>CM053587.1:118964087-118981866 GCA_028646515.1 Pseudochirops corinnae
CAGGACATTAAAAGAAATGAGGTATCCTTTAAATAAGCATTAAAGAAAAACAAAGCAAATTGAAATTGGAAAGAATTCAAAAGAATCTTAATTTATTTATTATGATTTAACAATCAACTCATGTAATGATTGTGGGGATATTAGACAAAAGTTGAAACAATCTTTATTCTCATAGGGTTTACATTATATGAGAGAAGATAAAGCACAAGAATGTACAAAATAGGAGCAGCTAGATGACACAGTGAATGGAGCACCAGCCCTGGAGTCAGGAGGATCTGAGTTCAAATGGGGCCTCAGACACTTGACACACTTACAAACTGATTGACCTTGGGCAAGTCACTTAAACAGAATTGCTTTGCCTTCCCTCCTTCAAAAAAAAATACAAAATAAATAGAAGTTAAGGGCGATAAACACTACTAGTTGAGGGGATCAGGAAAGGCTTCCTGTAAAAGTTGGTGTTTGAGTTGCTTCTTGAAGAAAGAGGATTCTAGAAACCCAAGGTGAGGAGGAAGTGTATTATTGACTTGGGAAACCATTACAAAGGCAAAGGGATGGGAAAATATGGGGTAATATGTGAAAAAAAGAGAGAAGAGCAATTTGATACTACCTAGTTTTTTCTCCATTTGTTTATTTGTTTAAAACTAAACCTCTGAAAACCTTTCACCCTTGTTTTCCAGTCTTAGCTTGTTCACTTTTTCTTCCAGTCTGCATCTCTGACCTTACCTTGTTCTCTTTCTTCCCCCAAGAGTCAGATTCTCCAAATCATTGTACTCACTACTTGCTCCAGGCTTCAAACAGGCCCTGCAGGTATAAACAGTTTGATGTTAGCAGGTGTTGAGACTGTTTAGGTTTTTAGACTAGGAAGAATGCCTACAACTGTGTTTGGGATGCTGAACCGAAGAAGTGAGAAATCTTTCTCTGGGGTCCTCCAATGGCCTCAAATTCAAACTGGTTTTTGTTTGTTTTTTAATTCTTACCACTCCTATCTTGCTCTTACACAACTTAAATCTTTGCTTCTCTGTACCAAAGAAGCTAAAACAAAACCCAGTTAGTTCAACTGTAGATCAGTCTAGAATGTATGGAAAGGCAGGGAAGGGGTAGAGTGGGTGCAGCCTAAATCTTCCCCAAGTTTGAAGTCCCTACTTCAAGTATCTACCCTTTAAAGTTTAGGAATAAACTCCTTAGCATGTATCCAATGAGTTTTCTTCCTCTATAGTGGGAAAGGGAGTGGTGCCCTTCTCTATGTTTCCCTCATCATATTCTACCTTGGGCTACCTTAAAATTTAATTAAATATTATACTTCTAGCTAAAGAGTTTTTGGTTTTTGTCTATAAGGCTGCTTTCTCCAGTGATGAACAGCAGATTTTGATGTAGTGAAGAGAATTCTTGGTTTTTAGTTAGAGGAACTAGATTCACATCTCAGTGCAATAACTTCAAGCAAGTCATTTAATCTCTCTAGGCCAGTTTTCTCATCTATAATGACAAGGGGTGGGGGGGTGGGGGTGGGGGGTGGGAGTTTAGGAAGTCCAAACCCCAATAACCAGAGTCCCTGGAAAGCAGTCTGGAAAGTCAGGAATGAATTCACGGACTCAAGCATTCTCTAAGTCAAGGTGGCAAAGATTTATTGTCATGCTATACAGGAGGAAAGAGTTCTTAGGGATCTTGCAAACTTAAAGGGGTAAAATTAAAGTTTATATAGGATATTCTATAGTGTAACATGTGCCAAATATGCTAAGTAGGTGACCCAGGGTGATTAGGCAGTGGTTAAGGAGTGATGAATTTTAAAGGAACCTGCACTTTAATATCTACTGTGCAGGCATATTTCCCAGACTTCACTGGGAAATAGCATGAGGGGGTGCTGCACAGAGGTGTGGTTTTAGGCTTGAAATGTCACTAAGTCAGCTAGCAGTCACAGCCCAAGCTGCCACCCATCAATTTTGTGTTTGACAAGATGGATATTGGGAATATATGCATATCCCAAGCTAATGAGGGATTCAGGATGTATATAATGAGCTAGGGAATATACATATGACTAAATATAGGATACATATTATAGGCATGACCCAGTATACAGCTGCTTCAGCCAGTACACAGTTGGGTCAAACTTCTAAATTCTATAGGTGCAGCTGGCTACTGCATCAAGAAGAAAGATACCTATTTTGTTAGGGCATGCTGTCCTTGAGCTAGAGAGAGAAACTGCCTAAGAGGGTATTTTAGGCTAGGGAGAAATGTGATTTTGGAACTGGATGGGAGTTTACAAACTGGGGGTTCAAGCACAGGCACCCAAGGACCCCATCAATAACATGACTGTTTTTCACTAAATGATTTCTAAGGTCTTTTCCATCTCTAAATTTGTGTTCTGATGATTCTATATCTATCCTTCATCATATCTCCTAATTCTCTTTCTCCTGAATGGTTATTTAATCTACCTGTGCAACCTGGGTTTCTGTTAGGATTTTTGCTTAAAAGGAAAGGTTTTCTTTTCTGTTGAACATTTGTTGAACATTCAGAAAAGTAACTTCTGTATACAAGGTCAGGCATTTCATTATATTTAGCAAGCTAGTTTTGTGATTAATATAATAAAAAGATTGGATCTATTATCAACATTATGTGGTGTGCATGCCACTGACAATGTCCCTCTACTTCATTTATGACATTTATTTTTTGCATTTTAATAATAGTCACCAAAGTTCCATTAAACTCCGGACTTCTATAATCTTTGAGACATAGTACATTAATTTGTTTTATGAAGAAGCAGAACACTTTATTCCATTCTTTGAATTATACTTGAACTTGCACACAGAGAATACTCTGCCTCCCCAGAACTGAACTCACAACTCTCCTTTCCTTTCTTTCTCTTTTTTTCTTTTTCTCTCCTATTTTTCTTTCTCCCTGCCTACTCCCTCTTTTTTTAAAAATTGATTTGTTTATTTACTTTTAGTTTACAAGATTCAGATTCGCAATTCCTTGAGTTTCAAATTTTATCCCCCCCAGACCCTGATATGGCAGAATTCAATCAAGTAGAGGATCTACAAATACTGTCACATTGGACATCAGTCTGGTTGTATAGAAGGGTTGTAACCTATGGAATGAACAATGGGAAAGAGGAAACAAAACCAAACTTGGAAAAGGACTAGAGCATGTAGTTTGCTTCAGTCTCCATTTAAACTCTGTTCTTTCCAGATCTTTCTCTGAATGTTGACATCTTCTTCCATCCTGAGACTTTTAGAGTTGTCTTATAACCTTGCATTGCTGAGAAGAGTCCAGTTTATCAAAGTTGGTCATCACACATACGTTGTGTCTGTCATTGTGTACAAATTTCTCCTGGTTCTTCTCTTCTCACTTAGCATTTGTTTGTATAAGCCCCTCCAGGTAAATCTGCTCCTCATTTCTTATAGCACAGTAGTATTCCATTACATTTATATACCACAACTTGTTTAGCCATTCTCCAATTGATGGGCATCCCCTTAATTTCCAGTTTTTTGACATCACAAAGAAAGCTGCAATAAATATTTTTTTACAATTGGGTCTTCCTCCCACTTCTATGATCTCTTTGGGATACAACCCTAGAAGTGGTATTACTGTGTTAAAGGGTTTGCAATTATTTATAGCCCTTTGGGCATAGTTCCAGATTGCTCTCCAGAATTGTTGAATCAGTTCACAATTCCATCAACAATACATTAGTGTTCCAATTTTTCCACATCCTCTCAAGCATGTGTCTTTTTCCTGTTTTGTCATCTTAGCCAATCTGACTGGTGAGATATGGAACTTCAAAGTTGTTTTGATTTGCATTTTTCAAATCAATAGTGATTTAGAGCATATTTTCATGTGCTTATAGATATCTTTAATTTCTACCTCTGAAAATTGCCTGTTCATATCCTTTGACCATTTATCAGTTGGAGAATGACTTGTGTTCTTATAGATTTGACTCAATTCCCTGTATATTTTAGAAATGAGGCCTTTATCAGAGACACTGGTTGTAAAAATTATTTCCTAATTTCTCATTTCCCTCTTAATCTTGGTTACATTGGCTTTGTTTGTACAGAAACTTTTTAATTTAATGTAATCAAGTTTATCCATTTTGCATTTTATAATGCTCTCTAACTCTTCTTTGGTCATAAAGTCTTCCCTGCTTCATAAATCTGACCCAGTAAACTATTCCTTGCTTCCCCAGATTGCTTACATTATCAGCTTTTATACCTAGATCGTGCATCCGTTTAGACTTGATTTTGGTATATGGCAGTAGATAATGGTCTATGCTCAGTTTCTGTCATACCATATTCCAGTTTTCCCAGTAGTTTTTGTCAATTAGTGAGTTCTTATCCCATAAACTGGGGTCTTTGGCTTTATCAAACAGTATATTACTATAATTGTTGACTACTGAGTCTTTTATACCCTCTGTTTCATTGATCCACTACTCTATTCCTCAGACAGTACCAAGTAGTTTTGCTGACTGCTGCTTTATATTAGAGATTAAAATCTGGTACGGCTAGTCCACCTTCCCTAGCATTTCTTTTCATTAATTGCCTTGACATTCTGGACCTTTTGTTCTTCCAAATGAATTTTGTCACTGTTTCTTCTAGTTCTATAAAGTAATTTATTGGTAGATAGATTGGTATGGCACTAAATGTGTAATTTAATTTAGGTAAAATTGTCATTTTTATTATATTAGCTCGACCCAGCCACAAGCAATTGATGTTTTTCCAGTTAGGTGGATCAATTTTATTTGTGTGAAAAGTGTTTTATAGTTGTGTTCATATAGATCCTGTGTTTGTTTTGGCAGGTAGATTCCCAAATATTTTATAATGTCTACAGTAACTTTAAATGGGGTTTCTCTTACTATCTCTTGCTCTTGGACTTCGTTAGAAATATATAGGAATACTGAGGATTTATTTGGGCTTATTTTATGCCCTGTGCCTTTGCTAAATTTATTTATTGTCTCAAGAAGTTTTTAACTTGATTCTCTAGTATTGTCCAGGTATATCATCATATCATCTGCAAAGAGTGATAGCATGCCTTCTCTCTCTTGCAAATGTTTTATTGCTAGGACTTCCTGAGACTTAACTTGCCATACATACTCTTTTACCTAGAATTGATGGGGTACTTTCTGATATGGCCTGGCATCTACAGGATGCCATTCTGTAGTGCTTACATAAATATGGGCTTGTAATCTAGGCCAGGACTTCTTAAACTTTTTCCATTTGTGACCCCTTCATTGCTTCTTCAGTGTTCCATATGGGGTTTCAACCCACAGTTAAGGTTACTTCAGGAAATAAATGTGTATTTATGTTCCTGAAAGATGCAATAACTTTGGTATTGAAAGGGGAGAAAGTGGAGGAGATAGGAGAGTAGAGCTGTGGCAAAGAGGATTGCCCACTAAGCAGGAAGAGCCAGCCTCTCAATAGACTTTAACAGGTACTACCCCCTGCTCTTATACTCTTCACCCTGAACCCACTGCAATCTGTGCAAGATTTCCCATGAAGTCAGGAGGGGAGAAGATCAATTAGTCAGTCAATAAACATTTATTAAACACCTAATATTTGCAAGCCACTGTGCTAAGCACTGTGAGAAGTCCTTTCTCACCAACCTCCCTGGAAGCTATTTTGACTGCTCATGCATTGTATGAGAACATGTCCTTATCCAGTCTCTTATAGCTAATATTTGTCAGGAATGGCACTTTTTCACACTCATCTGGAGAAGCTTCTCCATGAGTCCCATTTTTAGGGTAATACAGATACTTAAAAAACAAAGAAACAAAAACCCCAGGGTTTAGCAGAGTTCTCTGTGACCAGAAACTCTTGTTTTTTATCATCGGTGAAATTTGCACTGAATGTGACAATTAAAAGTTTCTGCTTCATTTCCCCTCAGAGGCATGTTTATCCACAAATTGTCATGTTTTTGTTTGTTTGTTAGATTTGTTTTGTTTTTGCTGGCAAACAAATCATAAAAGAGATCAGTCTCTTTTCAATAAAGATGTCAAGAGCTTCCCAGCCCTCTGTAATTATAGAGAGCCAGTTCTTTTTCTAATGCATTATGGTCCTCAGATTGACACAATCTACCTCTCTGAACACACATATAAATAATACCTGTGTCTCAAATGACAGCACTATTTGAAATGTTGGTCCTAGCTCTGCTATTTGTAAAGATTTTTTTTTCTTTTTAATCATCCTCCATGAGTTAGCCCCATTGCCCAAACTCACAGCCCATGTTGATCCAAACTATATTACATTTTTTGTTGGAGTTTTAACATTCCATTTGGTTCTGTCTTATCTGCCTCCTCCTCCTCCACTTTCCCCTATCATAAAATATAAATCAGAAAACTGGTTGTTCTCCATTTAAATATATTTATTGTATCCTAGTAACTCAGTAAACTTGACCTTATGCGCCCAATGATATCTTTTAGAATCTTAATGAACACAAAATAATAATATTGTAGGATTTTTCAACATTAGAAAGAAATCCACCGTCACCATTCTGAAGTCTGGATTGACACAGTTCCTTTGTCAGTTTCAGGCATTTGGCCATATATTAAATAAATGTTCATTGGGCCCTAAGTCTATCTCTGCTCCACACTGGGTGCTTGGGGATATGCGTGAAAGATTCTCTTGGTTTCTAAATAAAGCCAAATTGAATCTCTTTTGGTATCAGGTGGAGAGTACTTGAAGGCATGCACTAAGTTAGCCAACCCATTATCACTGTTCATTTTGGAATTTTCCCAGCTGCAGCATATCTCAACATGGCAGGAGCACAGAAGTCAAAGGTCATAAAATGCATATTTAGAATCACTGAAAATTACATATTACAAATAAAAAGAAACATTGTACAAAAAAGAATTGTTAATATACTTCCAAGTATAGTCGTGTGCCATCGCATTATAACTATTATGAAGTGACATATAAAAACTATCAAAGGCATTTTTGAATCACTTGCAGAGAACAAATATTTATAACTGTCTGCCAAGAAAACATCCTGAATGTAAGAAGTAGTGAGTCTTGTAGCTCTAAATTTATTTTGCATATTTTGTTTCTTCTTCAGATGTGTCTGAAACATGGCTATTACAGGATGGCACCATTTGAAATGTAATGCCAAAATTTTACGATAAAAATTCACAAGCAATAGAACTTTTTAGAGTTACAGTTGATGGCATTTTGCATCTTTCATGAGAATTTTGTTGAAATTTTAAGTGGTAAATGATAACCTAGTAGATAATGAGGCCATGCTTCCTTGAAATTTATTCTTTTTTCATTTGGTATATAAGAGTAATTTATATTTTTCTCCCTCATCTTGACACTTGATAGTTAAAATAATATGTCTTATTTATATAGCACCCTTCTCAGAAATTACACGAAACTTCTTTATGTTCATCTTTTAGTTTAGCAGGAGAGGTAAGAGCATATCCAAGTTTCTTCCTGACTACTATTCTAGGAAGCTGTCACAATACAAGCATAAATCCTACAAGTCATACATATTACCCTTAAATGAAAAAAAAAAAAAAGAACAATTTGTAACTCCCTAAACTAAGCTTAGCTTTATCACATGTAGAGTACTAATCCCTGTTGGTGGTATAATTTTAGGGACATTATGGCAGGTGCAATTACCATAAAATGCCTTTCTTCATCAATTGGCCCGTACTTGAAATAGCATTGTTAATAATTTCAATCCTTTAACTTAAAGTCGTATCATGAGGCAACAGAGGTGAAGTGACTTGCCCGAGGTCACACAGCTAATAAGTGTCAGAGGCCAGATTTGAACTCAGATCTTCCTGACTCTGGACCCAGTGCTCTATCCATTGAACCATCTAGCTGCTCCTAACATCATCGTTTCCCTGATTCCATGGTCCTTTTCAAAAACAAAAGACAAACACAACAACAGTATCGTGAGGACTGTATCTCAATAGAAAACATACTAAGTAGTGAGACTGGTGCTAAAGAAGATTCACTGGGGAAAAAAAAATGAGCCTGACCCAGTTCAATAAACTCAGATGAAATCTGGGCAAGGAGGGAGAAATTTTTTTCAAGATATCTCAGAGAGGAGGAAAAACCAAAAGAAGAGCAAAGATGGTTGGCATGGCTGTTTCTTAAAATGGCAATTGAGAAAATAGCAACTACTGGGCCATATGGCAGCCTTATCATTTCATTCAAAAGACTTTAAAATTGTCCACCAAGAGAATATTTGGGATATAACAAGTATTATATCTTGTCTTTCTAAATTCATTCTATGTATAGGATGGCTGCCTTGAATACATTTAACACATGTCTCTTGGGAGATGGAATACAACCAAACTAAAATTAAATATGATTAAGGGCATTTTATCATTCAGAATTTCATGATTATTCCTTCAGGTGAACTAAGATCAAAGTCCTAAGGGTCACACAGATTTTTCTCTACCCGGCTTCGATGTAATTTATTGCTGCTTTTATTGAGTATAAAAACAGTGTCCATCTTCCCTCCCCACCATCCAAAAGTACATTGTTGAAAAATGATCATGCAGAAAGAGAAGAAAAGAATGAAACACTGATCAACATAAAGGCTGAAATAAACAACTGACAGTATTTTTTTGCTCATTGTGCTGTAATTAGATTGTATGAAGGTACTGAGGTATCCCTGATGCAAATATGAGAAGGGAATAGTTGCAATTTTACAGTAAATTTTATGCAAAAAAGACTACATTTTTAGTTATGCAGTTAACACAGCTATGTGATAACAACATGGTATGTAAATGTGTAAATGGTAGCAACATATGATTATTATTTTAAGGTTTACAAAGTCCTTCATATGTATTATATCATCTAATTATCACACCAGTCCTCTGGGTTAGGAGCTATTATTATGCTTTGTTCTGGGAGGGATTCTATATTCAGTGCAGTTTGGAGTATGAGAGTACAGATAAGCAATTACTTTAATTAAAATAAAAATATTTGGTGATCCCCAGGCAAAAGCAACCTGTAAGTAAGTTCTGTAGGGTCTAAGAAGCCTCCTGCTCAATTCAAAGAGTCCACAGCTGGGTTTCAGATCATCAGTCATCAGCCCACTATTTTAGTACATGGAATGATAATCACACCTTATACTAAAAAATTTAAACTGCAGGTAGAAATTTAACATCTGGGAGGACATTATGCAATGCTGTTTCCACTTATGACACTCATCTTTATTGGCTATACAGATGACCAAGGCTTGCATCATCAATATTATCAAATTCTCTCAGTTTTACAGTGTTACCTCATGTTATCCTTAAAATCATCTTATGATATCAGTGGCATAGGTTGTTATTCCTGTTTTCCAAGAAAGGAAACTGAGATTCATAGAGGTTAAATAACTAACCCAATGTTATATAATTAGCAATGATCAGGAGTGTAATTCACATTTAGACCTCTTAGCATTTCCACTATATAATGCTACTAATTACAGGGAAAGGATTAAGACAATTAAGAAAGGATTCCAGATATTAGCCCAGATTTTGCCGGTGGTTTCCATGTGCTCTAGCTATTCTATATATCCTGTAGAGCTCTACACTAAGCTAAAAGTAGCAACAAGTTGTCATCATTATTATCCTTACTATTGTTCTTATTTTGGAAATTCAAATTAGAACATTCAAATTGACTTTATCAGAAGCAGCCTTTTCTTAGGTTTAAAACTGATTATGCTGTTATGCCCTAATACTTACTAATCACATCACTATGTTGATGCTTTGATGATTTGTAAGCTTATTATATTGCCTCAAATGATGAAAATTATAACCCATCTATTTCTGCCCATCCTATGTAACTCTTGTCCATATCTTCCCATAAATCTGAATGATTGATAGGAGCAGGCTACAACATATTAGAAAGGAGAAATTGCAGAGGACAAGCACTATAAAAGATCATTGGAGAAATAAATGACCAATTACAAAAGATGGACCAGTTATGTAACAAGAATAAGGGAGAAGCAATAAATAGTTTCTATGCTCCATTGCTATCTACATAGCTTCAAAAGGTAGAGAAATGTCTCCATCATGTTGTGTGATTTCATATGACAGATTTATAGATTTATTCATCACAAGGAGACATATTTTATCCCCCTTTGGTATGCCTAATGTAATAATATTTTGTCATTGGTTTTCAATTATGTCCAATTCTTTGTGACCCTGTGGATCTACTGTTCATGTTTTTTGTTTGTTTTTTTGTTTGTAAGGGTTGTTGTTTTTTTGTTTTGTTTTGTTTTGGCAAAGACAGTAGAGTCGTTTCTTTCTTCCTCAGTGAATTAAATCAAAAAGTGTCACACAGTTATTAGGTATATGAGGCCAGATTTGAACTCAGATCTATCTGGCTTCCTGTCCAACTATCTATCAACTCTATCCATTGAACTACCTAGCTGACTTGTAGAAAATGCCTATAGCACCTGATATTCACAGTTAGTCTCCACCAACTAACCAGGCTTAACCTTGCTTCCCTTCTGAGATCAGAAATTATCTCAGAGTTGGAAGGAGCCTTTAAGACCAACTAGTTCAATAAATATCTGAATAAGAATTCCCTCTGCGATAGGACCAGAATTTTGTTGATATAAGAAATCCAAGAAGACAAAATTTCCTTTACAAGTGAAAGCTGTAACTTATAACAAAGCTATAAATTGTATCATATAACCTAGAACACTAAGAAGATAAATGATTTTCCCAGGGTCACCTTGTATATCAAAGTTTGAACTTGGATCCAGATCTTCCTGTCTCTGAGGCCAAGTTTCTATCTACCACTCCATGCTACTATACCAGATCATACAACATACCTATGAAGTAGTAATGTAGCTTTTACCTGATGATTTTCACAACTACTCATGGTAACCTATTCTGTTTTTGGATAATTTTAACTCTTTGGAAGTTTTTTCCTTATATCATACTACCTCCTTGCCACTTCTACCAATTTCTTCTTGTTTCTCCTTGTTCTAAGACCAGGAGTTGAGCAAAATAAATACTTGAAGGCGGCTATCATGTATACCATCAATTTTTTTTCTTCTCTAGTTTAATGACTTGAAGTTCCTTCAGCTCATTGTCATAAATTCTTAACCACCTTAGTTAGTCTTCTTTGCCTTCTCTATAGTTTCTCAGGGTTTTCCTAAGCACAAAATTCTAGACGTGGACTGAACAAATTAGAGTTTAGCAGGGTTGTCATTACCCTTTTTCTTGAATGATCAATTTGACTATTGACCTCTTTTATTAAAGTCTGTGATGGTTTTGCATATACCTGAATATTTAGGGTACCTCAACATCTATAAATTTAATTGGGCAAAAGGTATTCCTTTTGTTCTACAGATTGTTGTTGTTGAGTCATTTCAGGTGTGTCCAACTCTTTGTGATATCATTTGGGGTTTTCTTGGCAAAGATATTAAAGTGGTTTGCCATTTCCTTCTTCAGCTCATTTTACAGATGAGGAAACTGAGGCAAACAGGGTTAAATGACTTGCCTAGTTTCATAGTTAAGCAAATGTCCAAGGCAAAATTTGAATTCATGTTCTCTTGACCCCAGGCCTGTTACTCTATCTTCTGTGCCACTTAGCTGCTGTCTTTTTAGGGGGAGTATGGATATTCAAGAAGGACTAACACCTCTAGGATGAGAGATTGCAAGTCGTTTTCAGGTCTGCATGCCCCCCTTTGGTGTCCACTTGGCAGTCAACTCTCATTTATGACTCTAAAAACTTGTAGCATACAAAGTGGCCACACCCTAATAAACTATATTGAAAGACTGGTTAAAGCAGGTTAAGAAAATAGTTAGGCCTCAGATCGGTTGGTGAGTTAGAGGGGTGTCTATCCCAAGCTTATGAAGACTTTGGCTGTGTGGATCACTTAGAGCTTGGTCTGATCAAATGCCAAAGGCCATCCAATGGATCCCAGGCCATGTCCAGTTGTCCTGATTTGGTGTGTGTGTGTGTGTGTGTGTGTGTGTATGTGTGTGTATGTGTCTTACGTCTGACTTCGATGACTGTGGAAGAGAGAATGATGTTGACAACTTTGTGCAACTCTGACTTACTTAAATCCAATTCATCTGCAAGTTAAGACATTACCTGTGATGTCATTGGTCATCTTCAAATACAAAAAACAGAAAATAACATGATTTTATCTTTTTTGATTGTTATATGAAGCTATTAGCTCATATTGAGAGTGCAGATAACTAAAATTCTACAATCTCTTTTCACAGGAATTCACATATCTTACATTTGTAAAGTTACTAATTTTTTTTGTTAAATTTCATCCTATTTGTACCTGTTTGGCCCAACTGAGTGAGAAGTCAAGAATGATTCAGACAATTTGAGACAACGTTGGTATTTTTTTTAAATGATAGGAAATCAGGGAAGAGGAAAGGATTTAGGTGGAAAGATGATGATTTCTCTTTTGGACACATTGAGTACCAGGTTCTCAGGTTCAAAATAGAGCAGATAATTATAAAGTGCTTCAGTCAAGTATGGTGGCTATCTTTAGGATCAAAGTATACATGTACATTATGTTGAAAATAAATAATATTTTTATATTTTATTTCTCCGAATCATTTTCTCAAAATGTCTAAAGGCAGTGGTTGATGCAGGACTCTCAAGAAGAGATATTAAACCTGGATATGTAAATCTGGAAATATGTAAATCTACATAGAGATGATAGCTAGACCAATGGGAACCATTGAAGTCACCAAGCAAGATAGTATAGAGAAAAATAAGAAAAGGTCCCAGGACAGATTCTTGAGAAATTGTTAGGTTACTAACTTTGACATGACTTGGATGAAGTTCAAGAACTGGAGATTTGGTAACAGTGAGAGGAAGGAGGAAAACCAGGAGAGAACTATATCATGAAAACCTAGAAAGAAGAGAATACCTAGAAAAAGAGGGTGATTGATGATGTTGGAGACTGCAGAGAGATCAAGAAGGATGGGGGTTAAGGAAAAGACATGTAATTTGACAATTAACAGATAGTAACTTTGGGGAAACCAATTTCAGTTAAATTATGAATATAAGTATCCCTTACATTTGTCTGCAAGTGATTTGATTTCAAAATTTTGATTTGTGGAGCTGAATTCAAGCAAAATGTGGCTCAGAAATCAAGCCAAATGTTGTGCCAAGTTGTTAAGATACTCCAAGTCAGCTAAAATTTCAAATACTCATTCATTCATAAAGCATGTGCTTAGATTTGTTATTGTTTTTGTCTAGAATCAATGTAGGTTTTGAGGTACACTAAGTACATATTCTCACTTTCTTCCTCTTGTGACTACCTGAATATATTTGGAAACATTTGCCTAGAGCTGAGTGACCATGGAAAGTAGCTTTGAATGGAAGAAAATTAATTGGGCCACGTAGGGATAAAATCTGCAATGTTGGCTTCAAAATAAATGTTTATTGATAGATTGACAGATTGGTTGATTAGTTCTATTTAGATAGGTACCATGTAAATGGTATCTGAAGTATTCACATGACTGAATTTTTATTCAAGTTTTTTGTAGTCAAAGCAGCTATGGATATTACAGTCCTATAGGTCTTTTCAGTGATTGTTTACTTAAAACTCCTAATAAAATCTCTATCTCATGCCTTATTGTGATGGGGAAGTATTAAAATTAATTATTTGGAATAAAAAGAAACTGAGGACTAAGCATATATGACTTAATTTGCAAAGCTAGCATTTGCATATCAAATCATGTCATCTGATTCTTCAGATGTCAGAGACCAGGAGTGATTTACAGCTGATTTTTATAACAAAAAGGAGGAGTTAAAAAAAAAAGTTACAGAAACTTGTTTTGAACATAATTCAGTTGGACAATGGAAATCACCTGACTAGTTAGCTTCTCTCAGACATTCTTACTCCTTCCCCAGAAGTCCTTATCCTTGTCCTTGGAGACAGAAATGCTACGTTTAAGGGCCCCACAGATCTATTAGGGAATTTAGGAGAAAAGAGGAACTTCTTGTCGTTGGTGGTTGATAAACTACTGGTCAGTCCCCATCCTCCCAGCTGCCAGAAGGGTAAAGTTAAGTTTAGGAGATAAGATTACTCAATTTTTATCTACTGGAAAGAGGTACTTAACTTTCAGTCAACTCCCTTTTCTCTAGCTACCAGAAAAGATAATTTAGCCTTTAAAAAATCCTTAAAATCCTGATTTTTTTTTATTCCTGTAAATTATCTGTTACTAAATGATAAGGTCTTATATCAATCTATCTATTTACTAAATTTATAGGTAACCTAGATTTAAGAGATTATCTTTTTTAGTCAGATTTAATTGTTAGGGTTAGGTCTTCCTACAGAATGGAGGTTAATCCAGTAATTGAACTAAAAATAAATCAAAGTAATCAATACTTATTTCCTTTCCAGAAGTGTCCCTCAGTTACCAAAAGCTATGCCCTGAGAAAAAATGTTCTGGTAGTTCTTACCAGTCTGAGAAAATTTTAAGTATAGTCCCCTATTCAGACTGCAGGTACATAGTTAGAGATGTGGCTTGTCAGTCAGCCAATCTGTCTGCAAGCATTTATTAAGCATTTAGGATGTGCCAGGTAGTGGACTAAATTCCAAGGATACAAAGAAAGGCAAAAATATAGTCCCTACATTCAAGGAGCACACCTTCTAGTAGGGGGAGAAAACATGCAAAAGATTATGTTAATACAAGATATATATGTATATAGATATGTATATAGATAGATATAGACAGATATATACACAGATATATATATACACACTCACATACATATAACACATATGTACATGTATACCTGTTAGAAAGAAGATAATCTCAGAGAAAAATCACTTAAGGGAGTTAGGCAGGCCTGGGAAAAGATTCCTAAAGGCAGATTAGAACACAATCTTGAAGGAAGTCTAAGAAACAAGGAGATAGATGTGAGGAGAAAGAATATTCTAGGCATGAGTACTAGACATTTAAAAAGTACTCAAAGTATCACCATTAGGTGTTTTTTAATGTTTAGTTGTTTGGTTTTTCTCACCACTGCAATTTATGAAGAACATCTACCAAGTTATAGAGTGATTACAGAATGTATTGGCAGAAGGTCCACACTAGTAAATTAAGGAAAAGAATCAGTCACACTTCAGAAGATTAAAATGCTATCATTAAATTATTGTCTATTTCTTATTGTCCAACAGGAAACTTGAAAAGAAATCTAATAATGAAGGTCTTGGGAAGTTGTGAAAGTATCTTCCTTCTACAGTCCCGTTCACCCCCTACCAAAGATCTTAGACTCTGGCATCTTTCAAAATATCAAATGTGGAATAGAAAGCTGGTAGTTCTTGAACTTTGCTTGAGCAAAGTTCTTTCATTACTGAGTCACCTCTCAAAAGAATTTCTTTAGAATACTTATCTAAGTGTTTAGATGATTCCTCTACATGCTATATTAATCAGTCAGGATTTGGTACTTTAGGTGACACTGAATAGCCTCTTATGATATTATTTTATAAGTAAAGTTGAGTGCCACAAAATCAATGCTTTACAATTGTGGTGCTAGAGAAAACTTTTGAGAGTCCTTTGAACAGCAAGTAGATCAAGTCAGTCAATACTTAAAGAAATTAATTCAAACTATTCCCTGGAAGGTCAAATACTGAAGCTGAAGCTTACATAGGCCACATTAAAGATGGGACTTATTGGAAAAGACCTTGATGTTGAGAAAGATTAAAGGCAAAAGCAAAACAGTATAGTAGAGAATGGGATAGATAGTGTCATGGAAACAAGGAACTTAGACATACTTTGAGAGATAGGGGAGGATAAAAGTACCTGGCTTACTAGACTTTGGGTCATGAAGCCCACTACTACTGAATGAAGAACAAAAACAACAAATATACACCAATACATTAGAAAACATGCAAAAGACCTTTAGAGGCTATCTTTTCTGAATTCTATGAATCTGAATCAGTCAGATATAACTTCAAACTAATCTTCCTAAATGATAAGAATAGGAAATTGTCAAATCTGGATAATTTCCTCAATTTGCTCATTCATAACATTCATAGTATAAAGATAATAAACTTTCTGTTTTTGAATTAAATTGACATGGTACTTTGTAAGGGTTAATGAAAAGTGATATCATTTTAACAAAACAGATTTTCTCACTATTCATTTTTTTTTAAGTCCGTTACTATCTTCTTGCCACAATCCCTTTTGTCAAACGCTTCTGATCATATCACTGTGGGTGGGTAACCAGGTTTTCCTCAAATTGAAATTGCCCATTGATTTCTATGAATATGGGCCTGAAGTTTTATCTTTGTTGAGCTTTATTTATTTTTTTTCAAGGCAGCATTTGGAAGATTGAGTGCAGCCAGATATACCTGACTATTAATTTACTTGCACTTTTGGTCCAGCCCACCAACTGTGCTATTTCAGGCAACTTGTCTTTTCAGAACATTGCAAACAACTTTGGTCTCTGTGAGCAGGCTACTGTAAAATGTTCCTATTTACGTAGCTAAAGCAGTTAAAGTGATCCCTCCCCCAGCCAAATTGAGTTTTAGTGGTTTGGAGTTATTATTTCACATTTATTGATTTCCCAGCAATGCATAAATACAGGACACAGAATTATGCTCCATCATTGTCTAGTGAATTTGCAGCCAATCGTAGGACTGATGCAGTGGAATAAAGGGGAAATGTAATTACTTAATGCTTTCTAATCAGAACATTTACCTGATAGACTAGAGTTCCTCTTCCTCTTCTCCCTCTTCCCATTAAGTAAAATTCAGGAAGAATAGCCACCTAAAGGACCTGTTTTAGAGGATCAGCCAAGTAAGATGTTAATCTTGATTTAAAGATTTAATCGTGGACTTAGCTTTCAAACTCCCTGTAGTACCAACTTCACATTATATGGGTCAGTTTCTTGCAAAACAGAAGTCTCCAAGTAATATGTAAGCTTTATTCAGAAATATGACTTTAAAACAAAATGCTCCTTAAACTATAAATTCAAGCCCATCTATTGTCTGGTTCTGTCAGCAGTATAAATCATATAAATCAAGTACTAGTATGCTAAGAACATTAGAAATAGATTTGGTCATGCACTAAGCACTGAGCCCAGCTCTGCTTGCCACTGGCTGCTGGCACATTGGAAGTATTAAGCAAAGGCTGTCATTCTTCATCACCTATAATGGGGAAAGGCAACATTGCTTTTGAGGATGTGGCTACTTCTGACAGCTGAGAGAGGAGAGGCAAAAAAAAAAAGTGCTGTCTAGAATGCAAAATAGAAGGGGAATAAGCCTTTCTGATTGTGTCTAGTATTCAAGATACTGATGGAGCCAGGAAGCTTATGTTATTATCAGGACAGCACAGACACAAATGCTTAAGCTGGAAATGGGCTTCTGTAGGCAAAATATTTCTCCTCACATTACTTATGTAAACGTAGCTTCAGAAGTATATCTTCAGAACATATTATTGGTAATTTTTTTTTCTCTAAAACGATAAGCCCCACAAGGGCATTGTCAGCATCTCCCTTTACAGGTGCATGCAATGGGAGCTTTGCTGAAACTGTCAGTGACAGGTCAGGGGAATGTGTTCTGAAACCAGGGGCCTCCTGATCTGAATTGCAATGTAGCACTGCAGCAAGTCATAAATCTCCTTAACACTTTTTTTCTAAAAAGGGAAAACACATAGAAGGAAGATGTTGATTGTACTCTGCTCAGTTCCAAAATAAAGATGGACAATATTATGAATGCCTCACTGCTATTTGGGAAAATGCCAAGGGAGGCTATTTGGAGCAAGTCATCAGTTTTCTTTCTATTGTTTTTGTTAAAATACTATTAGAATAAGGCAAGGATATTATACTGAAGTATATATATACATATATATATATATATA
>CM053587.1:118982366-119002978 GCA_028646515.1 Pseudochirops corinnae
TTTTCTGTTTGTTTGTAACTTCTGTTTGTATTCTCTGAAGTTCAGGGTGCTGACTTTTTCCCCCTGAACTAGGTAAATGATATGTTTGATTAAAGTAAGATTGTTAACCCATTTTGAGTTGCTTTCCTTTAGAAAAGCAGATCTAAGAACCTGTGCTAGTAGCCGCCCTAGGTATGCTAGGGTGCTTGCTGTTACACCATGTCTTCCATCCAGAGACCATTCCAGCCAGTTTTATGTTTGAGAGGCTGGCTGAGTTCCTGCAACCCCATGCACATTAACTGAGGCAGGTTCAAGAGGCCAATCAGGGGGCCAGAAATGCTCTGCTATGACTGTCCGGTCTGTCCCTGTATCTAAAATTCCTTTGAAGGGTTGTTTGTTTAGGTACAGTGTTACCCACTGTTTTTGAGATTCTATTACTTGTGTAAGAGCCACAGTGGAAGCCTCTTGATATAAAGGGATATATACTGCTATGGGAAAATCATTATCTATGTAAGCTTCCTCCGAATGGGGATTGGTAAAAATTAAAGTATTGGTGCCAGCTGGAACAAGGAGAGGGTGGATTATGCCAGAGACATAATCAGCCCATCCCAAGATTAAGGATGAGACAGGTACTTCTCTTGTGGATAATTCTACTGTTGTATGAGGAGGAACTCTGAACTTGTTAAGACTGAAAATAGCCTTTAGAGGGACCTCTTGTCCCATAACTGTTTGTATTCTCCTTCCAAAGTTTGAACGGGGTAACTTTCTGGGGCTCGCAAGGAGCACCCCTGCCTGTTTAAACGAATCTTATTCTTTCTGCATTGTTTAGCAAAGTGACCTGCTTTCCCACATTTAAAACAGGCCTGTGGAGAGCAGAGTGCAGGTTGTGAATTCCTGCATTCCTTTTTTAAGTGACCTTTCTTCCCACACCCAAAACAAACTTTGTTATTCATTCCCTGGTGGAGGGCCCCAGCTAGTAATTCAATTTGGTAAGCATTTGAACCCACTCGCTCACATCTTTGCATCATTTCTTCCACTCCTGCATCTCTGGGTAAGTCTATCATTGCCTTTTTGCAATCATGATTGGCATTTTCTCTCAACATAAGTTTAATGACTATGTCAATCCCTTCAGCATTTCCCATGCTTCTGGTAACGGCCTCTTACATTCTAGCAACAAAATCAGCAAAAGGTTCTTGGGGGCCTTGCTTTACTTGAGTCATAACTCGTGTATCTCCCTGGGCTGACACAATTTTCTTCCATGATCTAACAGCAGTCTCTGCTATCAGGACATAATCAGCAGGAGTATAATCTAACTACATGTTAGTAGTTTCATAAGCTCCTGTGCGTGTGAACATGGCAAACACTTGTGGAGCTCTGGCCCCATGCCTCTGAGCCTCTATTTTGCATAATTCTGTATATTCAGTCATCCAGACCACACTTTGTCTGGGTGTTAAACAGGCTCAAGCTAAAGTTTTCCAATCATTAGATGTCAGAATATATTGTATGGACAAGTTTTCTAATTGAGTGAGGACAAAGGGAACAGTGGGACCATATTTTTCTACCCCTTCTTTTAAATCCTTAATTCTTTTCCATTCTATACTAACATGAGTTCTCCTCCTTCCTCTAGGAGCCTGAGGGTCATCAACTTCAATTACAGGACAAAGTCCCCACCCACTTATATCTTCCCCTTGCAAATGTGCTTTTTCTATGGCTTGCTCTAATGCAGATTTCTCTGTGTATTTTCTATCTGCATGTACTATCTTCACTTCTTTAGAAAAGGACAGGGAATGAAGTTCTTTCTCTAGCTCTGTTACACTGGGATATATTTGTTTAATTGTTGGAGTAGGAGATAGTTCTTCCTCCAGAGGAGGGGGAGGAGGCAGCAGTGGCCAGGGAGGTTCGCTGTTATCCGGTATCCCAAGAAGTTTACTTTTGGTTTGACATTCTGCAGGAAAATTCCTTCTGGGTCTATCAAGGCCAGAAAAAGCTGCTTTTACCAGCCCATATAGCATGAAATCTTTGTTTTCTAAAAATCCTGGGGAGTTTTGTTCATAACTGGTCATTTGTTCTCCTACCACACCCATTTTTGGTATCTATCCCTGTGAAATTAATCCACGGCGAGACAGTTTGTATCTTATGTATAAAAACTCAAAGGTCTCTCAGCAGTAGTGAAACTCCCTGCTTTTTCACTGTCTTATAAATCTGTCTTATCCAGATCTCTGACTCTTCTGGCTTAATTATGGGTAGTTTCCCATCTTCCCACTTGGCTTCCCTTACCTACGGGGCACTCTACTAAGTCTTCCTGCTTTTACAGGGTCTGACTGCTCTTTCTTTTCAAGTCCCTGTTCAGGCGCCACTATGACCTGGCCTAATGCCAGAGGGCAGCCAGTCTTACCCTTTTTTCCCTGGGTCTTTGGGTGCGCCTCCCAGATGCAACCTGCACATTCCATAAAGTAGAGTCAGGAGCCAAAAGAGTTAGGGATATGCAGACAGCTTTATTGTTCTCTTCATCCATCCACATCCATATTCATCCACATTTTATTCCCGGGGCTTCTCCTCTTTTATCCCCCTACTGAGCCCCTTGGCAAATAGCCTACCTCCCCTGTAATCACCTCTGACACTACAAGGGTCAGGTAAACACGAAAAGGAAGGACGCAGCTCACGTCCTGGAACAGAGCATATCAACAGAACATCTGGGTTGCGAAATGCAGAATAAAACAGGACACACTGACCCAGAGACACAACTATCATCATGATTTCTGTGTTTTGGTGTTACTGTCCTTCTGTATTCTCAGAATATTCTGGTGCTCATGCTCCCAGGAAGAACTATACATCCCCTATCAACTTAGGAACTCCTTTCCCAGATAGGTAGTTGTCAAGGATATGGATATCATTAATACTGTCTTGCATGTGCCATTTAATTTTTCAGTCTTTGCTGGTTTGGTGATGTAAGGTCATTATAACACTCAAGTGTATATTTTTATTTTTCACTGAAAGAATGATTTACTCAGTTGACATATATGCATCCATCTGCCTAAAATTGATTGGCAACCCTCAGAATATATACTTTGAGCTCATGAAGATTCTGAAAGAAAGAAGATACTAATCTTTCTGATTAACTATGTCTTGTAACTATAGTGGAACAATATTTATCTTCTTGTTTTCCTGACAACTCTCTTAGGTAAGTGTTAGATAGTTTCAACATATATTCAATTTTAAATATCTTTGGTAGAGATCTTCAATGGAATAGAATGCTAGATTCCTAATGAGAGACCACGTCTTTGAAGAGACACAACTTTCTAGAAAATTTATATATGCCCCACAAGATATCAAAGAATGATGGAAATGATCCTAATGTACAAAATTATTTATAATAGCACTTTTTGTTGAAGCAGAGAACTAGAAACAGAGTATGTGTATATCCTTTGGGGAATAGCTGAATAAATGATAGTATATGAATTTAACAGAATATCATTGTACCATAAGAAAGTAATAAAAGAATGAATTTGGGGAAACTTAATTCTTCTCAGCAACACAATGATCCAAGAAAATATCAAAAGACTCATCATGGAAAATATTATTAACATGCAGAGAAAGAACTGTGGATTCTGAATGCAGACCAAAGCATACTATGTTCACTTTTTGTTCGTTTTTTTTTTTCTTTCTTGTGTTTTTTTTCCTTTTGTCCTGATTCTTCATAACATGACTAATATAGAAATATGTTTAACATGATTCTGAATGTATAACCTATACCATATTACTTGCTGTCTTGGTGGAAGAAGGAAAGAGGAGAGAAAAATTTTGAAGTCAAAATCTTACAAAAATTAATATTGAAAACAATCATTACATGTAGTGAGGAAAAATACTATTAAGTACAACAAATAAAAATAATAAAAGAGGAGAAAAACAAACCAAAACAAAAACCAAAAACAACCAAAGTTTCTCCAGAATGGTTGGCTCAGTTAATAATTTTATGAATAATGTATTAGTGTTCTAATTTTTCCACATCCCCAGTATCACTGGTCATTTTCTTTTTCCATCATGTTAACCAATCTGATAGATATAAAGTGGTGCCTCAGAGTTGTTTTCATTTACATTTTTCTAACCAATATTGATTTAGAATATATATTTTTTTTCACTTCAACATAGATAATGTTGTTTTCTTCTGATAACTGCCTGTTCTTATCCTTTATGATGTATCAATTGGGCAATGACTAGTATTTTTGACAAATGAGGCCTTTTGTGTGTGTGTGTGTGTGTATGTGTGTCAATTTATTTATTTATTTATTTTTAGTTTTCAATATTCCTTTCCACAAGATTTTGAGTTACAATTTTTTCTTCCCATTTTCCCCCTACCCCACCCCAAAATACCAAGCCTATTGACTACCCCTTCCCCTAATCTGTTATCTTTTTTTTCTTCCCCATCCTCCCCTAACTTTCTAGTAGGGTAATATGGATTTTTATACCTCAGTGCCTGTATATCTTATTTCCCAACTGCATATAAAAAACAACAACAACAACAACAACTTTTTTTTAAACGTGTTTTTAAAACATTGACTTCCAGGTTTTTTTTCCCTTCTTCTTTCCTCACCAACCCACACTGGGAAGATAAGCAATTAAATATAGGTTTTTCATGTGCAGTTACACAAAACATTTCCATAGTAGTTATATTGTGAAAGACTAACTATAATTCCCTCCATCCTATCCTGCCACACATTTTTTCTGTTTTCTCCTTTGACCCTGTCCCTTTTCAAAAGTGTTTGCTTCTAACTACCCTCTCCCACAATCTGCCCTCCCATCTATCATCCCTCCTCTTATCCCCTTCCTCCCTATTTTCCTGTAGTGTAAGATACCTTATTGAGTGTGTATATTATTCCCTCCTTAAGCCAAATTCAAAAAGAGTAAGATTGACCCATTCCCTTTTACCTTCCTGCTCTTCCTCTCCATTGTAACAGTTTTTTCTTGCCTCTTTTATATGAGATAATTTAGCCTACTCTATCTCTCCCTTTCTGCTTCTTTCAATATATTCCTCTCTCACCGCTTAATATTATTTTTTAGATACAATCCCTTCCTATTCAACTGATGCTCTGCCCTCTGTCTCTGTATATGTGTACATACATATGCACACACTCATATATATATATATTTAAACACATATACACCCTCCTATACATACATATATATATATATGTACATATACACATACAAAAAGGAATGTATATATATACAAATATATACACATACATACATACACATATATTCCCTTCAACTATCCTCATACTGAAAAAATTCTTATGCATTACAATGATCATTTTTCCATGTAGGAATGTAAGTAGTTCAACTTTAATAAGTTACTTATGATTTCTATTTTTCCTGTTTACCTTCTCATGCTTCTCTTGCTTCTTGCATTTGAAAGTCAAATTTTCTGTTCAGCTCTGGTTTTTTTCATCAAGAAAGCTTAAAAGTCCTCTGTTTCATTGAATGACCTCCCTGAAGCGTTATACTCAGTTTTGCTGGGTACGTGATTCTTGGTTTTAGTTGTAGCTCCTTTGACATCCAGAATATCATATTCCAAGCCCTGTGATTCCTTAAGGTAGAAGCTGCTAGGTCTTGTGTTATCTTGATTGTGTTTCCACAATACTCAAATTATTTCTTCCTGACTGCTTGCAGTATTTTCTCTTTGACCTGGGAACTCTGGAATTTGGCTATAATATTCCTAGGAGTTTTCTGTTTGGGATCTTTTTCAAGAGGTAACTGGTAAATTCTTTCCATTTATATTTTGCCCTCTGGTTCTAGAATATCAGGGCAATTTTGCTCACAAATTTCTTGAAAGATGGTGTCTAGACTCTTTTTTTTGGATCATGGCTTTCAGGTAGAACACTAATTTTGAAATTATCTCTCCTGGGCCTATTATTCCAGGTCAGTAGTTTTTCCAATGAAATATTTCACATTGCTTTCTATTGTTTCATTTGTTTGGATCTGTCTTATAGTATCTTGATTTCTCATAAAATCATTAGCTTCCAATTGCTCCAATTTAATTTTGAAGGATTTTATTCTCTTCAGTGAGTTTTTGAAATTCATTTTTCCATCTGGGCATTTTGGCTTTTTCAGTCATTCTTCTCCTCATTGGCTTTTTGGGCCTCTTTTGCCATTTCAGTTAGTCTATTTTTAAGGTGTTATTTTCTTCACTCATGCTGTTGACCCACTTTTCTTTATTTTCTTGCATCATTCTCATTTCATTTCCCAATTTTTCCTCCACTTCTCTTACTTGATTTTCAAAATCCTCCTTGAGTTCCTCCATGGCCTATAACCAATTCATATTTTTCTTGAGAGCTTTTGATGTAGGAGTTCTGAATTTGTTGTCTTCCTCCTGTTCTATGCTTTGATCCTTTTTCTCCCCTAAAAAGGAATCTGTGGTAGGATTGCATTTCCTCTGCTTGCTCATGTTGCCTGTGAATTACTTGACTTTTGACCTATTTGCCATGGTAGAACTCTGCTTTCAAAATGGAGAGAGCTTTGTCCCAAATCACTGGGGTTTTTGCAGCTTCCAGAGCTATTAGGAGGGCACCCTCTGTGCAGCCACCCACAAGTTCTTACACACTGGCCACACACCCCACGACCACCACCTAAGTCCACGATCCAGATCCAAGCAGGTCAAAGTAAGAGTGATTACTCTCTGAAAGGTCACTTTGTCCCTCTATGGTCTGTAGGCCAGGGGCTCTGGAAGCAGCCACATGGCAGTAGCTGCAGCCACCATACTTCTGCCACTTCTCACCATGGGTTCAGGGGCAGGACCATGCTCTTCCAACCCCCTCTTCCAAAAGAGTTCCTGAATGACCTTTTAATTTGTCTTTGGTGTTTATAGGTTGAGAATTCTGGAAACTATCACAGCTGCTGGTCATTCCCTCTGCCAAAGTCTGCTGTGGCTGCTGCTGGTTGAGGCCAACCTGGGGCCAGAACTGTGGGTCATGGGGGATTGTGCTTGGCTCCCAGGTTGGCGCAATAGACCCTTCTTCCCATCCTGCCAGGCTGCCTTCAGCAGGAGATTGGTTTCTTTCTGTCACTTTGTGAGCTTTGTAGCTTTAAAATTTCTTTAGAGACCTTTTTTTTTTTTTAACAAGTATTAGAGGTGGTGGGAGCCAGAGCTGTGCAGAGGTCCTGTTTCTATTCCACCATCTTTGTTCATCCCCAAGAAATGAGACCTTTATTAGAAAAAAAAAAATGTTCTAAAATCTCCCCTTTCTGTTTTCCTTTTAATCTTGACTTTTATCTGTGCAAAAAAATAATTTAATGTAATAAAAATTAATTTACTTAAAATTCTCATTTTTTATCAAATAAGCTCAGCCTACCCATGAGCAATTAATATTGCTCAAGTTCTTTAGATCTGTCTTTATATATGTGGAGTGTTTTGTAATTATTTTCATATTGTTCTTCCATTTTTTCTTGGCAATTTGATTTCCAAGTAATCTATATTTTCAGCAATTAATTTGAGTGAAATTTCTCTACCTCTTCCTGCTTAGTTTTGTTGGTAGCATGATGATAACTTATATGGATTTATTTTATCTCCTGCTAGTTTGCTAAAGTTGTTCATTTTTTCAGGCAGGTTTTTTAGTGAATTCTCTAGGATTCTCTAAGCATACCATCATATCATCTTCATAGAGTGATATTTTTATTTCTTCCTTGCTTATTCTAATTTTCTTGTCTTTTTGCTATAGGTAGAATTTACAGTATATTCAGTATATTATTGAATAATAATGGTAATAATGGACATCATTGTTTCACCATTGATTTTATAGGCAGGCTGCTAGTTTATCCCCATTACAGATAATATTTTCTCTTGGTTTTAGGTAGATTCTACTTATTTTAAGGAAAAATCCATTAATCCCTATCCTTTCTAATGTTTTTATTAGACATCAATTTTTTATTTTGTAAAAAGCTTTTCTGCATCTAATTTTTGTTTGTTGTTGTATTCATTGATGTAGTCAATCATTCTTATAATTTTCCTAATATTGAACTAGTCTTGCATTTCTTGGATTAATGCCACCTTGCTATGTTATATTATTTTGTCATATATTGCTATAATCTCATTGCTTGCATTTTGTTTAAAAATTTTGCATAAATATTTATCAGGTAAATATTTCTACAGTTTTGATGTTCTCTTTTTGTTCTTCCTGGTTTAGGTATCTTCTTTGCCTATTTTTTTCCCAAAATTTTATGTTGTATAATAATTAATTTTTCTTTAAATATTTGATAGAATTCATATTTAAATACATTTGGTCTGGGACATTATTTTTCTTAGTGAGCCCATTTATGGATTATTCATTTTCTTTGTTTAAGATAGGATTATTTAAGTATTCTCTTTCCTCTTCTGTTAATCTGAGCCATTTGTGGTCTTGTAAATATTTATTCATTTCACTTTAGTTGGCATATTTATTGGCATAATTGTACAAAATACTTCCCATGTGTTGCTTTTATTTCATTCTCATTGATGCTGCATTCTTCTTTTTCATTTTTTTTTTATACAGGTACTTGATTTTCTCATTTCTTTTTTTAAAAATTAAATTAACCAATACTTTACTTATTTTTCACAAAACACGTACTAATTTTTAAATTGGTTCATTTTTACCTTTAATTTTGTTAATCTCTTTTGATATATGAAATTTATATTTAGAAATATTTTATTCAAAATTAAAACAGAGTAGTGGTTCTTAATCTCTATGTTATGAACCCTTTTTGAAGTCTGGTAAACTCTATGCATTCTTAGAATCATTATTTTGAATATATAAAATGACATACATATAATTAAGAGAAACTCATTGTGTTGAAATAAATTTGTAATTTTCCTTCATGTGTTAAATTCATCTTATCTTTTGGACAGAGTCAATTAATTTGAGAAATTAAGCAAGGTAATGTCACCTGTGCAGTTCTTTTGTTATAAAAAAAAAAAAAAACAACTCCCTATTTTTGTTAGTCAAAAAGCTGCATTGTATTCATTCATTATTAAACCATTAGTTCTTATCTGTACTAACAAGTCAAATCAGAGTGATATATTATTAACATCTAGTAAAAGTTTGACCATTGATAATTTATTTTCGTGAGATATCATTGTTGACAGAGGTAATATCCTCCTTACATTGTCAATCCAATAATGCCAGTGTTTACAAAGGAGCATTGTGATAAAAACTGTTGAGAAACAATTTTCAATTTTATTCTTTTTTGTAATTCCAGTTCTTTATGTAAATAAGCAGATTACTTTCTGTAGGGATCCTTCTCCCTTCCAAGATAAACATGCAAGTCTATGATTGTGTGGTGGTAGATGGTTTCATATTTGATGGTGCCTACTTGAAACTTTCATTTACAGGTGGACTGCAGCATCCAAATACCAGATGTTGGAATATTGCATATTAGAAATACCCACATTCACCACATTTTCTTCCATCAAAACTCTTGTAGACTAAAATATGAAGTTTTTAGAGAAAATGTAGTTTCAGGAGTAGAGAAAGGGGAGTTGTGAAAAATAGGAATAATTTAAGTAAGCAGAAAGTGTAGATTAACTCATAAAACTGAATCAGGATATATATGATACATCACAACTTCAGTGTGAAAAACATGAGAATATAAGAAACATTGGGGAAAAAGATTCAGGAATAAGGAATAAGATAGGTCAAAGATTTTTTAACTTACCAGAAGCTTCACTCTCCCTATATCATGAATGTTTTCTTCAGGTAAACAATCAATAGATACTTTATAGAAGAAGGCCAATTCAATCTGAATTTTAACAGATAAGAGGGAAATATTGAAACATCACATATATGGGGGCAGACAAGGAAGAAGAGACCCCAAATTTAGTATCATTACCAAACAGAATATCTTCCAGGAATATGGTGATAGTCACACTGTCCTATTAGCACCACATGTACTATTTTCCTGAAAGCTCATTAGGAATAGTGCATTCAGTTCGGGAAAATATAGTATTACAGCAACTCTGTTAAGTTGGAGAAAGCATGCAGAGGAAGTGTGGCAGGATCACAGTGTAGAACCCATAAGATATTAGTGGATTATCCTGAGAAGATATGCCGTGTTTGTCTTTTTTTAAGGCACATTAAAGGGTAAAGAAATCACATGTTTGTCATGACCTTAAATACACTGATTCCTATTCCATTTAGAACATTTTAAAGACTTTTGCATTCACCCTCTATCTGTATATTTTCCTGCATATGAATGTATATGCACATTAATCCTGTATATACAAATGCAGGTCTGAATTCCAGTATAAAAATACTATAATAAGATTATCCCTCTCTGTATCCTACATTCCAAAACAACTGGACAAGTCTATGCCCTAGGATGAGAGTATAATGAGTTATTCTCAATAGCCAGGTTAAATCTTCCTTGCTTTGGAATAAAGAGGAAGAGAAAAATTGTTCATGAAACAAATCATATAAACCATTCTGAACTCAAATAGGTACACCTTACAAACTACCTCTTAATAAAATATAAATTTTTCACAAGAAAAAGACATAGTCAAGATGAATATTGGTTGATTGTGTGTATGTATAGGCTCTTCAAAGTAAAAATTAAAGGCTTACAAGATCAAGATGAAATTGTTCATTAATATTTTTCTTTGTAAAACCTTTCTGCTTTGACCTATAATACAAAAAATTATACATTATATGGAAATATTGGAAAATAAATTGTACTACTTATTCAATATGACAATGCATTTACTAGGGTCTCATGTGGAACACCAGTGTTCTTTCATCTCCAACTGTGATTTAATTAATATAGATGGTTATGTTATTACACTATTTATTCAAAAATGTGCTTTCTACTATAAACCCGAAAATTGTAAAGAAAGAACTGAAAAAATAGGGTAATTTAAAATGATAGAAAAGGATGAAAAAATTATTTCAAAGCTTTAGTGAAGTCATAAACAACACATGTATTCAACTTTCCATATAGAGAACACATTAATACTTCAATTTCTTTGGTGATTTCATTTTGCTAAATTTTATCACAATGATAAGATCTACCCATCACTAATATTTAACCCAAAATTTGATATGCCTTAATAACCTTTAGGCAACATGAATGATATAGCTGAGGTGCTTTTCTTGTTTTCAGTGAGACACGAGACATCAAAATTTCTGGCAAGAAGTTTCATATGTATGTGTGTGTGTCTGTGTGTGTCTATATATATATGTGTATGTGTGTGTGTGTGTATACATACACAGACATACACACATATGTATATATCTATAAGTATGTATGAACTGGGAATTATAAAACAAAATTATCTTTGCTGTTACATCCTTCAATATATCTTGTATATGTTATACATACACATATGTATATACAGACACATACACACAGATATATGTATATTTTTTTCAACTTTATGATTATGAATATCAAATGAGGCATAAAACAGGGAGACTTTCTCATCAAGGGTCTTCATATTACAGAGTTCCATGGGAGGAGAAATTCCCAACATTTGGTTAGATCTTCTAAATACTTTTGTTTGTAGATGACCATGCCCTGTTTATAGGAAGCCCTGGAACACTTTCTGAGCCTCACAAATGAAATGCATAACCCCTGAAAAGAATTTGACTTCATTTCCAATGTAGGGCAAAAACAGTGGATGAAGAATGCCTATTTTTCAGACTATGCTGTATAGTTGGTTTGACAGCCTATCGAGCTAATCTCTCACTTTGCATAGACACATACACAATAGATTCAGGAAGGAGAAGATGAATTGGGAAATTCAGTAAAGGAGAGTGTTCTGGATTGCGTTTGGGAGGTTAATGTGCTCATATTTGAGATGCTTGCTTGGAGTCTCAGCAGTTCCATGTGAAGCCAAAGCCCTAACCATCATAATCACCTCCATGATCCCATTATCCAGGATCAAGAAAAGCCAAATAAAATATTATAATGAATCTTGGATATTGTTCTTTTTTCAATTATACCTTTAGTTGTAGCAGCAGCATTCCTATTACTATTAATAACATATTTTTGTGCTTTAGCTAATCTTTTATAACAATGCAAACCTTAACAAAAATTCTTTTTTCAAATCATTTTTTAAAAATTCTTTTCTTGGAATTGATTATGTACACAAGATACAGTTGTCAATGACCATAGTAACCTAGTGTTTGATAAACCTAAAGGCCCACCTATTGGGATAAGATTTTGTCACTATTTGACAAAAACTGCTGGGAAAACTGCGAAACAATAGGACACAAACTAGGTATAGACCAACATCTCATACTGTGTATCAAGATAACAGTCAAAATGGGTATGTAATCTAAACATAAAGGGTGACATCCAAAGTGAATCAGAAAGCAAAGAGTAGTCTACCTGTCAGATCTATGGGGAGAGGAAGAATTCATGACCAAATAAGAGGTAGAGAGAATTACAAAATTTAAAATAGATAATTTTGATTATATTAAATAAAATTTTTTTTATATCTACACAAACCACACCAGTTCATCCAAGATTGAAAGGAAAGCAGAAAGCTATGAAACAATCTTTACAGCACATGTCTGTGATAAAGGTCTCATTTCTCAAATATATAGAAAACTGAGTCAAATTTATAAGAATACAAGCAATTCCCCAATTGAAAAATGGTCAAAGGATATAAACAGGCAGTTTTCAGGTGAAGAAATCAAAGCTGTCTATTGGTATATGAAGAAATGCTCTAAATCACTTTTGATTAGAGAGATGCAAATTAAAATGACTGAGATACCACCTCACAACTATCAGATTGGCTACTATGACAAAAAGAAAAGGAAAATGATAAATATTGCAGAGAATATGGGAAAATTGGGACACTAATGCACTGTTGGTGGAATTGTAAATTTTTCCCACCATTCTGGAGAGCAACTTAGAACTATGCCCAAAGAACAACCAAACTGGGCATATCCTTTGATCAATCAGTTCCACTGCTAGGTCCATATCCCAAAGAGATCATTAAAAAGAGGGAAAAGAACCAACATACGCAAAAATATGTATAGCAGCTGTTTTCATGGTGACAAAATATTCGAAATTGAGGGGATACCTATGAATTGGAAAATGGCTGAAGAAGCTGTTGTATATAAATGTGATGGACTATTATTGTGCACTAAGAAAAGATGAACAGGCAGATTTCAGAAAAAAAATGGAAAGACATGTATGAACTGATACAAAGTGAAATGAAGAGAACCAGGAATACATTGAATACAGTATCAGCAACATTGTATGATGATCAACTATGAATAACTTAACTCATCTCAGCAACACAATCATCCAAGAGAAGTACAAAGGACTAGCCATATACATATAAAGAACTGATGGACTCTAAATACAGATCAAATCATACTTTTTTCCACTTCAATCTTTCTTTTGTTTTTTTTTCCCCTATCTATGCATTTCTTCTTTCATAGCTGTGACTAAAACAGAAATATTTTTAAATGAAAGCACATGCATCAAGTATATCAAACTACCTACAATTTTCAGAAGAGGGAAAGGGAGAGAGAGAGAGGAAAAAAATATTGGAACTCAAAATCTTGTAAATCTGAATGCAAAAATTATCTTGACATGTAACTAGGGAAAAAAATGCCATTAAACTAAAAAAAAATAAAATTATTGTCTTTTTAAGCTTATTAGGCTTATTTCTTAAGCTAAATTTGCCCACCTCCTTTCATTTGATGCATAGAATTAAAACAAGAGTAATCACTCTTTTGATGTAATCTAAGAGTGAAGTGTTTTATATTTTTGAAGGAAGAAAACATGCATTCATTAAGTGCCTACTATGTTCCAGTGATTATGCTAAACACTTTACAAATATCAATTTTTAATATAAAACTCTTGTGAGGTAGATGCTATTATAAACCCCATTTTACAGAGGAGGAAACTCAGGCAGGCAAGTTAAATAACTTGTCCAGGGTCATATAGCTAGTAAGTGTCTGAAGGCTGGATTTGAACTCAGATCTTTTTGACTCAATGCTCAGCACTCTATCCCATGTACTACCTAGCTGTACTAGCTATGTCAGTAGGCATTGTAGCATATTCATTGAGATTATGTAATTTTTTTTTTTTTTTTTTGGAAAAGATAGCTAAGTTGCTAATGAAGAAATAGAGAAATCAAGAGAATGAATTCAGCTGTGGACATTTCAAAGAAAATATCAGTTAGCTAAATAGTATTTATAAAACTCTTACTTTATGCAGAGGAACTATGACACAAAGACTATCTGGTCATTCAGGGCAAAGGAAATGTCTTAGTTAGACTTTGATCTCCCCCAGTACCCTGTGCCCTGTTTTGCATGGAGGAAAGGATTTGTATAGGATTTTATAGCTTACAAAATGCTCTTTCCCAAAAATTTTTTGAAGTAGATAATGGAACTCTTGAAATTCCTATTTTACAGATAAAGAGATGGAGGTTTGGGAAGGTTAATGTGGTTTGATTCAGCAAGTATTTATTAGGTGCTGGGTATATAAAGATAAAAATGACCTAGTCCCTGTCCTCAAAGAACTTATGCTCTACTGGAGGATTATTTTCTTTAGGCCACTTACCTAGAAAGTGGTGGAACTAAGAATAGATCGTCAATATTCTGTTTTAATGTTAATACAAGTAAGGACAGTAGCAGAATATGAATTTTTTCTTTAATTTTAAAAATTTGAACAAACTATCAGAGAACAAAGGTTCAGGCCTGCCACAATACACCACAGGGAGGCTCTAGGAATTTATTTGCATAGGGTCCTAACAATCCCACTCTGGTTTTCTTGTAATTTGTAGAATGACCCAGAAGTGTAACACATTCTGACATATAGGTTTAATAAGATTAAATGTTGCTGAAATGACTACAGGGCAGAAAGAGTCACTGCATATGTTCAAGATCTTTAATATTTGGAATGACTCTTGTTCCTAAAACAAATGGAAGAAGCAACTGCCTATAAATCTTTTTTTTTTTAAGCAGTCCTTTCCCCCCCTCCTATTGTCTGATGCTCCATTTCAAAAGCATTAATAAAAGCAACAGTGATATTAGTTCACCAGTTTTCATAACATATCAAATCCTTACCTTGTTTAAAAATTTGATGCTAACCTGTTTCTTAACCTCCTCTCAGTAACTGAGCATATCTTGTATTCCATGATCAAATTCAAAATTTGAATTCAAAGCTGCCACAGAGGACAAATTTCCAAGCAAAAGCCTCACAAAAGTATAACACTTCATTCATTGTTTTAGAATATTTTGCTTTCATATCTTTGCTCATATTTGATTCATCTTATTTTTATTACATTGAATTTCTAAGTTGAAAGCATGAATTTGAGTTTCTGTTAAAATTAACTCATTTATTCTATTAGTAGAAGATATATTGATAATTAATATCCCATATATGTAAATATATTTTATCAACTTCTAATTGTGTAAGTTTTGTCTTATTCTCTTATACTTCATAAAGCTCTGAGAAGCCTTATCCTAAATTGCTTTTCCACTGATGAATCAGGTCCCAAGATTTTGGTTACATCTTGCACTCAGAATTCTAGAGATAATGCTGAGGGATCAGGGGTTGTTCATTCTGTGATTCTATCAGTTCGAGTCTCTATTAGTGTGCTTATTACAAAGATTATCAGTTGAGTGTCAATTTACTCAACCAACCTTAAGTAGATTTTAATAAGAACAGTTTATATAAAAAAGAGCCCCCAAAATGTCTCTGACATATGATCCCATGCATTCAAACATGGTATCAGGAAAATCAATGCAAGTTTAGTGAGTATCCAAGACAAAAGATGACTCAAAAATCCTGACTGGGAGCGTGGAGTCAAGATGGCTGTATAGAAACAGAACTTCAAGAGCTCCCCCCAAAACCACCTCAAATACCTATAAAATATGACTCTAAACCAATTTTAGAGCTCCAGTCTCCACAAAAATGACAGGAAAAAAAAGCTCCCACTGAAGGCAGCCTGGCAGGTGGTCATCACAGCCCACTGGAAGCAGAGCCCAGGCCCATGCAGTTTCAGCCCCAAGGCGTCCAGGAGAAGCCAAGGCTTTAGCGTTCAGGAGAGTAAATCATCAGAAGCTGTGGCAATTTCCAGAATCACCAACCCGCAAGAGCCAAGGACAAAGGGAAAAGGTAGGTGGAACTCAGCTAAATTGTGGGGAGATGGTCTGGCCCAACTGCCTCCAGAGCTAGCCCCAGTCTGAAGTGGCCCTGTAGCTGCCTCCACATGGCTGTTTAAGAAGCTCCTTATTGCAGGGAGGCCAAGCTATCATTCAGAGGCTAAGTTCTCTTTCCTTGAGCTGTATGGATTGGATCACAGTCTCAGGTAGTGGTCCTGAGATGCATTTTAATTGAGCCAAAGCAGGTGGTGGCTGCAAAAATGGAGGCCTCCTGATAGCTCTGGCAGCTGCAAAAACCCCAGTGATTTGGGACAGAGCTACCCCCTCTGAAAGCAGAGTTTTACTACTGAGCCCAAAAGCCAAGTAACTGACTGGCGACATGAGCAGGCAAAGGAAGCAAAGCAAGCACAGCAATGAAACCTTAGATTCATTTTTTGGGGACAAAAAGGACCAAAGCATGGAATGAGAGAAAGACAACACAGTCAGAACTCCCACACCAAAAGCTTCCAAGAAAAATATGAAGTGGATAGAGGCCATAGAGGAGCTTAAAAAGGATTTTAAAAACCAAATGAGAGAAGTGGAGGAAAAATTGAGGAGAGAAATGAGAATGATGCAAGAAAATCATGATAAGAGAGTCAACAAACTGACTGAAGAAAATAACACCTTAAAAAATAGACTAACTCAAATGGCAAAGGAGACCCAAAAAGACAATGAGGAGAAGAATGCCTTAAAAAGTCGAATTCGCCAAATGGAAGAAAAATCTAAAAAGGTCGCTGAAGAGAATAATTACTTCAGAATTACATTGGAGAAAATGGAAGCAAATGAGTTTATGAGAAATCAAGATACTATTAAACAGATCCAAACAAATGAAAAAATAGAAGGCAATGTGAAATATCTCCTTGAAAAAAAAAAAACCGCTGAACTAGAAAAAATATGCAGGAGACACAATTTAAATATTATTGGATTACCTGAAAGTCATGACCCAAGAAAGAATCTACAAATCATCCTTCAAGAAATTCTCAAGGCAAATTGCCCTGATGTTTTAGAACCAGAGGGCAAAATGGAACTTAAAAGAATTCACTGATCACCTCTTGAAAAAGATCCCAAAAAGAAAACTCCTAGGAATGTTATAGCCAGGTTCCAGAGTTCCCAGATCAAGGAGCATATATTACAAGCTGTCAAGAAGAAACAATTGAGTACTGTGGAACCACAATCAAGTTAACCCCGGATCTAGCAGCTTCTACATTAAGGGACCAAAAGGCCTGGAATATGATATTCTAGAGATCAAGGGAGCTAGGATTAAAACCAAGAATCACCTACCCAGCAAAACTGAGTATAATGTTTCAAGGGAAAATATGGTCATTCCATGAGGTGGAGGACTTCCAAGCATTCTTGAGGAAAAAAACCAGAACTGAATAGAAAATTTGACACTCAAACACAAGTAGCATGAGAAGGTAAACATAGAAAAGAAATCATAAGGAACTTATCAAAGTTGAACCATTTTCATGCCAACATGGAAAAATGAAAATTGTAACTTGTAAAACTTTCCTCAGTATGAGAATAGGTGAAGGGAATATATATATATATATATATATATATATATGTATGTATATACACACACACACATACACATATATACATATATATGTATATATATACATACACATATGTCTATATAGGAGGGTATTTATGCATACGAATACATATGTGAGTGCAGGTATTTATGTGTATGTAGACAGAGGGCACAGGATCAATTGAATAGCAAAGGATGATATTTTAAAAGCTGTAATTAAGAGGTGGGAGAGGAATAGAATGAGAGGAGACAGGGAGAGACAGAATGGGATTAATCATCTCATATAGAAGAGGCAAGGGATAACTGTTACAATGGAGGGGAAGAAGAGGAAGGAAAAAGAGAATGGGTCACCTTTACTCTCATTGAATTTGGCTTAGGGAAGGAATGACAGACACTCTAAAGTGGGTATCTTGCCCTACAAGAGAGTAGAGGGGATGGGGTTGAGAGGGGGGGATGTGGAGGGGATGGCAGGGTGAGGTGAGAGTGATGGTAGAAGCACACACTTCAGTAAAGGGACAGGGACAAAGTAGAGAACAGAACAAGGCGGGGGGGGGGTATAGGAAGGAGGGAAATGTAGTCAGTCTTACTCAATATGTTCATTGTGGAGATGTTCTGTGTAACTATACATGTACGGCCTGTATTGAATTACCTGACTTTCCAGTGGGGTGGATGACAAAGGAACAATGGAAAGAATCCAGAATTTAAAGTTCTAAAATCAAATGATAAATAAATTAATAAATATATAATAATAATAATAATAATAATAATAATAATTATTATTATTATTATTATTATTATTATTATTATTATTTACATGCAACTGTGAAATAAGATATACAGGCGCTGGGATAGAGACATCCATCTTACTCAACCAGAAAGTCAGAGTGGTGATGGGGGAGGATATAGGAGAGAACAGATTGGTGGATGGGGTATACAGTGGGATCGCTATTTTTGGGATGGTGGGTAGGGGAAAGATGGGGAGAAAATTTGTAATTCAAAATCTTGTGGAAATCAATGATGTAAACCAAAAAAATAAAAAAATAAACAAAAAAAAATCCTGACTCCTAGAAATCTTTTTCTTCTTTTATTATTTTTTTTAAAGAAGTTCCATTAGTCATTTTGTAGTTTCTTTGCTTTCTTTGTAGAGCCGTAGGTTCAGTCTGTCCTTGGTGCCCAATGCAGACTTTTCTATCAGCTAATAAAAGAAGGGGGCAAGAATACAAATCAGAAGGGAAATGAAGCTGCTGTCTTGGTGGGACAGTGCTAAAGCAGAGCTTCTGGTTGCTGCAAGTCTTTTCCCCCTCACTCCATTCGTGGGAGCATCTATAATTTCGCTTTCAACATGATGCATCTGTTTCGTTCTATTCTTGCTTCTGTATACAAAGTCTGCTATCAACTTGTTTAAGGAAGCTACTAGTACACCAGTCAGGGGTAAGAAGTCCAAGATTTTCTAAATCCTTTAAAACATGGATGGTCCTCAACCACCCTATGCAGGGTGGAGGGGAGGAGAAGAAACAGGCTTGGCAAATATCAAAACCAACTCTCTTGATAATTTATAGATGAGGAGTAGGCAAGTTTCCTGATATATAATATATGACTCTTCCTGATTCTTGTGCAAAAGTCAAGACGTTTTATCATTTTATCTAAGGCATATGAAGAACTATTCATTGATTGATTCACAGGCTCACCTAGTAAGGTATTAAAGATAAAAGGATATGGAGTAGTTTCAACCCTTCCAATACACTATTAATGCAAGTATTTGCAAAATTTGATTTCAATTTGACATATGCTATACAAACTCACTTATCAAATCCCTAGTTCTCTAATTTCTTAATTGAAACCACCCAATTGGCTAAGTAAACTGTCTTCTAATAACCAATTTCAACTGATTTTTTTTTTCTGTTGTGTTTATATATACTCTGCCTTTACATTACTTAAAAGCTAGATCTTCAAGGTCTTGTCACTTTATAAGGGGATATGTTGCATTATTTCTCTAAGGATATTGGAGTACTTAATAATTCAGCATTGTACTTAATCCCTATGATTGGGGATGTAGGAGATTATACTGTAATGTAGTATAATGGATGTTTTTATTTTCATATTAATTTATCCATGTATTTAGGTCTGAAACACATAGTATCATTTCAGGTTCTAAATTACTATACTTTATATTAACTCTCTAAACCTTAAACTTATTTAAAACCTCAAAAGTCCATTTATTGAGGTATATTTCCATTCTCAAATAATTAATCTTCATCCTTGTAAATTTCTTAAGAAAGAAAAAAAGATTTTATAAAATAATTTCCTTGTAATTAAGAATATTAACCCCTATGGGCAATAAATGAATGAGTAAGTGAATGAATAAGTATTTTAAAAACTCTTTATCAGATAATAATTTGTGCCAGAATTTTGTATCAAGTTTTTCACCATCAAGAAATATATGTAGAGGGGTAGCTAGGAGGCGCAGTGAATAGAGCCCTGTAGTCAGGAGAATCTGAGTTCAAATCCGACCTCAGACCCTTGACACACTTACTAGCCGTGTGACCTTGGGAAGTCACTTAACCCCAATTGCCTTGCCCTGCCCTCCACCTCCAAAAAGAAAAAAAGAAAACACTGAGCCACGGTGAAGAACTTTTCTTTCAAGTGCTTTGTGTCATTTGCTGTGCTAATGGCTGCCCAGGTTCTGGCGAGCATGATGACCTTTTGATAAGAAAATTGAATATTATTCCATTCCAGTCTCTCAAATCACATACGAGACTTGGAATATTATAGATTAAACCAGTATATTCCTCTTATCCTCTCTTCTGAGATTTTAGAATTATCACCAGAGTTGCTTTCCCTTCCTTCCTTCCTTCCTTCCTTCCTTCCTTCCTTCCTTTCTTTTTCTTTCTTTCTTTCTTTCTTTCTTTCTTTCTTTCTTTCTTTCTTTCTTTCTTTCTTTCTTTCTTTCTTTCTTTCTTTCTTTC
>CM053587.1:119003478-119020984 GCA_028646515.1 Pseudochirops corinnae
TAAAATTGTAATTGTAGATGTCAGATCAATGGCTAAAGGAAGAATTTATGGCCAAAGAAGAGATAGAGAGGATCAAGGGAAGTAAAATGGATAATGTTGATTATATTAAATTAAAAAGATTTTGAGCACACACAAAAAAAGGTCCCTAAACCAATCAAGATTGTAAAGAAAGTAAGAAAGGGAGGAAAAATACAATAAGTTTCTCTGAGGTCTATAAAGGTCTCATTTCACAAACATATAGGGGATTGAGCCAAATTTATAAAAATAAGAATGATTCCCCAATTGTCAAGGGTTCAAAGGATATGAGCAGGCAGTTTTTAGAAGAAAACAAAGCTATCTATACTCATGTGAAAAAAATTCTCTAAATCACTGTTGATTAAAGAAATGTAAATTAAAACACTTCTGAGATATTACCCCATATCTACAGGATTAACTAACATGATAGATAAGGAAAATGACAAATGTTGGAGGGAATGTGGAAAAATTGGGACACTAATGCACTATGGGTTGTGGACTGATCCCAGTTCTGGAGAACAAATTGGAACTATGTCCAAAGGGATTTTAAGCCTTTATAACCCTTTGATGCAGCAATAACACTACTAGGTCTGTATCCTAAAGAGATTTCTAAAAAGAAAAATTACATAAACATACAAAAATATTTTTAACAGCTTTTTTGTGGTGACTAAGCATTGAAAATTGAAGGGATGTGCATCAATTGGGGAATGGCTGAACAAGTTGTGGTATATGATTGCCATAAAATACTACTGAGGTATAAAAATGATGAGGGGATGGGTTCAGAAAAACCTGTGAAGACATATGAACTGATGCAAATTCAAGTGAGCATAATCAGAAGAACATTGTATATAATAACAGTAATTTTATCAACAATGATCGAATGTGAAAGCCTTAGCTACTCTGATCAGCACAATTCTGAAGGATTCCTAATGAAAAATTGCATACTTCTCCAGAGAGAGAAATGATGAACTGAGTGTAGATTGAAACATAATTTTTTCACATTATTGTTCTTGCTTTCCTTTTTGCCACATGGTGACTATAAAAATGTTTTGCATGCTTTCACATTATATAATTGATATCACAAGCAAGAGGGAGGGAGAAAATTCAGAACTCAAAAAAAATGTTAAATAAATAATGAATGTGTTTTAATTTTTTTTTTAATTCCTTCATAATCTGCCCCCCTCCACTTTACCTTTCTAGTCTTCTTATACCTTACACTTAGTCAGTTATTCTGAAAAACCATGACACTGCAGTCCCTTTTCCTTGAACAAGACTCTCCATCTCCTGATTTCATACATTTTCACTGGCTATCCCCCTTGCCCAGAATTCTCTTTTTCCATCTCTAATTTCTGACTTCTTTTGCTTTCTTCAAATCCCAGTTAAAACCTTACCTTTTATACAGGAAGCCTTTATCATCCATCCTTAATTCTAGTGTCTTCACCCTAAAATCACCTGCAATTTATTTGGTGTATAACTGGTTTGTACATAGCTGTTTGCATGTTATCTCTCCCATTAGACCTTGAGCTCTTTGAGATCAGGAACTTTTTATTTTTTCCTTTTTTATCCCAAATGCTTAGCACTTTGCAAGGTGCATAGTAGGCATTTAATATTTTTTTTCCACTAAACAACTAAAGGAATTTGAAATATTTAGTTTTGAAAAGAGAAGACCTAGAGATGGAGATATGATAGTTGTTTTTAAGTATGTGAATTATATGTGTAAGAGGGACATTGGGGCAGCTAAGTGGCACAGTGAATAGAGTGCTGGGTCTAGTCAGGGAAGACTCATCTTCCTGAGTTCAAATATGGCCTCTGATATTTACTAACTGTGGAACACTGTTTGCCTCAGTTTCCTCATATGTAAAATGAGCTGGTGAAGTAAATGGGAAACTACTCTAGTATCTTTGTCAAGAAAGCCCCAAATGTGGTCATGAAGAGTTGGACATGAACTGAAACAACTGAACAAGAGAGGTATTAAAATTCATCTTTACCTCAAAGGAAAGAACTGACACCAATGGGTGAAAGTTAAAAAGAGGTAGATATTTCAGCTCAATGTCAGAAGAAATTTGCAAAGAATTTGATTTGTCTACAAATACAATGGACGACCTTGGGAGATTGCATACTTCCTATCCCTAAAAGTCTTCAAGTGAAGGCTGCTAGAAAGTCACCTGTTGTGGATAGTGTGGAAGGGATTCACTTTTTAAACTGTGAATTGAACTTAATGACCTCTGAGGCCATGTCCACCTCTCACATTCTCCGGTTGTTGCCTCTTCTAATCTCCTTCATTTGCTACCAGGAAGAGACATTTGGCCCTGCAGATACATTTTTTTTCTTTTTCTTTTAAAGCTTTAAAAGAGAGATGGCATTAGTAAAGCTATTATAACATAATCATTGATTACTTTAAGTGGAAAAAAGAAGGGCAAGGCTCAGAGGAAGGAGACAGTCAGCTAATTCTTCTTTGGCAACCCATTACTCAATGTTACCAGCTATGAATACAACCTTTGTATAAAAGACCATAATTGCAAGTACCTGGTCTATAGGCTACAATAAACCATAAGTCAAATAGGTAAGACAAAATTGGGTATGCTTTTTAAAACCTACATTTGCATGTGCTCTAATCCTTCAGAGATGTGTCTGTGCCATGTGGGTATGTTTTAATCATATTAACATTGTTTCACATCTATATAGGGAAAAACTCTTTTAGGAGTACATAAGGCTTTTTAGAGCCTGCTAGGAAAGAAATAACCCTTCTTTGAGCCTAGGAAACACTCAGAAACAAACAGCAAGTTAACAATGTCTGCCATTTTTTTTTATTTGTCTAGAAATTTTACTTCCAGCCAATTTCACTGAGAAAATGGGCTATGAGCAGAATTTCCCCATCTCTACAACCTGTAGAGAACAGAAGTTTTCTATCTCAGTGCTTTAACTTTCACCCAGGAAAATATTATGGGAGATCAGGAGATCACATTTTTCCTATTTAATTCAATTCAATAAACTTTAATTAATCACTTATTTGTTATGTAAGGCACTGTCATGGGAGCTAAGAAAATACAAACCCTGAAATTATTTTTTTGTCCAGAATAAGTTCTTAGCAATTATAATGATTCCTCCATGGAATAGGTTGTCTTGAGATTGTGCTTCCCTTTATGGGAGTTGTTTGAACAAATTCTGAATGATCACTTATTTGCATTATTGTAAAGCAGGGTTTAGATGGCCTTCTATCCATTTCTTGGATTGTAATAGGAGAATTCAGACGAGCAAATAGGTAGGATAACAAAGAATGATGTGTAAAGATGAGGAATGGATAAAGTGGTACAAGAAATTTAAGGAGAAAGGATTATTTTGAACTAGAAGAATGATCGATTCCTACATAGAAGAGAAAACATGTGATGCAGATCATTCTTTAACTAAGAAAAAGATTTTTATAGATGTGGATATTTTTACAGGCATTTGTTCCAGAGTAGAGAGAGCAGAATGCGAAAGAGGAAAAATTCAGCTTGGCAGAAACTTATTATCCTTACACTTAGAATATAAGAATGAAATAAATCTAAAAAGGTAGTTTGGATCCAGATGGTAGAGGGCCTTAAATTCCAAGGTAAGAAGTTCATATTTTATCCTGCAACAAATGGCCAACAATTGAAGTTTTCTGAGAAAAGAAGTAGGTTGGTTAGATCTCTTCAGGCATAAGAAGATTATTTTGGTAACTCTGTGAAGAAAGAATGAAAGGGAGAGGGAGAAAGAGTTAACAAATGAAGACAGAAAAATCAGTGAAGTAGGCATGTAGTGTGACAGAGGATAAATGTGAGTGATATTACTATAGTTGAAAGGATAGGTCTTGGCTATTAATTGAATGTCAAGACTGAAGGAGAGGGAAGAATCAGAGATGACTTTAACGTTTAAGCCAATATAACTAGGAGTATTATGGCACTATTAAACTGCGATTTGGAAGTTGTAGGCTGAACAGTTGTTGTGGAAAGATGAAGAGTTAAGTTTTAAAATGTGACAAATACTCCTCAAGGTCAGTGATCTACATTGATTTTTTAAATCTTTGACTAGCCCATTAATTTATTCTTTCCTCCCAAGCAGGAGAATTTCCTTTTTTTATGTTGATTTCTGATTTCTGTTTCCTTTATCTTCTTGAATAAGCAGAAACATGACTTTATGCTTAGTATTCCATCTCCCTCTCAACCTGCTCCAAGGGAAGTCACTCCTCTCACTTCCCTGACTTGCAATGCTAGACCATATTCTTTGTACACCACTGCCAAGTGACCAGCACGGCCTCTCCCCTGTTGTTTCAGCAATCTTTCCTGTGTTTATTTTTTTAAAGCAAAATCCAGTTTGCCATCGTTTCCACATCCTTGTTGGCATCTATTATAACCTTTACATCAGTCTTGTACTTTTTAGAATAATTTCAACTTCTGATTTCTTCTCTTTTCTTTCTGTACCAACAACTTAGGGGCATAAATATTTATGGTGATCCTTCTATCACCATGATCTCACAGTTTCTCAACCTCCTGAATTCCTACAACTTTGAGTTATAAGATACCACTGCCTCACATCTTCATAGCTACATATAGTCCTCACCATTCCCTAGAATCACACCAGCTCCAAAATTCAGGATTCTGAAATTCAACCTTTTTTTTTCGTCTCCAATCCTTCCATTTCTTCTACTTTATCATGCAAAGTAAGCTATTCTTGCCCTCCTTCTGACTTCTGCAGTTATCCCTTCCACATCATGGGGTTATGGGAATACTGCCTCCCCACTATCCCCCAGTCTGGAAAATCTGCATAAAATTTTTAACTTAACCTCTCTATGAGGGAAGAAGTTTGATCTTTTTCTTTTATGGAATGTTTACAATAACTTATTTTAAATATTTGGATATAGACTCTGTCATCTAGTGCCCTTCGCATGTCATCTATGACTTACACAAAACTTCCCCAAAATTCCCATTTAATTTATTAAGCCAATCTATGAGATATTGAAACCATTCTGGGGAAAGTTACCAAGTGGAAGGGATAATTGTAGTTCCTTTATCCTTACCCATTCTCCCAGTTTATCTCCTTTACTCTGATTTTACATGCCCTGACCCAGTCTTGATCCTTTGACTAGCTATTTCTGTGTTTCAGTATCTGTCACAGAATCCTTCATCATTTTAATATACCAACATTTTGACCCTAGTCATTCCCCACTCTTCTTAACACTAACCATTTTTTTTTCTATCCAGTCTTGCTACTAAACCTGCTGACCATTGATAATCTCAAAAAAATTAAGCTTTTTCACTCTAAATTTAAGCTGTATCACTATATGTTCACTTTTGGGTTTTTTGGGTTGTTTTTCCCCCTGTGGTAATCCTTATATTTTCATCTTATTGGATCTCTATCCAGTTCCCTACAATGACTGTTCCAAACATTTTCTCATCTCCTTTAGGCCCATGTAGTGCAATATCCATTTTGCTCTTCCAGCTAATGACCGGATCATAGTATTCTAGATGTAGAGTAGACAGATATCTTACAAGTCAACTCCCCCCCCTTCCAGCTTCACGATGCTATGAGCACCCTCATTTTGTAGATAATAAAACTGAGCCATAGAGAGGTTAAATGATTTGTCCAAGGAAGAAAGTAGTAAAACAAGGATTTGATCTCATTGACCATTCTTTCTATTGCACCACTTTAATGAATCAGATTGAGATGTGATGGTTAGGCCCTTCAGTGTCTCACCTCTGCTTCTCAAAATTTCTAAGTTTTGCTCCACCACCACCACCACTACCTTTTTTTTTTGTCTCAAAGGAACAATACTCCTGTCTAAGGATAACTTTCACTCCTACCAGTGATTCTTTTTCTTCTTACCTTCTCTGGGGTTTTTCTTTTTCATCATTCCTTTTCCCTCTCTTTATTTATTAGGAATTTAACAATCATCAGCAAATAAGCATATGTTATTCAAAGAAATACCAAAAAGATCATATACAAATCTGCTTGTTGTTTGATATTTTAAAATATATATGAAATTTAACATAGTACTATCAAAAATATCCTTTGTGTGTCCCCTGCTAAACTTTTGTTTTTCTTCTGCATATTTTCATGTTGGCTTATTTTAAATGCCTTTCATTACCCACTTATGAGCCACCACCATCACATGTCCACACATATAATGGAAGCCCTTCTTTGTAACATATAAGGATAGTCAACGAAAACAAACCAGTCCACTTGCCACTTATGAAACATAAGTCTCATTCTACATATACAATCCATCACATCTCTACCAAGAATGATCAATCTTTTGAAGGGATAATTGGTGAGTATATCATGGGAAACTGATCTCAGAGTTCTGTGTGTGTGTGTGTGTGTGTGTGTGTGCGTAAGAAGAACCCAAGAAAGAAACAGTCAGAATCAAGAATTTTCCTCCTGGCAGCTTCTGTTGAGAGAACAGAATTTTCACAGCATCTGGAAGCTGGGCTGCCACTTTCTGGACTGATAACTGAGTTGGAGTTTTCTATGAGACTAGCATCTGGTGAAGGCTGAAGTTGCTGCCAAGAAGGCCACCTGGAATGCTGAGATTCTTCTGGGTCCTAGGGCTAGCCGGACTGCTGGAGGACTGAAGAAGCATGACCAGGATAAGACTTTGTTTGTGGCTTGGTTGATCCTTGAGCTCCCAGCAACAGAAGTTGTGAAGGTTTTGAGATGTGCTGGACCCTGTGAACTTCAGTGTGTACCAACAACTGCCCGGAGGACTAGACAAGGACCTGGGAGCTGTGTGCCTCTGAATCCAGGTGATTGTTGGATTCAGGTAGGGGCTGGAACCATAGCAGGGGATTCAAGAAATCTGAGAGACCACCCCAAGTCAAGATGAAGAAAAGGCCTCTCCTTGGATATTGAATTTGTGATGAAATTGAAGTTTAATAGACACCAAGGGGTTGAGGGTTTGTGTAATTTTCTAGTGATTATATTTAGTGATTAATGATATTTAGTGACTGATTGCTAGATAAGTGACTGATTAAGTTAACCTATCATTGCCTCATGAGTGGAAGAGTAACTTGTATTGTAAAATGATTGAATGGTTGAGTGAGGAGGCAAACCTCCTTAGGGATACCAGACGATTATTGTTTTGTTTGTTGTTCTTAATACCATGACTACTTTGGTGAAAACTAAGTGGCCATTCTAAGTTAAGCTGTTATGAACAGTATATTGTGATTTTCTGTGATATGATGTGATGTTGTGAATATTATATTGTGATTTGTTGTGAATGTTTGCCTTGATTTGTAATGGAAAAAATGGAGTGTTCACTATACTGTGTAATCAGATCCTTAAAAGCTGTTCACAGTGGCATTGTTTTGGGAAGCTCCTTGTTCATGGCATTACACAACTTTACCAGTAATGCCTTATTATTCCTGTTCTTCCAATAATTGGGAATTTCATGTTCTTAATCTCTACCAATTTCATAGCAGATTCCTAATAATTTTAATTTGCCTTTTATTCTTAGTGATTTGGAGTATTTTTGATGTGGTTATTGAAAAAATGCCTTTCTTCATTTAAAAACTGCCTTTTTTTAGACTTTGATGACTTAGTTATTAGAGAATGGCTCATTCTCATTTGTATAAATTTCCCATAAACATTAGATATTAGACTTTTTTTATATAAATCTACTAAGAGATATTTCTCAAGTTAACTCTTTCCCTTCCTAGTCTAACTGAACTGATATTATTTATGAAAAATAAATTCAGTTTTATGTAGCAAATAAATATCGATTTGGTCTTCCATGTTCATCTGAGGGCAGGGACTATCTTTTGAGTCCTTTGTATCCCCAGGACTTAGCACAGTGCCTGGAATATAGTGGGAAGTTAGTAAGTGTTTATTGATTGATTGGTCCTGTATCTGATGTTCTGGCTGTGTGACCCTGGGCACTTAACTTCTCAGTGATTCTATATAAATTGTCTATAAACTACACAGCAAGAAGAAATCATAATTGGTACTTGCAACTTCCTTCCACAGAATGTCTACTATGCCACAATAAACAACAACAAAGCAAAGTAAAACAACAAAAAAATGGCCCTCACTAACTATTGTTTAGTCCTTATATTTTATTTTAATTGACTCATATCTCTCCCATCCCAAGAAAGTTTTTATTGACACTTCACTCCCATTGTACCCTTTTAACATCATGTTTTTGAAAAATATAGCCTAAAGCTGATCCCTCCAATTCCTTATGCCTCACTCACCCCATTATCCCTTACATCGTCTCTGTCCCACCAATCTACAGTCTGTGGAAAATGCTCTTTTAAAAGTTGCCAAATTATTTCTCTATCCTTTTTGAGGATTTATTTTTCTCAAACCTTCTTTACCATTTCCCAGTGATAACCAACCTCTCACCTTAATAATACCCTCCCTTCAAACTAAATATAAGTATTTAAAACAAAATATTACACTTACCATATCTACCAGTTTGTTTCATTGCATACCTGTAGTCCACCAGCTCATTCACAAGACAAGAGATTCATATGCTTTCATCAGTCCCATGAGATAAGATTGAGCATTTCACATATTTGATTTCTGCTTATGCTGTTTTCCTTTGCTTTACCATGACCACTAATAATATGCCTAATTCAGCATCTACTCCTCCTTTCTCTTCCTTTCATATCTGTCCTGATCTTCTGGTTAAAAAAAGTGTTTTGCCATTGTTGTCTTCATTTTGGTCTAAGGATTTGTCTGTAAGGAAAAGGGTTAAAAAGCCTGAAATGATATATCAGGGCAAGGTAAATAAGATAAATTCAAACAAATACAAATCAAAGGAATGTCCTGTGTCCAGGTAGTTGGTACATTCCTTCTAAGTTTAGCATGTGTTTCAAGAATCTCACTTGATCCGTTATGATTTTCACTGAACCTGCAAAGTCTATTTCATTCTGCCTCCCAATGAAAATTATCTTTTATACCATAACTCCCCTAAGATGATGATGATGATGATGATGATGATGATGATGATAACGACAACAGCTTTCATTTATATAACATTTACTATATGCTAGGCACTGTGCTATTAGCTTTAAAACTATTATGTCATTTGATTTTTGCAACAAAACTAAGAGTAATATTATTATCCCCTTTTCACAGATGAGAAAACTGAGGCAAACAGCAGTTAAGTGACATGTTTAGGGTCACATAGGTAACAAATGTCTAGTAGCAGATTTGACTTCAAATCTTCCTGGCTATAGTCCCTATGCTCTATCTACTATACCACATAGCTGTCCCTAATAATTAATATAATTTCTATTAATCCATATTTGCCTGATGAATTGAGCTCCTTTAGTGTTCTATAACCACAAGAAGTTTGATGATTGCATAACAAAAAAAATTGTGTTTTACATGTTACTATATGGTTCCTTACTATCTAGTTTACTCTCCCCTTTCATAAGAAAAAATCAAGAAAGTATGAATCTAGGCACTTCAAAACAGTATTTGTTTCCAAACACTGTTTCTATAGTGTTTCCAAAAACATCAAGAATCAGAGAAATTTACCTCAGTGCATAGGTTCACTAATAAAGAACATTTTCCTTAATAATTTACGTTTAAACTTTCCTGCATTTGGACCATTTATAATCTCAGCCTTGTCTCACACCGATTCTATCCATTTATGTTATGCTCCAAAGTAGTTTATTTACTCTCCCCATGCTTTCTCACTTCTATGCCCTTCACCATGTATGGAAAACTATCCTCCCCCTGCTCCACTTTTTAAAATCCTGTTTATCCTTTGAACTCCAACTTAAATGCTACCCCTGAAAGGAATCCAACCAAGTTTGCAGAGGACGTGCAACTGAGAGAAATAGTGAATACATTGTTTAACAGAATCAGAATTTGAAAAGCTCTTCAGAGTCTAGAATATTCAACTAAATGTATTAAGATGAAATGTAATAAAGACAAATATAAAATCCTACACAAATATAAAGTCCTACAGCTCCAAAATATATGTTGAATAGGATAAATTACATGCCAAAAAGTAGTACAAACTGGTACATGACATAGAAGAAAAGAAAATCTATTTTTGGTTGAGAATTTCACAAAACACAAAATTATAGAAAATGTTGAACTTTCAGTCCACCAAGGCCTCTGGATATCTTTTTTCAGAAGATGTCTAGCCACACCTCTATTCTCTTGTACTTATGATAGTGATATTTTTGAGCTGTAGGATTTTATATTTGTGTTCTTGTGTGTTATGTCCCCAATTTCTACCACACTCTCCTCATCAAGTATTAACAATAAGCTTAAAGAGGACAGATTATAAAATTATATTTTATATGTATATAAAATTATATTTTATCTTTCTCTGTGCCTGACTCATACTTTGTACATTTCAGTTACTTGAATGACTGTTTAATGAATTAATCAATAGTCATGGTAATAGTCCCACCACACTCTATGTTGGTCAAATCATATCAGGAGTTTTTAAAGTGCTTTAACATGAACATTGACAAATTAAGATGAATTCAAATACCCTTAGCTTGATAATTGGTCTGGAAAGCAATGTCATATAAAGAATGGTTGAGGGACCTGGATGTGTTTAGCCTACAGGAAGAAAGCAAAAATGGTAGTATACGCCAAGGATAAATGAATGGAAAGTTAGAAAGAGGTAACTTTTGTCTCTGTATTAGTAAGAAATTTAATAATGAACTACACAACAATGTAATAGATTCCCTCAAAATGTAATGACCCCCTTTTCTTATGATTGGAATCTGTGAAATAGATAACTATTTGTTAAAAGTATTGTAGAAAAAAAGGAATCCAATGAGTGTGTTGTACTTCAATTATGATGAATAGATTTTTACTAGATTTATTATCAGTTCTCATAAAATATATATGTCCCTTCCTTTCTTTCTCTCTTTTTCCCTCCCTCCCTTTCTTTCCTTCCTTCTTCCATTCATTTTTTTTTGTTTCCTCCCCCCCACACACACCTTTTGATAGTTTTTGGGTGATTCTGTACTAGATGTTATACAAAATCTGCTTGAAAGAGTACTATACTTTACCATTTGAAATTTATAGTGTAGCTAAGTTATATAGATAAGATTCAACAAACAAATATGGCTTCAGTTTATTAATTCAATTCAGTAATCCCTCCATCAATATAGATCACTACCCCTCTAAACCTTTATTGTGATATGCTATGGACAAAAATTCGTCACCCTCTTGCCAATATGTGGATAAGCCCCTCTGAACTTAGTCTAAATTTTCAGGCAGTCGACATGCATTCCATCTCCAGTTCTATACTCAAAAGTCTTTCTGGCTTAGTAGGACCTACCAGAGCTTATCCTCTGCTGATTTAACCTTTGAGAAACTCAATATGACCTCCATGACATAATGAGATAATAGGACTTTGATGAAAAGAAAATCAAACATTGATGATAAAAATATAATATACTTAAATAACTTATATATTTAACAGCAGTATGTTTTTGTTGTGATTATTTAGGAATGATTCAGGGTAAAGGAAGATGTAGGGCACAATACAGACAAAGGAGCAGAAAATAGATTTTCTTTCTAGAAAAGTTACTAAGGTATAACAGAATGACTTTATTACTGATTTTCCAGTTTCTGCCATTTGAGAATAGATGAAGTAGATAGGAAACAAAGATGGTTAATAATTTATAAAGTCAAAGGAAAGAGGTTAAATAATGTGTTATGTCAAACTCCCTCTTATATTGATCCTACAATTCATTCAGAGTTCTTGGAGCCAGTCTCTTTAATTAACTAGATTCTATCTTAAGACTTTCTCTGAGTAGTAACTGAAATGTTGAACCTCACCTATCTTACTCAACAATAAAAATGGTGTTTTGGAAAGAAAACTGAACATAAATGTCAAAAGGCATAGACTGTTTCTATTTCTGTTTTGTTTCTATATGACCTTGAGTATAATATAATTTCTTTGAGTCTCAATGTTCAAATCTGTAATATGGGAAGAATTACACTCATTTTTTTCTACTTCTTAGGATAATTGTGGAGAGCAAATTCATTGTATACACATGTAATTATAAAATTCTATACAAACTCTAAAGACATCAAAGGTTTAAAAGAATTTCAGACTTGGAATAAACCTCTGTGGCCACCAAGTTCGTACTTACAAAATAATTTCTCTGACAAGTGGTCATTTAGCTTTTTGTGCAATCCTCCAATAGGGGTAGTGCCCAAAGTGCTCTTACCTTTGTATGATTCTAGTTAAGAAACATTTCCTTACATCAAGCCTATGCTGGCCTCTTTGAAGTTTTCACTCATTCTCCTTAGTGGAGTCTCTTGATGCTATATCAGATAATTCTAATCCCTTTTCTATATGACAGACCTTCATATGCTTGAAGAAAACTGTTCTTCCCTCCAAAGTCTTTTATTCTATAAATTAAGCAACTCTAATTTCTTCACTATTCTGATTATTCTCTGATGGATACTCTCTGGTTTTATCAATGTAATTCCTAAAACCTATCACCCAAAACTCAGCATGTTGGTTCTTGTGTGATCTAACCAGGACAAAATATAATGACTTTCACTTCCTCATTCCTAGAATATAGGGTCTTCATTTTCATTTCTTATTCCTAGAAGTTATATCTGTCTTGGTATAGCCCAGGATTACATTAACTCTCTGTTCTGCATTATCTCACTGCTGACACATTATAAGTTTCAAAAATTAAAAAAATAATAGCTGTTTATTGTGATTTAAAAAAATATTTCTGTAACCTTTTTCTACCCCAACATAACCCTCCAATAGGAGATAACAGAATTCTTTTGCCTTTGTGAATTCTAGCTTTCTGACTTGATAAATTATAAGCAGAATTTGAAAGGTTAGGCATATTTCCTTTGACATATGGCTTATTTACACTTTAGCAGCAGCATCTCTTATATTGACAAGGTTACAACCTCACTGAAAATAATACCAAAGCTTTGTCATTTCCATTACATTGTTTCTTTTAAATCTTGTATTTAAGTTTGAGATATACATAATTTTATTGATCAAGTTTTTGTTGTTGTCATTGCTATTTACTGTCTCTTTTCAAGCATCCTAATTTTAGCGTGTGCAAACTATCTCTTATCTATCTAGTTAATAGAAGTTAGGCAATTATTGCTGTCATCATTCAATCATGTCTGACTCTGTGACAACATTTGCAATTTTCTTGGCAAAGATAGTGGATCAGTTTGCCATTTCCTTCTTCAGCTGATTGTACATATGAGGAAAATCAGGCAAAGTGGGTTAAGTGACTTGACCAGGGTCACACAGCTGGTAAGGATCTGAGGCTGGGATTTGAACTCAGGTCTTCCTGCCTCCAAGTCCAATGCTCTATCCATTCTAACATCTAGCTGCTTAGAAGTTAGGCCACCAATGCACAAAAGACTCTTTGAGAATAAGGAATAAATCAGGCAGTTTAACATCAATGTTTTCTCATCAACTCACTGTTACATTTCCTTAAGAATTTTTCATTGGCTAACATTACATGGACTAAGTTATCTGTACAGTACATTCTGTCTCCAAAATTCTGTGATTCTATGAATTCAGTAACATCCTTTTAACTGTACTTAAACTATTACTTCAAAGCACATTTTTTGATAACATCAAATTAATGGAGCATATTTTTCCCCATTTCTAGTATTTTGAAACATCTGGAGACATTGTCAAGTGCATTGGGCAAGCAGGACAATACAGAGATCTATGTAACAATAAATTTGTCTGAGGGATATGGAGAAAAATAGACTCTAATTTTTCATATTATAAATATTTTAATACTGTATCCGTCCAGCATTCTCCTTTAACTATAGTTTTCAAAGTTCAATAGCATTCATTTTGAAGACAGGAAGGTACAGAAGAGGGTAGAATCTTAGTTCATATTGCGTGAAAGGAAACTTCAGAATTGTAGAGGTTTTTTTTCACCTAATCCAAACACAAAACTATAATTGTATTTTTGTATAAAGCACATAAGGTACCACTTGGCTAAGGTTAAAGGATCTGGCAACTGGTACTGCTATCTCTCCTTTACCGACCCATTGCAGTTTAACCAGGGGAGTTTGTAGTTTGCCTCTGGGAAGTCCTGACCTCTCCTTAAGGAACTGAATACACCATCCTCACACATTAACTCACCGCCCCCCCCAATCTAGAACTCCAGAGAGAGAGAGAGAGAGAGAGAGAGAGAGAGAGAGAGAGAGAGAGAGAGAAAGAGAGAGAGAGAAATCCAATTCATAGTATGCATCAGTTATAGGACAGATTATTTCCATATGGAAGCATTACTAAACATAGGAGAATCTCAGATTACAACATAGAGCAGTTTCAAAGGCTGTCAATTAGCCACCTTACATTTCATCTCCTTTGGCTTTATGTGATCAACTTCTGATGCCAACTTCCCAGTTAAAACAGACAAGCTTCCTAGTACTATTTCTGGGGTGGCCACTTTCTGATACAAATACTTCCATTCACATCTGCCACTGCTATTTTAGTGGATGTTACTGCTACTGTTATGATGGTGGGTGCTACTTCCAACTTCATTGCCACTGCCTCCACCAAAAACTTCTATACCTTTTGAAACTCATAAAGTCGCCTACTCAAAGAAAGAAATCATAAAAGAAGTAGAAGCCAGAGACCCAGAGCAAGCTCTTCTAATTGAAGCACCCAGCAGCAGCTGCCATGTGTTTGGGATTACTATAGTTGCAGGGGCAGAAACAGGGCTCTGTCTCACCTCACCCCTCAATAAACCCCTATTTTTTTAACCTCAAGGTGCTACAGCACACAGGCTTCCAGCCATAAACTACCTCCTCTTTTAAAAGAGCCCCTGAGTCCACAGTTCTTCTTGTTTAACAGCCTACAATGAGACTCCCAGAAATGTGTCACATGTGACCAGATGTAGGTGCTTGAGATTTCACTGTGACCACCTGGGAGCAAGAACAGAATGTCTGCACATATTCCAAGGTGATGTGGGAAGGCCTCATTAGGGCATCACTTAGGCATTAATGAACACAAAGAACTTTCATTTTTGTTATACCAATGTTGTGTCTGCCCATGAACAAATGTTTGGAGATATCATTCTGCCAGCCAGAGAGATTGCTTTGGGTAGTTCATGAGAGGTGTGTCTACAATGCCTTCATGGGTCTCTATTTCTATCTCTTCCATTTCATACTACACTCAGACAGTTCTCTGCTTAGAAATAAAAGACCATTTGGCTACCTCTAAACAAAGAGAGAAGAAAATAGCTTACAAAGAAAATAAAACTAAGTCCTCCCAGAAATGAAAAACAAAGAATAAGGGGAAAATCATTCTTTAATAAGTCAACAGTTGGAGCATCTGCAAAGTTTCTCTTTACCAAACATGCCATCAAGTCCTTGAGACATATAAGCATGGGAGTAGTTGTACTGATTTCTAGTTTTCAGTCATAATTTGTAAGAAATATTTTTAAGATGTAAGAAAGTTTTTTGAATGTAATACTACTTAGTACACATAAATCATAAGACCATCAAAGTCAAGGATTCTATATTATCTCTTATATATCTTCCAAAGAGCCTAATAGAGACTAGCAGGGAAGTACAATAGATGCTCTTGACTTAACTAACTCATTTTGCCTCTAAGGTCATAAAGCCAAGATTTTTAATAGTGAGATATGTGATGGAAAAAAGAGACTGTAGTCCTCATGCTAGGTAGAGAGTTCCAGTTTGAAAGCATGGGATGGAGAAGGGAAGAGATGTTTTCTCAAAAAAAGACATATTTAGATTTTCTGTCTAAGTCATAGTGAACATAGTGCTTTTACATTTTCAAAGTTCTTTCAATACGTTATTTGGTTTGATGCAGAAACTCTGTGAGATGTATACTTTTATCAATCCCATTTTGAAGATGAAGAAACTGAGACTCAGGTTAAGTATAATGTCCATAGTTTTACAGCTATTTAAGTTTCAAAGGTAAGTTTCAAACCAAGTCCTCCTAAGTCCACAAGTAATGTCTAAGAGTGTTTGTAGAACATGGTGACAGCCTTTGCTTTAAGATATGAATGTCCGAATCTCCCTCTCCTTTTCCCCTCCTCTTTCTCCAAATAACTTCTCATGAGAACCCACAACACATAGTATTCACTTACTGGTTCTCTTAGAGATCATGAAGATTTTATGCAAAAGTAATACAACTTCATCTGGATAAAGATCTCAGACAGACTTCAACAGCTCTTATTCAGTGGAATAAAAGCTTCTAATGGAGCTGAGATAACTGACATGAGAAGCCATGCTATGTATGAATCAAGACCCATCTTGCACGGAAATAAACAAACTTTCTACTCTACACTCTGCCTTAAAAGCAGCTTGGAAGTCTTTGGGGGAGTCAAAGTATTGTGGATGTGCTCAAAGATACACTTTCTTCAGAGTTACCCATAGAGCACCTAACAAAAGGAAGTTAGAAACAAAGCACAATAAAATAAGGGATAGGGGGCAGAACCAAGATGGCAGAGTAGAAGCAGGAAATTCTGTGACCACAACCACCTAAAATAACTATAGAATATGACTCTAAACAAATTTTTTAAAATTAATTTTTGTTTATTTTTAGTTTACATCATTGATTTCCACAAGATTTTGAGTTAAAAATTTCCTCTCCTTCTTTTCCCCACCCACCACCCCGAAAAACAGCAATCCCACTATATACCCCCACTCCAATCTGCTCTCTCCTATATCCTTCCCCATTACCCCTCTGACTTTCTGGTAGAACAAGATGGATCTCCCTATCCCAGTGCCTATATATCTTATTTCCCAGTTGCATGTAAATAATAATAATAATAATAATAATAATAATAATAATAATAATAATAATAATATATTAACATATGATTTTAGAACTTTAAATTCTAGATTCTTTCCCATCCTCCCTTGTCACCCACCCCCACTGGAAAGACAAGCAATTCAATACAGGGGGTACATGTGTAGTTTTGCAGAACATCTCCACAATGGACATATTGTGTAACACTGATGATATTTCCCTCCATTCTATCCCCCCCTCCCCTTGTTCTATTCTCTACTTTGTCCCTGTCCCTTAACAGAAGTGTGTGCTGCTATTAACCCTTCTCCAACCTCCCCTCCCCTCCATCATCTCCCTTCTCATCCCTCTGCCCCCTACTCTCCTGCAGGGCAAGATACTCAATTTAGAGTGTATGTCATTCCTTCCCTAAGCCAAATTCAATGAGAGTAAGGCTGACCATTCCCTTTTGCCTTCCCATTCTTCCCTTCCGTTGTAACAGTTATCACTTCCCTCTTCTATATGAAATGATTAACCCAGTTCTGTTTCTCTCTGTCTCCTCTCATTTTATTCCTCTCCCACCTCTTAATTTCACCTTTGAAAATATCATCCCTTCCTGTTCAATTGATCTTGTGCCCTGTGTCTTGTGAACACATATATACACACAATTTCATATGCATATATACCCTCCTATATAGATATATATGTATGAATGTGTATATATATATATACACATATATATAAATATATATACATATATATATATATATATATATATAT
>CM053587.1:119021484-119040839 GCA_028646515.1 Pseudochirops corinnae
ATTCTTCTCCTCATTGGCTTTTTGGGCCTCTTTTGTCATCTGAGTTAATCTATTTTTTAAGGTGTTAATTTCTTCATTCAGGTTGTTGACTCTCTTTTCATGATTTTCTTGCATCATTCTTATTTCTTTTCCCAATTTTTCTTCCGCTTCTCTCATTTGGTTTTTAAAATCTTTCTTCAGCTGATCTCTAGCTTTTTGGCAATCTTCATGTTTCTTGGAAGCTTTTGGGGTGGGAGTTCTGACTGCATTGTCTTCCTCCCTTTCCCTGCTTTGTCCCTTTTTTTCCCCAAAGAAGGAATCTAGGGTTTGGCTGCTTTTCTTACTTTGCTTTCTCTTCTTATTCATGGTCACCAATCAATGATTTTTTTTTTTAAGTTCTGTGGAACTCTGCTTCCAGAGGAAACAGCTGTCCCAAATTGCTGGGGTTTTCCCAGTTGCTGGGGCTTTTAGGAGGCTGCTGGGTCCCTCCCCAGCTCTGGTTCACTGAAAAAATAAAACCTCAGGGAGCACCACCCAAGACCACGATCTGGATCCAGGCTGCTCAACAGGAGAGCACTTGGCCTCTGAACCATCACTTCGCCCCCCTGCTGTCTGCAGGCCGAGAGCTCTGAAGCAGCAATGTGGAGGCAGTTGTAGAACCTCCCCTTTCTGCTTCTTAGCCCTGGAGGAGGCTTGGCCAGACCCACTTTTCTTCCCCGGATTTTAGCCAAGTTCCACTAACCTGAGTCCTTTTTTCTTATGGCTGGATAATTCTGGATCCTGCCACAGCTGTCGCAGATCTGCTGTCCTGAAGCTCCAGCCACAGCAGGGCTTGCCTCATCCAGCCGCCCCCAGGGCCAAACCCACTGTTTCAGGCTGGGCTGGTTTCTGCTCTCGGAGTTGAAATGGTCACTTTGAGCCGAGCTGCCTTCAGCAGGAAATATATCTGTGTGTGTTTTAGAGCCCTAGAATTTGTTTAGAGTCATATTTTTTGGGTATTTGATGTGGCTATGTTGGAGCTGCAATTTCTTGCTGCTCCTACGCCACCATCTTGGCTCTACCCCTGAGAGGATAATTTCTTGTCCCTCAATAAATGACAATATGGATCTACATGTATTATTAGGTAAGAAATCACTCATTAAAGGTAATGGGCAGACCAGATAAGTAATAGTTATTGGTAATTCCATAATGAGGTATAGTGAAATATCTATTTATTGATTTGTTAATTGAGAGGTCTACTGAGTATCTAGAATATGACAGAGAATGCTATAAAACTTGTCTGAAAGCCATTTGCTATTATATACTCTTTCTGGTTTGAGTATAGAAGATACTCTCAAAATATACCTGCTTACATGAAAGAACATTGTTGATGATTGCTAAATCTTGCACAAGAAATGAAGGATCTTACAAGAAACATCCTTCCCCTTCACCTCTCCCCCCTCCTCCTACTGTTTTCCTTTTTTTTTTTAATTTAGGCTAGTGTTTTAAATGTAGCTGCTTAACTATCTCTTTAAACCCAAATCATTTTCTTGCCAATAACAGACCCAACCTAGGCCTGTCTGGCTGATTGTTTAGCTTATGTCTTGGATTGAGTGTCAATAACAATTGTTTTCTGTTCTTACTGGAAACAGGGATTTGCTCTCCAAGACTGTTATCTTTGCAACAGTAAATTGAGCCAGTTTATGCCTAGCCCTAAGTTATTGAATGTACTTGACCTCAGACAAACTGAGACCTGGGAAAAGGCCTTAATTTAGAAAGGCCAGGGTCACCTCCTGCATCCTGGGTCATTGCCAGTCTTGATCTTTGTCTTCCTTCTGTACTTAAAGGACTCTGAAGGAGAAAGTGATATAGATGACTTTGAGAATATTTGCATCACCTATATCCAATTCACATGGGCAAGACATCATCCTCCAGATGACATTGGTCATCTGGAGAACAAAGGACAAACAATGAGGAAAGCTAACTGGAAAGAGAATGACTGGATGATTTTCAAACTTCATTTGCCTCAACCTATTTAGTACACTGTGCATGCTTATTATTGCTAGGGCTTCTTTGGTTAGTTAGTTTGATTGATCAAAAAATAAATTCCCACCAGAAGTGAAGAGCAGAATTACAAGGCACTGAAACATATATATTTTTTAAAATTATTAAAATGTGTACCTCATTGGGTTGCCTTATCATCTGTCCTCAATGCCTATTCTTGGACTCAGATTTGCCAAGAGTCAACTGGAAATCCTACAAATAAAATATAATTGCAACGGGTCTCATATTATACGTGTTTTCTCCCCTCCTGCATCAGAATAAATGGAGATCAGACTGAGAAAATACCTTTCTACCATACTGGAGAAGTCACTACCATTCTAGAATAAAGTGAAGAACTTTCAACTCTGTTGCTGTTCAGTCATTTTTCAGTCATGTCTGACACTATTTGAGAATTTTCTTGGTCAAGATACTTGAATGATTTGCCATTTCCTTCTCTAACTCATTTTAGAGATGAGGAAAGGAAGGCAGAAGGGTGAAGTGACTTGCTCAGGGTCAAATAGCTAGTTGTTGTGGGCCCACTGCTCTATCCCCTGGGCCAGCTAGTTACCCTTATCAACTCTAGGATCCTTGGAAATTGTTATCTGACTTCTCCATGAAATCTTCTACTACCAAGCTGGCCCAAAATTCTCTCTCTTGCCTGACTCTTTAAAGATTTCTGTTGGGGCAGCTAGGTGGTACAGTGAATAGAGCACCAGTCCTGGACTCAGGAGGACCTGAGTTCAAATATAGCCTCAGAAACTTAACACTTAGCCATGTGACCTTGGGTAAGTCACTGTATATATATATATATATTATAAATTATGTCTAGCAATCCAGGTTGACACCTTCTTTACAATTTATAGTCTTAACTGACTGGTGTACTCATTGGTTAACTGACTTGTTCAGGACCACACAACCAATCTTTGTCAGCAGTGGAACTTAAACCCAGGTCTCCCTGGCTTCAAAGCAGGTTCTCCATTCACTATGCCATTCTGTCTCTCTAGTAGTACTGACAAGCATATTTCCATACATCTTGATACTTAATTTTTCTTGTCTTATATATATATATTTTTTGACAAGTCATCTCATGTCTCAGTTTCCTAATCCATAAAACAAGGGTGTTTGGCCTTCTAAGATCCCTTCCAGCTTTGATCTTGGGGACAAAAAGTTTTAGTTAGATATCGATTATTCAAACTCTTCTGTTAACTTAATATTGGCACCTTCAAAAAAAATGCTGGGGAAAGATTTAGAAATTGGTATCATTAGTTATAGCAACTCTTGCTTCTTTAGAAGCAAGTATTAGTAGAAGTGTTACAATGTTGAACCATTAGAAGAAATATTTTGCTTTTTATAGTCTTTACAAAGAAACTGAAGCGTGAGTTTTCCTTTTTGAAAACTGACCATCCTCATTTTCATCCTCCTCCAAATCTAAGTTGGCAAAACATTAGTGTTTTTTTAAATTCTTCAGAGATACTTGTGCTTTTTTAACTCTACCCAGCCATTCCCTACAGTCTCTTTATCTCAACTCTTTTCCTGTCCCCTCTGCTAGGTTGTAAAACAAATTCACAGATGGCTCCATCTTGCTATAACTCACCCTCTTGTAGACTTTTAATCCTTTTTTATCTTCTAATCTGTACTATACTTTATGGCTGACTTATACCTTGAAAGCTTTTTGTAATACTCTATATGAAAAATCCCGTATAAAGATAAATCCAATTGAACCATGAAAAAGAAGGCTTTTACTGTGATGTAGTCAGATTCATGATGTTCTTGAAGCATCCCAACAGCATTTATAGCCATATTTTCAGTTTGGGGAAAAATGGCATAGTTAATTTGTATTTTTATCCAACATAAATTTTTGAAGTAGTACCTATATATATCCCATAGCCATAAAACTCAAAACTTTCTTTATCAATTAGTTGACTACCAGGTCAAGTTCTATGTTCCATATAACATAGAAAGTAGTTGCTGTCAATGCATAAAATCTCTTAAAATTTAAATAGTTTGCTTCCCCTTAGCAGCACTGTCTTAGGACTTAAAAGTAATTAATAGAATGATCCCATAAATTTTATTTAATGCCATTCTGCAAAATAATAATGTGGCTGTTGGTATTGACCATTCTTTGCAGATTAGGAATTTGAGGCACAAAGTGTGAGTTACTTTATGTCAAATTATAAATTGGCAACTATAACTGCAGTCTTTTGATTTCATATCTTACGTTCCATCTTTTCTAGGATGCAATATGAGGCGAAATCAATAAATAAGGTGAAATTAAATCTAGCATAAAAGCAGTTTATTCCAGGAGCATGAACATACAACTATTTTTCAATGTAATCACCTCCTATCTCAACACATTTATTGCAGTAACTGATGAGCTTTTTGCTGCCATCAGAAGAAAAGAAAATGTGTGGTAAGCAGCATAGTCAATTAAACACTGCATTTTGAGTATTCATCTTAGTTCTGAACAGTTACCCCTAATTGCTACCCTAAGTGATCCAAACATGTGAAAATCAGAAGGTGGCAGATCTCAACTTTATGGTAGATACAGTAAATTAATAAATTTCAAGATCTAGATAAACTCCATTGGTTTGGCATCAGAGTAGCTATTTAGCTTTCCCAAACTAACTATAAGCTCTCAGCTAAAACAAATAGGTAATTTTGAACGGTAACAGAAAATAGGACTGAATTTGCTTGTGATTTTCTAGTTGCTTAATTGGTGACCTCTGCCATTTATGATTAGGCGTTGTGGTTATCAGAAACTAATGCTGATTACAAGTCACATATCAATACCTTGACACATATGAAAGAGTACTCACTTACTCTCAAGGTACCTCAGATGTTTAATCCCTATGTGATATTTTGCAAGTTTTTTTAGTTTTTTTTGTGGGCCTTGGTTTTGTCTTAGAAAAAGTGGGAGGGTTACATTAGGGGTTCTCAATCTAAAGTCCATATACTCTAATGTGTGGGTGTGTACATGTAAGTGTCTGTGTATACATAAATGTGTGTGTGTGTGTATATATGTGTGCATATGTAGTATGTATTCAAATATATATGTATTGTGTGGTATTTACATTTTGTGTGTGCATATGTGTGTGTGTGTGTGTGCATAGAGAGAGAGACTTGTTGATCAAGTCACCAAGGCTTCTAACTGAAAATGGATGTGAACAAAGAAATGGTCTCAGATAAAACATACAGACCAGATACTTAGGTGAACAACTGGTATGATACCAATAGAAATAAACCAGAGGATGTTTGTAACAATTGTTATAGACATTGATGTCAATATAGTAGTGTGATATGAATTATAAAATAAGTGAATCTGGTAAGTTCCAGCTCTTAAGCAACTCTCATAGCACAAATACTTATGGAATTCACAATCAAAATACCACAATGAAGAACTATGCCTTTTTTCAAAAGAAATGGAACATAAAGAAGAATTTGATGGAATACTATGTGTCAAGAAGAGATTTTCCTGTATAGAAATATATAAAACTAAGAATAAAACACATTGGAGAACATTTAGATGAGAATTAAAAGAGAGAAGAACAAAAGGCCTTTATTGTTGGAATACACTCTCTATACGAGTAGTGTCAAACTCAAATAGAAACCTAGGTCACTAAATCATATATAAGCATCTGTGTGGGCTACATATTGACTTAGAAAACCACATAGCAACATCACCTATGTTCTATTTTTATTATTATTTATCTCATTAAATATCTCCAAATTACATTTTAATCAAGTTTAGCTGTACTTGAAAGGGCCTGCTGGCAGTGTTTGATACCTCTGTTTTATACCATTTATCTAGTTAGAGGAAAAAAAAATGTTACATGTATCAAATCTGTGTCTACAGATCACAAACTAGAATGATAGTAGAATATGAATTGAGAAATCTAGCTATACAATAATGTTAAATTAGATGAAAGTCTCATTATTAATTAACTTTACAATTATAAGATAGGGGAGGCATGGCTAGGTAAAAGGATTAAAACCATAAGGTTTGAGCCAGATTTCACTATATGAGCTAGTTACTGGAAAAGGAAGCCAGTGTCTCTAGATCACAAAACACATGGCACCAAGGAGGGTGAGGATTAAGTGTAAGAAGACTGGAAAGGGGGTATATTTGAGAGATGTAAGGGATGAAAAATTGATAGACCTTGACAAGAGATTGGATTTGAAAGGGGTATGAGAGGAATGAAAGAGACTTATGACTGAAAAATGATACCTAGTTTGTGAGCCTTGGTGACTAAGAGGATGGTGATGCTATCAAAAATAATGAGGAAATTTGGAAAGAGGGGAGGGGTTTGGGGAGAAAGATCATGAAATAAGTTTTGGAATTTAAGAGGTCAATGGGGTATCCAGCTCACAATGTCCAACAAACAGTTGCAGATACAAGAGTGGAGATCAACAGATAGGTTAGACTGGATAAATAGATTTGTGAATAACCAATATCATGTAGAAAATGATAATTGAATCCATGGGAACTGATGAGATCACTAAGTGAAATAGGATAGGGAAGAAGAGAAGAGGGCCCAGATTAGGGCCCTGTGGGATACCCATATTTAAGAGGCATGACCTGGATGAAGACATGCCAAAAGAGAAAGAGGAGTAGTTAGATAGGTGAAAGGGGAACCAGGAAAGAGTAACATCAAGAAAACTTGGAGAGAAGAGAGTTTCAAGGGGAAGAGGGTGTCCAAGTGTGTGATGAAGTCAAAAAATATTAAGACTGAGAAAAGGCCAATTGGCCATTTAGAAATCATTAATAAAAGGCAGAGAAGCATATTGTTAGGATTGAAATTAAGGTAAATTGAGACACAACATTTTGAGCATATTCAATTTATTGGTAAGGCTAGCATTTAACAATAAAAAGGTGATCTTAGCTCCTCAGACAGTCAAAAGACAGTGAGGTGAGACTTAGTAGCCTTCATATAATTTTGGGAAATACAAGAGAACAAAGAAAAGGAAGTATCACAGATGGAAAACAATATGGTGGGTTGCAAAGTCTGAAGTATCATAGGTGGCAACAACAATATGATTGACTGGACAACAACAATATGATTGGCTAGGAACCACCTCTTTTTCCATTTTACTTTCAGGAAATGTTGATTGATAGAGTCCATCTGCTCCTTAATTGAGCAAAGACAATGGACTTCTTGGTCCCCACCTGCATTCTATTAAGGCTTGTTAGTAGGATAAAAAAATTTCTCTTAATTGTGCATAGGCATAAGAAGCTACAGAGAGAAAAGTTTTCTTTCAACTAAAGTGATTTATAGGGAAACTTAGTTTTTAACTCAGAGAAGAAAACCGAACTTCTGGATAAATGAACTTCTGAACTTAAATGAGAAATACAGAAACATGGCTCAGACAGTGACAGAATATAATCAAATACAGATTGGAATCAAATAGAAAGTACAAAACAGTATCTGATTTTCTCAATTCTCCCCTTTCATCAGTGGGAGACCTGTCACCTGTGAAATACTTATAATTAAACTAGTTCTTTATAACTTTTAACATGGCCAATATCAGAAGCACATACTAAGGTAAGGTTTTGTTTTGTTTTGTTTTTGTTTTCTGATGCAAGTTCAGAGCACACCTTAACACCACAATTAATACAAAGTCTGAAAAGAACAGTAAGAAATGGAGTGCAATAAGGGTCCATTTACCAGCAGTAACTAACAGGTTATTCCCCTATAGCCAAGTAAACCAAGAGGAGGGATTTTACCAGAGGTCACTGTAATAGTAATGAAATTTGAAGATCCCTTTGTATTGCAAAGCTAACAGGTACTTAACATCTAGTTTGCAATTAATTAGATCAAGACTCTGTTAAGAAACAAAAGGTATGAACCCCGTTTCTGATGTAACAGGAAGTTGCTGATGTAACAGGAAGGGGAAGAATAGGGAGGAGCTAATAGGTATATAAGGAGAAGCCCTAGCTGGAATTTCAGATCTTCTTGGAGACAGGCTACGGAGGCTGAGGAAGAGAGGTGTAGCCTGGAGAGAATGATGTTTATTTTGAGAACCTGAATGAAGTGATTTTGATTCTGGGAACCAGCTGAAACTTCTGCTGAGTCCAAGGGCTAGCTGGAGCTGCTGAGGATTTCCAAGGACCAGCAGAGCTACAGAAGACTGAGGAAGCATGACTGTGGTGCCAGTATTTTGTCAGCTTGACTTTGTTAAGCTTTGATTTCTCAGGAACAGAAACTGTGGAGGATTTAAGGTGAACTGGACACTGTGAGCTTCAGTGTAGAACAGGGACTACATGGAGAACTGGACAAGGAGCTGGGAGCTATCTGCCTTTGAACCCAGGTGACAATTTGGTGAATCCAGGTAGGAACTGGGACCATAGAAGGGGATACAGGGAATCTGAAAGCCTACCTCAGGTCAAGATGAAGAGATCTCTCCATGGATACTGAGTAGTGACTGATTGAAGTTGTAACTTACTTATGATTTTGATATTGTAACTTATTTGTGACTGAGGGGTGGATGGCCTGTGTATTTTATACTACCCCTTAGGAGAGTGCTGAGTAATGACTGATATTGTAACTTGGTATGCCCCATGAGTGCAGAATTTTGACTTTTGTATTCTGTGACCCTTAAGGAGGCTTGCCTTTTTGATGATTGAATGATCTATTGAGTTGATTGAATGATTGAGTTACTAAGCGATTGATAGACTAAATGATTATACTTTGTTCAGAACTATGTGACCATGTGGTGAAAACTATGTGGCCATTTTAGTGACAAGTTGTTGTGAATGCTGTATTTTGATTTTCTGTGATAAGTTGTAAGATTGTAAATGCTATACCTTGATTTTCTGTGAATGTTTTGCTTTGATTTGTTATTGAATAAATAGAGTGTTCACTATACTGTGTAATCAGAATCTTGAAAAGCTGTTCACAGCAGCATTCTTCTGGAAAGCTGCCTGTGCTTGGCTTTACAACCACCTGGAATGGACAGTTGTGTCTCAGCTTTACCTGATTGAATCTTATGTAGGTTGTCACAACTTCCTTTGACCAGTTATTATAAGAACAACAAGATTGATTAATCATAGCACAAATGATAGTAAGAATATCTAAAACCATGGATTAATTTTATAGGAGAGATTTAAATGTCGTCAAGGTAGCCAGAAAAACATAGCAAACATAGATAACATGAAAAAAAAAAGCCAAACTAAAACAAATCATCATTAACTAATATCTAGACTCATTGTAGCTTAATGATCTACTCCCAATGTTGGTTTAATCAACACATTTCATCTTGGATCCCAGATGTCCTATGTAGGTATCAGGTCCCAGGCAACATTTTTTCTTGAACATTCTGGAATAGTTTTCATTCTCAGGCAGCTTTGAAGGGGGCTCCTCCCTGAAGATCTGCTTCTCTGGTTTCAAGTCACTTGCAGGGATTCCTAGTATACTTCTGCTAAAATCTACCAGTTACAAGACTCAATATAATTTAGTACAGCCTCTTAAATTTTCCTTTTCCAATAACTAATTCATATAGTGAAAAGTCATACCTTATGGTTTTAATCCTTTTAATAAGAGAGGTATAAAAAGAACATCAAAGTACCAACCCAGAGTTGACTTGAACTTCAAAGATTTTAAGTTTTTACACACCCTTCCCTGTTGCTTTCTTTATCTTAACTGTATACCTGGTACAGACACTGCTAACAATAGGCCGAAAGAGGAATCTTGATAAGAGTCCATGAGGACCTGACTTATAAAATTAGCCCTTCTGGTTAATAATTTGATATTTACCAAAGTAGACATGTAAAATTAAGATTAAGAATGCTTTTCTAAAATTGCATTGACTCTGTTCTTATTCAACCTTTTAAGACTGGAATTCATTTATTTCATTTTTTCTTTTGGATTTAAGTCTCGTAAATGGAAAAAAAACTTCAACTTTTTTACTTATTGCTGCCCTGTGATCTAAGTTAGCAAATTATTACATTGAAATATTTAAGAAATTCAAATAACAAACTGAGAAATTAAAAAACAAAACCTAAACATCTTAAAGTACTGCAGAAGGCAGAATTCTGGAACTTTTAAAAATTAAGCATAAAAAATAAAACACAGAAAATGTCCAGTTTATGCAAAGGCTGAACAATATAGTTTTGTATATAAAGTCCTAAGCCTAATTTTTAAAACTTGTTAAAGCATGCTTATTGGAATTATTTACATTTGATGTATTTGACATATGTAATTATCTTTTCTTGATGCTTTTGTTGCTTTATCAAAATTTTCTATTTCAGTTAATTACCCCCTGAGAAAGATGAGAAACTTTAGGATCTAATCCTAAACATGAATGCATATCTATCAATACTCTTTGTAAATAGATGTCTTTTAGCCCCAGATTCATTGGTTGCATAAAGGGACTTACACAAAACAAAACAAAAGATGCTTATTTTGTCTCAATTGTAACAGACAGCAAAAGATTTATGATGGGATGTGTGACAATAGTAAGTACTTTATCTCAAATTTATACACAGAATAGTGAGTATCCCTAATGAGCAGTCTACATGTAAATTCCTTGTACTACAGAATATGTTCTATACAGATATGTTAATTCCTAATTAAATAATAAACCTAAGTAAAACTGGATTTCCCTTTGAGGTAACAGAAGATGGTTCATAATTTATTTTTCTTACTGAACCTAAAGAAAATGACTTTCAGTTGTGGCTGATCTGCCCTTCTTTGGTACTTAAAACATGGAACTTTAACTGGTTTGTGAAATCTAATTTCTCTAGCAATCTTTGTTTACAAAAAACAAGCCATCTCAACAAGGCTTTTACTTGCTTGGTCTCCCTTTTCTAGACCTGACATAAGTAAGATGGATTTTAGTATGTGTAAAGAAGATTTTTGTTATTCTTTCTTATAGTTTAATTCAAAGGATCCATGGCCATAACAATCTCTATTTCCCATGCTCATGACTTGTAAACATCTCCACTGTGCTTGCACAGCATTTTATAATGATAAATAATACAAATATTTGTACTTAAATAGTAAATATCAACTGTGAGTACACAGTGAGATATAATAGTGAAATAACGTAAACTTGTGAGGCTATTGCTGGCAATATGCCTTCTTGTCTGTTGCAGTATAAAGCAAGTGGGCACTGGTCAGTGTGTGGGCAACCCTTAGGGATGAATGCACAACCTAGAATGCTGTGTGTGCCTTGATAGGCCCCCATGAAGGCTTTGGGGGGTATCTCTGTGTGCGCCTCAACTGGTCCCCATTGAAGCTTGAGGGGCCTCAGGGGAGTACACAAGCTGGAATGCTGTGCTTGTCTCAATTGACTACATCAAGACATAAGAGTAATTGTCTTCCCCTTCATGTTGGCCTCTTCCAGAACGGTGATTAGGGAATTATCAACAACCCCTTAGAGAAAATTAGGCTAGAATAAAGCTTATTATTAACCCCTCCAAAGCTCTCTTCCTGTTCTTACTATCTGACCAGATCAAGAGTGAAACAGTTGAGGCTGGAACACAAAAACCTCCAGCGCTTCCCATGTATTATTTGTCTTATATTTGTTGTAAGGAGGGCTGCTAGCATAGGTTCATTCTTGATCTGATCAGACAAGAAAGACACCAAGAAGGGGTTAATAATTTTACTTTATTCTAGTCTAGTTTTCTCAGAAGAGGTTGCTGGTGATGGGAGGACAAACTCCTACAACATTCCCTAATAGCTCTTCTTGCAGAGGCCAGAGAGAAGGGGGGGGGGGGGGTGCAACTACCTCTATGTCTTGATGGGGTCAATCAAGAGAGGCAGAACTTGCACATCCCCTTAAATTCCCTCAAGCCTCAGTCGGGCCCAATTGAGGGAAACACAGATTGCCCCCAAGCCTTGATGGGGGCCTATCATAGCGCACAGGATTCCAGTTTATGCATTCAACCCTAAGGTTCCCCGTTCACTGAACAATGTCCACCTGCTTTATAGGGGCAACAGACAAAGAAGGCATATTGCCAGCAGTAGCCTCACAAGTTTACATCACCCCATCCCTTTATCTCTTTGTGCAGTCACAGTGGATGTTTATATTTTTTATCATTATATAATTCTGCGCAACTGTGGGGGAGATGTTTTGAAACATAATTTTAAGAACTAATATCTAATACCTGCAAATAAGAGATTGTTATAGCTATGGATCCTGGAAAACTGAACTCTCAGAAATAATAACAAAAACTCACTTTATACACACTAAAATTCATCTTACTTACACTAAAACCACCTTATTTTCTTCACTTGTTCACCCAAAATCTTGAAGAGGGGAGTAGAAAAAACAAAGGGATACATCCCTGAAGATCTAGCTGAAAGTGAGGTTTTTTGTTTTTTTGTTTTGTTTTTGATAGAGCAAACAAAAGTAAGAGTTCCTGTCCTTGTTTTTGCTTATGCACACACAAATGTAGCATCCCTGCCCAGGTAGATGTCTTAGGGGTGGGTAGTAGATTACATTGCTTAGATAGAATATTTTGGGGGTGGGGGACTGTTTACCTTTAAGCTAAAGTAAGAAATTCCCTTTGAGCAGAGTATTAAAATTAATATTAATAATCAAATAATAGAACATTAAGATTACTTTCCTCAACACCAAAGAGGGATGAGCAGCCCTGAAAAGAGCTAGGCAAATGTTCCCACCACAGGTGCTGCTCCTACCTCCAACAGTGGGGGAATGAGGAATAAGATTTGAGTGATGACAGCTGGAGGTTCAGAAACACCTAGATGGACAGAGTATGACCAGAGAAGAATCTATTAATCATTGAGGCATGATTAAGTAAAATTTTATTGTCCATAGGAGTTTGCCCCATTGGTGTGATGGTAAATGTTTAAGGGCTCTCTTAAGAAAAAAACAGTGTGCAAGACATACTGTTAAATTTAATCTGCATTATAAATATTTTTTCTACCTTTTTCTTAATTCTAGGGAATCAACAAAACAATAAATTAAGACCTGGCTTGTGGGGAAATGCCTGGGTTTGGCCTCAGGGTGGAGTGTTATGAGGGCATTCAAATTAAAGGGGTGGGAGGGGGTGTTTTGAATTGATTAACCATGCAACTTTTGGAAAAACATAGATCAGAGTGGTACAAGATGTAGCAAGGATGAAATGTGAATTACATGGTAGGAAGAGAAGCCAGAATACTCTGAGATCATAAACCCATTTAGGTTTTGAGTTCTGGGATCTATACATCTTCTCTCCTAGGCCTTCTTCTCCCTCCCCCAGTAAATGGTGTTGCCCCAGAGAGGAGAGGAGCTGAGGTGGAAAAGATTACTGTCTTTCTCCTCACTAGATTGCCATATAGAACATTGCAGTGAGTCAGCATTTACCCTAACCTGCCAACTCCAGGGGGCAGTGTGGGATTTCTCAATGAGTTATTATCATTACTAAGTGCTTTAAAAAGGACAGAAAAAAAAAAAGAAAATGATGATGTTTAGCCTGAAGGAAAGAAGGCATAGTGAGAGAGGGAGGATAATGATGATTTTAAGTATGTAACAGATTGTGACTACTGGGTGATTGTTGTTTGTCCTTTGTCCTGAAAAGAACTATGACATCAGGGAGTTGATGCTATGGCATGAAAATGAATTGCATATAAGTGAGTGTGGTTAGTTTCTCTAGCAAACCAACTTTACTAGCTATATTTAAGTTTCAGTGTATCCCACTGTGACTGATCAGACCAATACGAGCTCAGAATGCTCTATCACAGGTCAGGCAAGAATAATCTGTATGAACATTTGGGGTGAATTCTCCAAATCTGTGCTTCTTGTGTTTCTTTTCAGCTGTTTCAATTCTGCTTTGCTCATAGAGCACAGCACCTTCTCTGATGTGGGCATGCCATGCTGGGCGGTCCTGTGCCAGTAGTATCTCACAGTTCCAAAGTTCTTAAGAGAGATCTTGAAAGTGTCCTTGTGTTACTTTTTCTAACCACCATGTGTAGATTCTTCATAAAATAGTCTTTTTGGCCAACATATGCTTGGCATTTGAACAGTATGGGCAGCACCCTGGAGTTGTACTCTCTGCAATAGAGTCTGAATGCTTGGCAGTTTAGTTCAAGGAAGGATCTCAGTGTCTTATCCTGCCAGGTGATCTCCAGAATCTTCCTAAGACAATTCAAAAGGAAGCAATTCATTTTCCTTGCATGGCACTGGTATATTGTCCGGGTTTCACACCCAACAATGAGGTCAGCACAAAAGCTCTGTAGACCTTCAGTTTTTTAGTCAGTCTAATACCTCTTCTCTCCCGTACTTTCCTTAGAAGCCTCTCAAACACTGAGCTAGCTCTGGCAATGTATATATCAACCTCATTATCAATGTGTACATCCCTGGAAAGTACACCACCAAGGTAATCAATGGTTCCACATATGGATGTTGTGGTAGTGGCTGATGAAGCACTTATGTTTTCTTGGTGTTAATTGTTAGGCCAAAATTAGCACAAGCAGATCCATCCTTTCTTGCATCTTAGTTTCAGAGGCTTCATTGAGTGCACAATGATCTGCAAACAGAAAATCATGCACCCACACTCCCTCTACTTTGGTCTTGGCTTGTAGCCTTTTCAAATTGAAGAATTTGCCATATGTGTGGTAGCTGACCTAGATGGAGGTCTCCTTCTCTTTGAAAACATTTGACCACATGGATGAAAGCATCAGGCTAAGAAGCATACTGAAGGTTAATTGCTTACTAAGCCTCCATTCACCACTAAAATTTGTTTACTCAAGGTCCAGGAATTGCCTAGGGTTAATGATCCAGATTCACATTGTTTAATCTATCTTTGCTATTTTGGAGCTTATAAAAGTTATTAGCCAATCAAAAGTAATTTAAAATCTCTTTCAAATGGTGCCAGCCCAGAGTCTGGAGTAAGCCTGGCACTTCGGATTTGGGTTTGAACCTGTGTTCATTTGCTAAATCTCTGTATATAAAAACCCATTTATGTTTTCTAGTCCCCATCTTTGCAAAAAGGCCATATAGGACTCAAAGTACTTAGAGCCCCTGTTTTGTGTTTTTGTTTTTAATCTGGAATCAACTAGCTTTAAATTATTAATTAAAACAAGAATTATGAACAGTTTTAAAACCTTGAATAATGTTGGAATAAATCACTGCTGTCCTGGATAGGGAAATAAGGGTGGGGAGGAGGGAAGTCAAGAAACCTAACTGCCTTTCTCAGTCTTCAAGACACAAAAATTCTGCTAGTTTTAGTCATTTCTGGGTACATCTCTCAGCAAAGTCCTGGCTGTCTAAAAACTCCAGTCTCTAGTTTCTTCCCATTCAGTTTCCATTTCCTCTCTATGCCTTTGATAGATTCCATTTGAGTCCTTGGATCAACATCTATCTGTCTCTCTTCCACTTTCTCCCTGCATCATCCCCCTCCCCCATGCCCTTCCTATAATCAAAAGCAGCCAGACTCCAAGTTCATTCTGCAGCAACTGTGCTGTGCTTAATGTGCTAGACTACATTTCCCAAAAGCTCGTGCAGCTACTGTCTGAAGACTCCCTTTGTCTGATAATCTTCTCCCAAAGCCTGCTACACCTATCTGAAAGGCTGCCATGTAGATGAGATATTAGAATTGGCCCCTAGGATATAGATCTGGGAGCAGGCAGTGTCTGTTACACAAGAAAATATTTTGACTCAGTAATACAATTTTAAAAAAATCTAACACTTAGAGCTATCCAAAAGGAGAATGAATTTCTTCTGTGGAAAGTCAAATAAGTACTTTTCCTCAATGAAATTCTTCTAGTAGTGATGACATCACTATTTGTTGGGACTGTTGAAATATTTCTTTTTTTTTTTTTAACTATAGATTGTTCAAGCTAGGAAGCTAGGTGGTGTAGCAATTAAAAGTTCTGGACTTGGAATAAGGAAGACCTGAGATTAAATCCTGACTAAGACACCTTACTAGCTGTGAGACTGAAGGAAAGTCACGTAACCCTGTTTGCCTCAGTTTCCTCATCCACAAATTGAGCTGGAGAAGGAAATGGCAAACCACTCCAAAATCTTTGCTAACAAAGCCCCAAAAAGGGTCATAAAGAGTGGAAGAGCTGGATGCGATTTAAGGAACAGACTTAAAAGTGCTACATAATTTCTGATGATGATAATGAAGAAGATGAAGATGATGATGATGATGATGAGTATCAGCACTAAATTGGGTGATTTCCTATTTTAGGGACTCATTTGTAATGTGCTCATTTGTAAGATAAGATGATTGGATTAAGTCTTATCTAAGATCCCCTATAGAGCCAACATTCTGTGACCTTAATCAGGCAGCTTTAGGCACTCTTCTGGCTCTTCCATTATTTTGTGATGAATTTTCCCCATTTCTTCATCTGTTAAACAAGTAGTGTTGAATAACATAATCTCTTATGTTCCCAGAAGCTCTTAAAGGCCTTATGCCTTTAAGCTTATTCTTATTATTAGTGGTAATACTTGAATCAACAGTATAATATTGCTTGCACTGAATAAATTAGTTCTTTTTTTTTTCTTCATATGCCTGGCAATTCCTGCCCAAGGGAAAGGTTATTATGACTGCATACTCAGAGCTAACTTAACATTTTCTTCAGAAAATTGGTCAGGATGCTAATCACCAATTAATATGTTTTATAGAGACCTGTACAGAAACATTTGAGGTATCTTCAGGAAGTTCTAAGCACTTTCTGGCCATATATATAAGAACCTGTATTCACCCTTCAGTGTTAATTTCACAACAAAAAAATTGACATATCTACACATCCCAGGGGCACTCACAGTACCAAAAAGGATGGGCAGCTTGAGGAGCTACCTAACAAAGGAAAATGAATGGTCCAAGGAAGAAATTATGACAATCGTAAGAAAGTATAATTCTGACCATATTAAGGAGGATCTTCATTTCGTACCTTGGTTATATCTGATTCAGTCAAATCCATTTGTGTGATTATTCTGAAATTCTCAGAATAAAAAAAAATTAAAAAGATGGGGATGGGGACAAGGTATCTGTCATTTCTGCAAATTTAGAATATTAATATTGGCTTTGGTATCAATTTATGACACTGTGCCCTAATATCCTTCCCTTTGAACTTTAAACTCTCAGACTTCTTATCAAATATGAGTCATTAATTGTGTCCTTCTCTTTCGTTCACCCTCCTCTCCATCCTACCTTGGCAGGTTTTGATCTTTTATTAAGTTTTTCTTTGCCAGTAAACCTGATGTGATTTTTATGTAAAACCTCAAAAAAGGTTTGTTTCAGCTTTCACAAACGTGTGCACAGCATTACAAGTAAATCTTTTGGGATTCATCCTTCTTTTTCCTGACAAGGGTCAAACCAGAACAGTATGTTACTGGCCTATATTTAATCCATTTATCATAGGTTATTATCATCAAGCCCTAGGGCTTCATTCATTATAGACTGTTATTATCAATACATTGACTTGTTATATAAATCTGTGGAGGTGGTATTAGGTCAGAGTTTTAGAGAAAAACCTCTTCTACTTAACTATCTTATGGGAAATTCTTTCAGTGCCTATTATTTTAGCATTTGAACAATACCAAAGGGTTTTGCATATACAATATAATTCTCATTGAGTGTGGAAACATTGTAGGCTTCTGTTGATTTTTCAACTCTGATGCCTGTTGGTGCTTCTGTTAAAAAACACTACTACCATCCACCTTATGGCATTCCCAACTGCCATATTGATTTCTAAAATTTAGGCAATCTTTGATATTTGCATTCTTATCTGTGCAATTCGCAAAGTAAGACCTGTGTGTTAGTAGAGATGAACTGGTTCTTCTAGCATCTGTGATTTTTACTATATATATACATACACTTCTTCCACTAACATAGAACACAGCCCTTAGTGATTTAGGGGACTAGTTAAGAAAGTAATTGTGACCCACGTTACTTCGCCTTACAGCCACCCTTGTGATAATCCTCTGAAAACTTAGCTTGGCTGGTACCCAGGTGATAAGAGTCCATATGGCTATCACTAGATTCATGCTAAGAAAACATTTCCAACTTTGAAGTATGAACTAGGCCTTGCATTCCAATGGTATCGCCTTTCAGAATCCAGGCTCATGTCCACAGTAAAGCATTGGGATAGGGATCAGACGAAGAGATGACAAATATTGGAAAGAAAATCATTCAGAAAGTTCATGAATATTCATAGAATTATTATAGGAGTAGGGAGAAGGTCAGTTTAATGAACATTTATATATATATATATGTGTGTGTGTGTGTGTGTGTGTTTGTGTATACACACATATGTATGTTTGTGTGTATGTGTATTTGTTTATACACGTTTGTAGACACAGTAGTCATTAACTCAATATATGGTCCCGAGCTCCATTACCCCATTTCACATGGAAGGGGTATCTTGAACATGTCAATGGTGCATGACCATGGGCATTGTTTAAGTTATTCATCTCTTGTTTCTGTAATAGAGGTTATAAAGACTCCATAAACTGTAAGATTCTGTGAAGACTGAGTGTCTCCTACACATGAACTGATAAAGTATTCTTTCCTGGATGTCAAAACATGAGAATAAAGAAAGGAAATCACACGGTCACAAAATCAGACAAAAGCCTGATATGGGAAAACTTGAGAGCATCATCCATTGCCAAACCATGCAAGCATGCTGTCATGGAACTAACACACAGTACTAATGAACTTTTCCAGACAACCAAATTTTCCCATGATCTTCTATAAGCCCTCATTACTATGTAATAGTAATCAGTTTAGCAGGATACTTAGCACTTGTGTGGAAGGTGCAAACTCTGTCCCACTGTTGAGAAGGTATGAACTCCCCTGTTGATGTGGAAGAAGGGGATTGGCTGAGCCCCTGTTGATACAGAGAAAGGGATTGGCTGAGCCCCTGTTGATGTGGAAGAAGGGGATTGGCTGAAGTGTGTACATAAGCAAGAATTCCAGATACAGACAGACAGAATTGGAACACTGCCCCTGGTGAAGGAAGAATCCTGGAGACTGAAGCCAGCTGAGAGAGAAAGACAGAGAGAGAGAGGAAGAGAGAGAGAAAGAGTTTTTCTCCCAGCATCTGGAAGCTGACAACTAACTGAGAACTGAGTTGGAGTTTTCCTGAGACCAGAATCTGGTGAGGGCCACCTGGAAGGCTGAGAGGGCTTGCCTGGAAGGCTGAGAGGGCTTTCCTGAAGAAGCATGACCAGGATAAGACTTTGTTTGTGGCCTGGCTGATCCTTGAGTTCCAGGCAAGAGAAATGGTGAAGAGTTTGAGATGTGCTGGACCCTGTGAACTTCAGTGTGTGCCAGGGACTGCCCTGGGGACTGGAGAAGGACCTGGGAGCTGTCTACTTCTGAGGATTGGACAAGGACCTTGGAGCTGTCTTCTTCTGAATCCAGGTGACTGTTTGGTGGATTCAGGAGGGAGCTGGGACCATGG
>CM053587.1:119041339-119082391 GCA_028646515.1 Pseudochirops corinnae
GAATAGAAAATTTGACATTCAAATACAAGAAGCAAGAGAAGCATGAGAAGGTAAACAGGGAAAAGAAATCATAAGGAACTTATCAAAGTTGAACTATTTATATGCCTACATTGAAAAACAATAATTGCAATTTATGAAATTATATATATGTGTGTCTGTGTGTGCATACATACATATATGTCTATATAGGAGGGTATATGTGCATATGAATACATATGTGAGTTTGTGTATATATATGTGTAAAGGTATACATAGACAGGGGCACAGGATCTACTGAATAGGAAGTGATGATATTGAAAAAATAAAATTAAGAGGTGAGAGAGGAATATAATGAGAGGAGAAAGGGAGAGACAAAATAGGGTGAATTATCTCATATGAAAGAGGCAAGGGAAAACTGTTACAATGGAGGGGAAGAACAGGAAGGCAAAAGGGAACGGGTCTACCTTACTCTCATTCAATTTGGATTAAGAAGAGAATAATACACACACTGAATTGGGTATTTCACCCTACAGGAAAGCAGGAGAGGAGGGAATAAGAGGGTGTATGATAGAAGGGAGGGGAGCTTGGTGGGGGGAGGGTAGGTAGAAGCACACATTTTTGAAAAAGGATAAGGTCAAAGTAGAAAATAGAACAAGTTGGGGGGAAGATAGGAGGGAGGGAAAGAAAAAACAAACAAACGAGAAAAAAGTTATAATATGTAACCCAGAAAAATTAACCCTAAAATTGACTTAACCCGATTTCTCCCCTTTTTTTGAAGAGAGTTGGGAGCAGGGAAGGCAAGGAAAGGACTTCTGAAAACCTGTCACAGAATTATTTATGTGTGTCATGCTGACTACTTAAATGAGTACACAGACATTGGCAATGGTTTTTAGTGTTTGTGCATTTTCAGCTTACTGCCTCTTTGGTAGACATTAAGTAGTATGTTTCATTTTCATTTGTTTGTTTTATTATTACATTGATCACAGTTCTTTAAAGAGTATTTAAAAGTTGTTTTTGTTTATAATGTTATATAAAAAAATTTTAAAAAAGAAATATGTTTTGCATGATTTCACATGCATAAATTAATTTCATATTGCTTGCTTTATCAATGTGTGTGTGAGGGTATAGAGGGAGGGAATTTTAAATATTTTTTTAAAAAATGTTAAAAATAAATATATATTTTTTAATTTAAATACTTTTTTGTTACATGTGGCAGGAGAGACAAATACTTGCAAAAATTACAGTCATATTAAAGCAAAAGACAGAACTGAACATTATTTGTTTAAAAAAGGGAATGGGACAAGAAATAGGACAAAGACAAGAATGCATAGATTGAGTACGGGAAATATTGAGTAAAGTGAAAGACATGAAAGGGACATATGGGAAATACAATAAGTTTTAAAAGGTAGGTTACAGTCATTTAATTAGAAGATTTGAATAATAAATTAAAGAATGTGAATTTTATCTTTAGGCATTGACAATTCATTGGTTATTTTTAAACTGGGACAGATTGGAGAAAATAATAATAATAAGTAGAACAATAAATAATTGCTTACAGTTACATAGGGCAGCTATATGATACAGTGGATAGAGTGCCACATCTAGAGTCAGGAAGACTCATCTTCCTGAGTTCAAATCTGCCTTCAGACACTTACTACCTATGTGATTCTGGGCAAGTCACTTCTCCCTGTTTGCCTCAGTTTCCTCATCTGTAAAATGAGCTGGAGAAGGAAATGACAAATCACTCCAACATCTTTACCAAGAAAACCTCAGGTCATAAAGAGTTGGATGTGACTGAAATTAACAGAAACATTTATATGGTAGTTTGTAAAATGCTTTACAGATTTTATCTAACTTGATTTTTATAAACATCCTTTGAGTAGGTGGTATCATCATTCTCATTTTACAAATGAGGAAACTGAGGCAGAGGGAGTTCAAATGATTTACTCAGGGATATCCAGTTGGTAACTATTGTAAGCAAGATTTAAATTCAGATCTTCAATATCCTGTATAGATAGAAAAATGATCAGAATTATATTTAGGCCAATTAGTCTAATAAAATGGATCAAATGGATTGGGTTAGGGAACAAGTAAGGCAGGGAGACTAGTAAGAAGAGTATTATAAAAGTGCAAGAGAATGTTAGTGAGGTCATGAACAAAGATTGTGCAAAGACCAGATAGAGTCCTTGCTCTTACAGGACTGAATGAATAAAGGAATTAAAAGCATTCATTAAGTGCAAAGAATTATGATAAATTCTGGGGCTAGAACTACAGAAGAAAGACAGCCCTGTCTCTCACAGGGCTCACTCTATTCACATAGACAGAAATGCACATGTAGGGGAATGCTATCCAATGAGATTTGTTTTGATTTATGACATTATGTGGATGGTCAGTACAGCCATAGCAGAATAGACTGACATACCCTTTCTAGTGGAAAAGGAAGAATGTATTTGATTGGAGTTCTAGAATTGGAATGGTAAGCTAGGAGGGTATGCTGTGATTTTTCTTAATGCAGAATTCTCCTGTCACTCAGAGGAGGTAGTATCACGCCTCAGTGATTAACACTGAGGGAGCAGAGAATCTGGGAGTAGCCCCAAAGCTTACAATATCAAGTCCACCTGTAACAGGGGTTTGAGAACTGAGTGACATCTTGATATGTATAGCTCAGAGGGATGAACAATCCTTTCTCATTTCTCAAAGCTATTCAGGATTATCGAGATCCCGAAGGTTTAAGGCAGAATTGAATTATGCTTCAGAGTTGTTAACGAGACTCATAATCTTTAAGAGATACCCTTAGGAAAAAAAAGAGAGAGACCTTAAATGTTCAGTCAGGAACAAGTGGCAGCACAGAAAGAACATGTGAAAGGAGAAAGAAAAAGTAGGGCTATCTGTGACAGAAATGGAAGAGATCAAGGAATGCCATTAAACCCTACAGGCATCTTGAAGCAGAGAATCAGGGATAATAACAGTTCTACTGACCTCTCCAACGACTGAGAGAAGTTCCAAGAAAATGTCACGTTTTCTTAAAATTGTCCACTGATGGACTCTGTAACAAACTTTACATTTTCTTTGTCCCAATTTTTCTGTTAACCTGAATTTTGATGTTGAGGGGCCTGTCTAGTAATTACTGAGTATCTCCTCTACCTGATTCCTTAATTTATATTTACTTACATCTTTATATATTCTATACCACAATCATCCCCAAAAGTCTGCAAACTCCACAAAGGCAAAGAGTGTTTCTTTCTTGTCAAGAACATCACAAATGATGTCTTAACTCTCAGGTGAATTGCATTTAAGTGAAACAGAGCTGGGTCCAATTGCCAGTCTTGCTCTCTATTCAAAGTCATCAAAGTCCAGTGACAAGACAAATGTCAAGACAACAGGCAATGGTCTGGATGCAGTGGATGACCTTGGTGTCTTCAATGTCTGACCAAACTCTAAACACTCCACAGGGCCTTGTTCAGCAAACTTCATGCATGTTTGAATAAATTGTTCTCATCTACCCAATCTGTCAGGGCAATTCTTCATATGGTAGTGGTATATACCCCCTTCACTCACTGATGAGTTTAAGGTCCATTGTTTACCCTCAACTTAGCTTAGCCCATCTGTGAAGATGATTTACCAGGGTGTAGCCATTGCATATTCTACAGCTTCTTGGAGACACTGGTGAGAGTTGGGTGCTAGGGAAATACCAAACGTAGATAAGCAATCCTGAGAAAGGCTCAGCAAGCCCTCATACCAGAGGTGCTGGTCCAGAGAACTGGACAAGTACCTGGGAGCTATCTGTCTCTGAATCCAGGTGACTGCTTGGTGGATTCAGGTAGGAGCTGGGACCATGGAAGGGGATCCAGGGAATCTGAGAGACCACCCAAGTCAAGCTGAAAGAAGACTTTACTTGGATACTGTATACTGACTGAAGAATTATAAATTTACTAGTGACCTAGTGGTGGAGTGTCTGTGTATTTTCTAATGATTGTACTTAGTGATGAATGATACTTAGTAACTGATTGCTGAATAAGTGACTGATTGAGTAAACTTAGTTGCCCTGTGAGTGGAAGACTTAGCCTACTGTACTTTGAGAATGACTGATTAAGGAGGCAAACTTCCTTAGGGATACCAGATGATTTTTCTTTGTTCAAAACTTTGTGGCCACTATGGTGGAAACTATGTGGCCATATTAATGATAAGCTGTTGTGAATACTATGTTGTGAATTTCTGTGATAAGCTGTAATATTATGAATGCTATACCTTGATTTTCTGTGAATGTTTTGCTTTAATTTTTTGATGGAATAAATAGTGTTCACTATACTGTGTAATCAGAACCTTAAAAGCTGTTCACGGTAGCATTCTTCTGGAAAGCCGCTTGTGCATGGCATTACAAGGTCTAAGGTGGATGGAGGATCATTAGTGATCTAGGGGAAGGCAGGATCACAGAAAGCTTCATGAATGAGGAGATAGGGTTTAAGAGATGGGTGATAACTCTTTGGAGAAAAGGAAGAAAGCATCCCAGGAAAAGGAAATAGTCAGTGCATAGATGCATGAAAATGGCACCAAAACATGGCATTGGGCTTGGATGAAACATGGAGAACATGTGGGAGTAGATTAGGCAGGGTTAGAAAAATAAGGATGCAATATAATGAGAAATGCTGTGAAGATAGAGCTGACATTTGTGGAAATTGACTAATGAATGTGAGGATATTGGGAGGAAAGGAGTCAAAGAAATGACTCAAAAATGTCTACACTGTTTTCTAAATGTTCACTTTCTTCCTTCTTCTGACTTTTGCTGATGCATTCATTTGGAAGCCAATTTGAGAGGGAGTTATTTGTGAATGTGGCCGATTTTGGAATTTATTTTGATTGCATCTTTGTAAGAAGAAGTTTATTCTCATCATCCTGAGTCCAAATCCAGCCTCACACACTTATTAGCTGTGTGATCCTTGGCAAGTCACTTAACCCTGTTTGCCTCAGTTTCTCATCTGTAAAATGTTCTGGAGAAGGAAATGTCAAACTACTCTATTTTTCTTTGCTAAGAAAATATCAGATGGGGTCACAAAGAATTGGAAATGACTGAAACAACTGAAAAACTAAACTCCAATGAGCCAGTGCCTAAGGTACTGACCAAGAAGAGGGAGAACACAAAGATTCATACAGAAGTTAAGACTGGCAGAGCACCAGATACGTCTAGAATAGAGTTCCATGATGGAAAAGTACAAAATTAGGGTTCTAGGCAGAGACTAAGAGGGAATCAGGTATACTAATACCAAAAGTTGGATGATTCTAGATTGTTTCCAGTGATGACAAACTGTACTGTAAACCAAGAGACCAAATCCATCACTTCTAATTTTCTGGCCTCCTTTCCTAAAGTGTAAAACAATACATTTCAATTATGCAATAATATCTGATACTTATAGAACACTTTAATGGTTATAAATGATTTTTTCAAATAATATAACTGAGAGTAAAATAGCAAATTTATTAGTTTTTCCAATTTTATGGATATGGAAACTGAGACTCTGAGCAATGAAATTATTTACCCAGGATTATGATGCAAATTGGGATACAAACTGAAGTTTTTCCTCTTTCCAAGTCGAATGCTCTTTTCACTGCATTAAACTGCTGAGATGACCTCTATGATCCTATTGAAATTCAGAATTCTATAGTTTTTTTTTTCCTAGTGATGACTAGCTCTTACTAAGATTGACAAGGACAACCTGATTTGAGAAAAAAAAAAGCCATCTATGTACTATAATTGGTAAGAACAGGTTGAATACAATCATTAAGAAAAAAAAACCCAGCTACCATTAAGGTTTTATTCCTTTCAAAATAATAAGTAATTATTTTAAACTAACTTTGATAATTGCAATTCTCCTTTGAATAGCACTTTAAAATTTACAAGTCTTTTGCCCACATCATCTTGTTTAATCCACAATGCCATTGTGAAATATGCACCTTTATTATTTCCATCTTATTGAGTTTTAGAGTAAATTAAATGACTTGCGTAAGTTTACAGAGGCAGTTTGTTTGATCCCTGAGACAGAAACCCTAAATTCAGTACTCTTTTTACTTTTCTACCTTGCCTGTATTGGAATTTCAAAAGAACCACAGTTTTGATTATAACACATATATAAAAGCATAGCCCAAAGAGTCATGACTAAGAGGTGCTGAGAGGACTTAGTAAGCTTGGGCAAGGAGATGACTTAAAAAAAATCAAGCTATTGCTTAAGAAAAAGCTTGAAATATTTTTTTACATTAAATTCTTGTGCTTTTCTTAGATTTTTAAAGGCAAAATCAATATGTGAGATAACATGGGTGCATTTATTTAAAAGAACAAGTAATTGCATGCTTTAACATATTTCAAGTATGACTATATTAGGGAATGAACAAATAAGATAAATTATTATTTTCAATAGATATTATTTACCTTTAAAGTGGGCATTAATAATATACTGCTTACTTTGCTTCCACATGTACCACTCAGTTTATGCAACATAAAATTGTTCAGAATTCTGAGATAAGGTATTGTGAAGAGATTCTTACATTCACCTTATGAACTTGTGTTTATATGAGGGAAGAAAGCAGGGAAGGAAAGAGACTGAAACTATTCCTCCTTAGTCCACAGAGCCTGTACTGCATAAAGAGAAAGTATATCACATCATCCTCTTTACTGCTAGGATGTAGCAAATTATTAGGGGCCCTGAGCAATGTACTTATGGCTATATAAGAATTCTAAGCTCTGTGAAATTGTGGGAATATTGAAAAAATATAAGAAAGAAAGTGAAGATAAACATTCCTTTACATTCACACCCAGCTGGGAGTGCAGCTGCTTTATTCCTGCCATCTGGGAGTGTCTAATTAGAAACTACCTAGAATAGGCTTTTAAAGAAGTGATTAGAAAATAAACTCAACATCAGATATAGCCTCAAATACCAGAGTGTTAGAAATTAAGACAGAATAAAATACTGGATTACTAAGCAACAGGAATATTCACCTTTTATAGTATTTTGAACAATGAAAACTCCTTTATAAAATTAAACATTTTTGCATTTTGATATTATATTAATTCTAATTGGGACTGATGAATGTATAGCACAATAGACATAAAATTAGAAAAATAATATAGTACAGCTTTAATATTCACAAACAAATTCACATTGATATGACTATGACACTATGGCTTAGGTTGATATGAATTTTTCATTTTAAATCCACATTTTCAAGGTTTAATATCTCATCCATTTCAAATCATATTTCTCTGCTGTCTGTCAAATAATTTGGCCACCTACTTTCAAATATTTTCTCCCCAAGCAGTAGGTTTCTAAGTTTTCCCACTATTAGTTTGGCCTTAAAGGAAAAGAAAATGGTCCCTTTCTTCTTTGCTCTAGTTAATAACAGATTGATTTAGATAATCATAGAATCTGATCATTCGGGAATATTTAGAACTAAAAAAAAAGGTCCTTTAATAGACACAAACTATTAGTATTTGAAATGTGGATATTGAACTTACTAACTAGCCTCTGCTTTATAAATTAGTTTTGAAATTTCCACATTTTTGCTTTCTGTTATGTTCTCATAGTATCAATAAGCATCATTTACTTTTGGAAAACAACAACAACAACAAAAACAATTGAAACAAAAATCAACAGGAACAAAAGTCCTTTGTAATATAATGGAAGTTAACAGGGCATCCAGATGTCTGTTCCAGGGTGCATGTGCCCAGACATTTCTGGGGACTTCAGGAAAATGATGAATCAATGCTTAAATGCTTAGACCTTTTGGGTTGACAGACTTTCTGGTTGCTACTGGCCATGTGGTGTCCCAGTCATGTAAAGACTTGGCATTGTACTATGATCTAGTTGGTTTTTGTCCTTCATGCTTTAGGAGGACCAAACTGACATCACTATATTGGAGTAAAGGTACAGTGTGTCCAGATATGCTGGTCAGAACAATACAAGCTTAGAAGGCTCTACCACAAGTCTTGCACAAATAGTCCATACATATATGCATACATACATACATACATATATACATACATACATACATATATTTGACATAACAGATTCTGAATGGTCCTTTATCTTCTCTTACCTCACGATAGCTGTGTCTATAAGTTGAAGAGAAAACTTCTGGCACAATTTCTTGGCTATAGCTCATTCTTCCATGTAATAAGTAGTATACTCTGTCTTTAGACTTCCATTAAGGTAGTGGTTCTCAACCTTCCTAATGCTGTGACCCTTTTTAATACTTGTACGTGGGCATGTCTGCATGCGGGCAGACCCACATGTTGGCAGACCACCTGGAGATGGATAGAGGAGTGGTGTCTTGGTTCCTAAAACCATCGGAAATATGTGTTTTCCGATGGTCTTAGGCGACCTCTGTGAAAAGGTGGTTCAACAGGGGTCTCAGCCCAAAGGCTGAGAATTGCTGCATTAAGGGGATCTAGGGTAAAGATAGCACTGATTCCCTCATGCTCCAATAGATGTAGCATCATTTAGGCAAAACTTATGCCTGGGCTGCAGGATGACTGTCATTCTTTGTGTTTCCTTTCCTGAGGAAGCATTCAAATACTGTTATCTAGATGAATGCTCTAGATTTGGAGGCAACCTTGTGAGTTTCAAGTCTGAAGGACCTGGTTACACTGAGAAGAATGGTTGGTTACAGCAACATAAAAAGTTACTTTTGGCATGTAGAGGGACAATTCACTGTAATAGTTATTAAGCAGGAAATTCAAAGAAGGTTTGTATTTGAAGTAGAGTAATAATGCAGTAAAATCTAAAATGTCTTATCAGCACTCCTACAAACTGTTTTATGTTTTGATGAAGTTTGACTAACAGTCTGCAAAAACGTTAAAACAGTAGTAACAGGTTGCTATTAAATCCTGCTTTTAGAAATGTTATTAATGTACACTGTGAATATTTTATTTTTAATATTCCTTTTGCTAGCAGGAAAAAAAAAAATACCTGTTCCATATCTGATTCATTCTGGGGACACCATCATGAACCATAAGGAAATTTGTTCTGTGGGAGGTAGGAGGAAGGATTTAACAACCCAGTGAATATGAGTGCAGGAAGCCTGTTCCCCTTTCATTAGAGGCTGAGCTGCCTAGGAACAAACCTAGTTCAAACTGCATGCCTGGGGAAAAAGGGAGGGATAAGTGTCCTAATTCTGATGTGCCCACTAGGAGTGTTTTCTCCAGGTCAGACAGATATGTACATTTTAAAGACTTTTTAAAAGCATTGTAGTGTCCTCAATTCCCCTTTAAGTTGTTTATATTTCCTCTTAAATACATTTTTTCCTTCAAATTAGATAAATTAAAACATTATAGCTTAGAGTTTTCAGAATCTGACTTGGCACCCCCTGCTTTTTACCCATTGCTTTGCTTCACTTCACCTCATATATTCTTTCATCCAACTAAAATGCCCTATTTGCTTTACTTTATACATGAAATTTGATCTCTGGCCTCTGTTCCTTTCAACAGGCTGTCCCCCAATTGTAGAATACTCTTCTTTCCCTACTTCAGCCTCTTCAAATTCTGGTTCTTTTAAATTTCATCTGAAATGTTTGCTCATGATCTTATCTCACCTTCCCCTATCCAGATTCTAGTTTCTTCTTTCCAAGTCATAACATCTCCCTGTATTTCCCTCATATATATTTGTATCTATATTTGAATGTGTTATTTTCCCCTATGGAATGTGAGTTGTCTTGGAAATAGAGACTGCTTCCTTTTTGTCTTTGTTTCCTCAGTCCCTAATATAACCCCTGGTAATTAACTGATAAGTGACCTAGAGGTAGAAAACCCAAGTTTTAGTCCTATTTTTTTTTTTTGCTATCCTTTAACAGCAAACAGTAGACAGATATCTTTGGTTTCAACTGTCTTATCTACTAAAAAAAGGTCAATGATCCCTGACCTACCTATCTTATCAGTTATTGTTTGAATCAAAGTAGATTAAGTGTTTAAAAAATGTTTAGAAAAAGTACAAAGCTTTCTATACAAATGGTTTTTTAATTCAAAACTGCTTATTGATATTTTAGGGGTACAAAGAGAAATGGTACAACATTAGGCAAAACTGAACTCAATTTCCTTTCAAAGAAACTCTGGAATTAGCAAGATTAAAAGAAATTGGCAAATATAGAAAGAAACTGATACTTATCATTACTGTTCAAAAGTTTCTATAGGAAAATGGTTACTAGTCAATTAAACTGTTGAATATGTGTTATAAATGTTATTTTATTCAGATGAAGAAATTAAAGCTATCTGTAGTCACATTAAAAATGCTCTAAATTATCATTAATTAAAGGGAAAAAAATTAAAACAAGTCTGAGTTACTAACTCACACCTATCATATTGGCTAAAATGACAGAAAAGGAAAATGATAAATCTTGGAGATGTCAAAAATTCGAACACTAATGCTTTGTTGGTGGAGTTGTGAACTGATCCAACCATTCTGGAGAGCAAGGTGGAACTATGCCCAAATGGCAATCAAACTGTGCATATCATTTGCTTCAGCAACACCACTACTAGGTCTGTATCCCAAAGAGATAATAAAAATGGAGAAAGGACCCTGATTATTAGTATTTTTTTTAAAGTATGCATATCTTGGAGGATATAAAACATGTGCATATATAACATGTACAAAAATATTTATTACAGTTTTTTTCTGATGGGAAAGAATTAGAAATTGAGGAGTTGTTCATCATTTGGGGAATGACTGAATAAGTTGTGGTATATGAATGCAATGGAATACTACTGTGCAATAGGAAATGATGAGCAGAAAAAAACCAGGAAAGACTTACATGAACTGATACTGAGTGAAGTGAACAGAACAAGGAGAATATTATATATAGTAACAGCAACACTGTGTGATGATCAACTATGATAGGCTTAGGATTTCTCAGTAATACAATGATCCAAGACAATTCCAAAAGACTCATAATGGAAAATGCTAATCACATTCAGAGAAAGAACAATGGAGTCTGCAGATCAAAGAATACTATGTTTACTTTTTGTTTGTTCACTTTTTTGTTGTTTTTTCTTCCTCATTTTTTTCTTATAAAAGTGAATTTTGAAAATTATCTTTACATGTAACTGAAAAAAAATACTATTAAGTGGAAAAATTTGCAATTTCCCAATAACAATTAAAATATTTTGATATAAAAACATTATTTTACTTAATAAATATAAGCACAAATTGGAAGAAAAGACCTTACAAAGATTGGAGCTATAATTGACCAAAATCATTCCTATAAACATATACATGCTTTTACTTTGCTATTATTTTGTCAATTGCTTTTACTTTGCTATTATTTTGTCAATTTCTTTCAATCACAAATCACCTAGTTATGTCATTTATTTAAATGTACAGGAACAAGCCTTTTCTTTCTTTCAAATAAAGTTTAGACATTGAGATAGCTACTTTCACTTTTTTAAGGTAGAATTGTATAATACCAATCAGTACAGTGTAAGTCTTTGCAGAACATAATCAATATTCATTTAATTAACTTAGTCATAGGAAAATAGGAGGAAATATCTTTGAAAAATAAACAAAAGGTTGATATTAAGATTACATTGATCAAGGAAAAAAGGAATTGATACAAAAAGACATTCATACATACACACATTAACACAGGTTTTGTCTGAGTCACCACCTAAATTCAGTTTTCATTTGTAAAATATTTAAAATCAAAGGACCAATTTAAAATTATTTACAAATTTTATTTGTGTAAAGCTGTCTTCGATCTTACTCAAAGGGATTAAATTAGCAATGTACCTAAAAGGTCTCATTATAAACACCCATGGTGTAGATTCTAAGGATAATGTATGTTCCACTGTATGATCATTAGTATTTTTTAAAGTATTCATATCCTGGAGGATATAAAAGCTTATTAAATATGGGAATTTTTGGAATAATTGGATGAGATTAATTTGTACTTTGTAAGAATACATTTCTAAATTAATAGCAGTTTATGGCGTAGGATGACTCATTCATTTCAAATCTTATAATACTACTTTCAGGTGACTGAGGATAGCATCATTGAAGGAAACAGAGGTTGACCTTAACAGCTGAGAGGAGAAGTTTTCGAAATGATATATAGGTCTTTGAGGTATTTGGATAAAAAGGAAAAAGGTTCAAGATTAAGGATGGAATGAAGTACTATATCAGCCTAATGAGAACTTTGCTATTGTTGTTTAAGAGAAACACAGTGGAAGTAGAGGGAAGAGGGAGAGATGATGGAAAAGAAGGAATAAGGGGAAAACAGGTTTAAAAAAAGTGAAGAGGAGTTGGAAACCAGGGAGAAATCATTACATATTTATCCCTTGAACTTGGACATAGAAGGGACACTTCCTACGTGAGGCTTTTACAATTAGATGCAAAGGAAAACTAATAGGAAACAGAAAAGCTACATTAAGTTTTTGTTTTTGCCATTGTCTATAGATACTAAATTCAGTCATACAATTTGTTTTGACAAAATGTTTGCCAAAAACATTGTTGCGCGATTTTCTGCCTAACTTACTGTATTATTTGCCTTCAAGTCTTACATTTTTATATTTTTAACAAATTAACAATCTGGTGGTTTGAGAAGCAAATACGGAAATATTTTATATTACCTATTTTTATACTAGCATAAAGAATCAATGCAACGTGGATAGAATTCAAGTCAAGGCACCTGAGTACAAATTCTAATCTCTATTCATTCTGAACTATGTTTGGTCACTGGACCCCAGTGGCTTCAGATGACAAAGTGAAGCTCTTGAATTTGCATAATCTTCCCTCACGTAAATCTCCTTCACTTGCAAATCATGGCATCACCTTCCTCATGTCATGGTCCTCTTGGAAAATACAGGACAAACAACAACAGCAATGCTAATCTGTCACATACTGACTGTGACCTTAGACAAATCACACGCCTTATCTAAATCTCTGAAACAGATTCACAGCTAGGAATGCTGAAACCCAGGTCAAATTCAGGTGGGGGAATGTGTTTCTGCTAAGAACAGTTGGCCCCTACCAGGTGTAGTACAACCATACCTGGTAACCCATGGGAAGAGACAAGGAAGAATTGAAGTTGAGTATACAGAGAAGGGAACATTTAGGTACAGGCAATCCTAAGGAGGGGATGGGAAGCACAAAAGATATCTTGCTTGGCTATATATAGTCTAACTAGGGTAGAAGAAGCAGGCAGAGGCCTAAGAGTGGAACTCAAGAAAGTGACAGAACCTTTATGATACAGGTGTATCAAACTACCCGGGAGGAGGGAGGGAAAGTGAAGGAAGTAGATGAAGGATGGATATATAGAGGGTAGACATTATCTGTGAAGTTAAGTTGAACTAGTCAAATTCTTACCACCAGAATGTAGAGGGTCAGAAGACTCACAGTGGAAAGAGGGTTCTAGGATAGGTTGGGTCCCTTATGGCAACTCCCTGTACAAAGACTTTAAGAGGAGCTCAAAGTACTTGATTAGTGAACTGTGAAGTATATTCCATTGATACTTGTGGCTAAGGGCAAAGTTCAGGTATTTTTATTCTAGTAGTTACAGCATTTTCTCTCCCTTCACTTTCATTGATACAAAAAGAGTAGGTTGAACTAGAATTCTAATTACATTCAAGCTATAAATTCTATGATTATGGAAAAAAAAATCCCACGGAATTAAAAGACAAAAAAAGTTATCTGTAGTAAAAAAATGTATTTACTTATGAGTTCTCTGTATAATTTCACTATATTAACTATTTTAATGACTGTCACTGAACACTGAAAACCTTCTACCCATTCTCAAAGGAATCTAATAGAATTAATTCCTAATAAACAACACATATAACTGTAAGTAACCCAAACATATAATCAATATTTAGTGACATTTTCCAAAATGTTTCATTTTTAAAAAAAATAAAATTTAGATTCAGGATATTTTTATGGTCAAATTAGGCAGGATATACATATATAGACCATCTAGCTTTATTATAGCACATGTATTGATTTAGAAAGTCCCCAATAATATTGACACGTATTTCTATACTAAGCCAATTTAGTCATGTTTATGCAGACATTGTGACCACTTTAATTAAGCACAAACTGTGAAATTACAATAGTTAAAAGTAAAGGAAATTAGAATTGATCAATATATTTTCAGTGACCTCTCTATTTCCTGCTGTTACCTTTTTTTCCACATTTATTCATTAATTCTAAATCAATGGATTTAATGGAGAAAAAATAATGAACCAGCCATCCTCTCTTCCTTAATTTCATGTATTCATGCTAAAATCTTAATCTGATTTTGTGAACAGACTGTGATATCAAGGCAAATCATACATTCTAGGTTTTAACATATACAGTTACACGTAAGTTTGGAGTTTTGTCAAATGTATCATTTCAAGATTTGGACTTTTGAATTTTTTATCAAGCATTAAGCATAAGGAAATATATACATACATATATATATATATATATATATATATAATGTCCTATGAATCCTTTCTCAGAAATGGATAAAAAGTGATTAATTTTAATATTTATTTTTAAACATACCAAAATTAATTTCGTGCATATGTATTCTACGTAGTTTTTTTTTTTTTAACTGGCCAATCTGTATTAAAACCACTTTCTCTTTATCATAGACAAAAGGTATCTCTTTAATTTTTCCAATTTCAGTCAATACTGTTCCTTCCCTGAGGATTCGTTTTTGGATAATTGATAGTTCAAATTGTAGTTTATTTAACAATTATTCAGCTACTTTATATAATTGTTTGTACCTTCCTCAAACTCAAAGATTACAGACACTTTTGTACAATATGCATGGAAAGTTCACAGTGTTTCAATATTTGGTAATATACAATAACCAGGCTTACAACTATTTATAATCCCTTCATTGAGTATGCAATTTACACCAAGGAACAATCTTTAATCTCCTGCTATTAAAATTATTTTCATATATTTTCCAATGACATTGTTCACTTTTGATTTCCAAAAACACTTTTTTTTTCACAAACATCTCTTAAAAAAACAAGAACAACTGGGAAATAGTGACCTATCCTAAAAAACAAATGAACAACAACAACAACAAAAACAAAAACACTTCAAAGATAAAAGGAATTAAAATTGTGTGAGGGAAAAAAAAAAGTCCTGGCAAAATATCCTATATATGGTGGCAGATTAGAAAGCCATTTCTCCCGTTCCACACTCCCAACCTCCAAGGCTTCCTTCAATTAATGTGATCTCTAGTGGGGTGGAGCCAAGATGGTGGAGAAAATCAGGAACTTGTTTGAGCTTTCCCCCAAATCTCTCCAAATACCTGTAAAAAATGACTCTAAACAAATTTTAGAGCAGCAAAACTTACAAAATGACAGAGTGAAACAAATTTCCAGCCCAAGAAAACCTGCAAGGTCGACAGGAAAGGTCTATTGCACAGGGCTGGGAGAGGAGCACCATCCCACATTGGCCACACTGGCACAGATAGGGCAGAGCAGGACTCAGGGGACTGACACACTGGCAGTTGTGGTTTCCAGACTTCTCAACTCACAAACACCAAAGACAACTTAGAAGGTCAGTGAGACAGATCTGTTTGGACTAGGGTGAGGTGGAGGCAGCAGCAGCAGTAGCAAGGCTGCTTTTGGAGTTCTCAGCCCACAGACAGTGGGGGAATAGTCCAATGATCAGAGGGCTCTGCAGAGATCTCTTTGCTGGTGCAGAGGCATGATTCTCTTGCTTTGCCCTGCTTGGATCTGGGTCACTGTAACGCCAAGCAAAGGCAACTTCCAAGGTTTGGAATACCAGCATAGTAACTCTCCATTTATTCAGTGACAAATTAAGGCAAAACATTCACTGAAAAGAGAAAATCAAAATACAGCATTCGCCAGGTATAATTCAGTAATTTAGTAAGTCCTCAATTCAATCACAAAGTAATAAGGCCCAAGTACTACTCCACCCCTGAGCAGTACATTCATTTAGTCAATCACAAAGTCTTCTCTCTATTCAACTGGAGATTAGTTTCCAATTATAAACAAAGTATATTCTTTTGGTCAGTCACAGAGTACAAAAATCAAAGTGCTTTCTTTAGTCTCTCAGTTGCTGCTGTCCCTTACCCCAAAATATAGTTAGTTTATATGTTGTACATATTTTATATTAGCTTACATCTGCAAATGTTATTTACTTATAGAGAATGTAAACTCTTTAAAGGGAAAAAAACGTTTCTCTTTTTTGTCTTCATATTCCTAGTTTGTCTTATAGTGTACACCTAATAAATGCTACAACAATTATCTACAGATAACCTGATGTTTTTATTCTTCATTATTAAAATCACTTTAAAGTGTGTTTCTTTTCATTCTTTCAAAAATAAATGAAACACATTTTGATCACTAACTCAAAACAATGAGTTTGGTTTCCATGGAAATGAATTGCTATTTGGTCATGTTTTTAATAATAATCACAAAGAAATGAATGATAATTAATCAATCAGTTAATAAACATTTGTTAATCACTTACTTATCCATAACGATTAACACATTAAGGAAAACACACATGCAGAAAAAATGAGACAGATATATAAAAAAGCATAATTGAGCACTTATATCAAGGGCATTTAAATTTTCATAATTAACTGGCAAAAGAAAGGCTATAAAGCCCACATTCACTTCCCCCCCACCCTCAAAACCTCAACCTCTCTTATCTAAAGTCATCATTCAGTTAATAATTATTAGGACTGTCCATTTGTCAGGGATACTATGGGCTAGTTTTGTAATCTTTTTTAAAATTCTAATTTACATTTTCTCCCCTCATTTTTGATGATCAAAATCACTCTTCTCTAGAGACAGGATGAAAGCATTGCTCCATTTTGCACCCATGGCAAAAATCCTCTCATTTATGAAAATCAAGCCTCAAACTATACAAGCAGAACGTTTGCTTTTAGATTTTGGAAGTCTTCCAGCTTGAGAGTAATTATACCCTCCCCACTTTCATAATTTTATTCTTGTAATTTTTCTTTTCTCACAAAGTAATGAAACTCTTCCTTTTATATCATCACTGTTTATTGAACTCACTTAATAATGTGAGATATTAATAAGAATAAGTCCAGACCAAACACATAGCCTGGGAGATTAAAACAGCACTTTTAATATACATTTAATAACTACTCTGCTGTATACCCCACAAGCTACTACAATGAACCTCCAAGGAAGGAGTATTTTATCCTTTAGTCAAATGTTTCCTATGGAGGTAGATGTGGGCATATAACTATTTATATAAATGCACAAATAAATGTATATATTAATGAATATCATGTGCTACAAGTTGTATTCATTATAAGAGAAAAAAACTAATAAAAGACTTAGATATCAACAAAGAGAGTTATCTTTAACTCTGGTGAAAATCTAAGATTTTTTTTCTTCCTCCCTTCACCCCCATAGTATTTCTGTTTTGTTTTATTTTGTGTTGTTTAAATTAGGCTTAGTGAAAACATGTTAAGTACTGAGGTGACAGTTGCTTCACAGTAAGAGGTAAGAAAACATTCATATAATACTTTTTATAATATTCCACATGAAGAGCAGGGCCTTCTGTTGCATGTTCTAACAGTTTCACCAAACATCCACATATAAGCCAATTCTCACCTATAAATGAACCCCATGGACCTCTGCCTCCCCAGGCCTCTTCCTCGCCTCCTGGAGTTCCGTGTGACCCCACCGCCTTCTTAGCTCTGTGTTCCTAGTATTTGGAGCTTTCAGTACCTAGATCCATGATTCCAGGTTGCACCATCTCCTGCTACTTCCACAACTGCCTACTGGGAGCCAGAACCTGAAACCAGACTGGGGTATATCTGTTAGCTGCCTGCCGGGAATGAGAATTTTACCTATAGCAAAAAATATCTGTACTCTTAGGTCTGGTGACCCTCATTGATCAGTTCTTTATAGCTTCAAAAGAACTTTAAGCATATACCTGACTTGACCCTGCAGTCCATCCTGTTCCTAAGACAAATTCAAGGTGTCCATGTATGACTCAGTTCTTTTTCTTCATAAGGCATCCAAGTTTTGAAAATGAACTTTAGTATGACTATTCTAATAGTCACTCATGCCTGTAAGGTTCCTGCAGGTTAATTTTAGGTACCAGAAAGCTACCCTAATTTGCAATATCTTTCTATACCTATCTGTAGGCTAAAACCTGGAGGCAGCTGATTGTAGCCACAGGCAAACTTCAGGATAACAGCATAGTACCTAAGGGAAACACATGAAATTACCTTCCTATTGAAATTGTCCTCCTCCTTGTTCCTCTCTGGGGGAAAAATGGAGTAGCAAGTTGGCATCTCTGAAGACAGACTAGTAGGTCCTAGGATTTTTTTTAAGGAATTATACGAAATTGCACATTTTAGTTAAGATAATGAACTCCTTAAGGTGCAAACTTTTATATCATCATTATTTATTATTTGGATTCTCAAGGAGTTTTTTTTGGAAATATATCTTGAAGCCTAGTGAGATGAAAAATAAGCTACATTATGGAAAACAAAATGACTTACTCCTATGAGAAATGGATGATTTTAGATTTAACCCCTGGTTCATCTAGATTAGACAGACACAAACAATTCTGAGAAATGCTTGAAATGCAACTTTGTATGAAGATGATCTGCTCTATTGCCCCCCCCCCCAAAAAAAAAGCAAGTGGGCAATGAGAAGAATATTGGCCTAGGAGGCAGGATATATTTAAAGACCCAATAATAGTCTGGATAACAGTTTGATTTATCTAGCCATGTTGATGTGGATACAGAAGTGCCCTAAGGTTTAATAGTAAGGGTTACTTTCCCAGGCCGCCTAACAGGGTTTGAGGCTTATTCTTAGCCCATCCTGCAACTTGAGGGTGCCTTAATGCCCCTTCTCCTTATCTCAAAATATCATGCAACTTGTACCAAAAGAATTGCTTTTGTCCCCTTTATTCTGTGTTGCCCATCCTGTGTCATTCACTTCCTCATCCTGTGTCATTTATCTTCCTCATCCTATGTCATGATGGTTTTTCCTCTTCTTACATCATCCATCTTCCTCATCCTGTCCCTAAATCTCCAACCCCCATAGAAACCCTAAAATTATATTGTCATCCTATAGGCTGTGTAACTTTCTGTGTATGTTAAGTTTGGTCTTTTTCCTATAACATTGCTTTTGTTTAGCTTCTTGCGAAATCTCAGGTCCACATGCTTTTATGTTACTAAAGCTCCTTTTGGCTAAAGAGAAGGTCTGATTGAATTCTTTCAAATCTGAACAAACTCTCACAAGTCTGAACCTCCACAATGTTGCAGGTTTCTCCTGAAGCTTGATTTATAAATGTATTTTAATACTAGCCGACCAAATGTAGTGAAGATGGTTAACAAAGGTAAAAGACACTAACATACACATACACATGCAATATAAGTGAAAACCAAAAATCAGCCAACAGACACTTGGATTATACATACATCTATAACAGTTAGCATGTAAATAACACATTAGGGTTTACAAAGAGCTTTACATGTGTTACTTGCTTTGATGCTCAACTACCCTGTGATGTAGGGAAAGTTAATTACCCCCATTTTACAGATAAGGAAAAAAAAGCTGTAAGAAGGGAAGTAAATTGCTCAGTAACTTAGCTAGCAAATGCCCTAAGGCTGTATTTGAACTCAGGTCTTCCTGACTTCAAATTCAGTATTCTACTACTCACTGAGCCACTTAGTTTGACATGCATACATATGTTAATAGATACACAGTAGAACATAGACACATATACACATGCATATGTGTATGTATGTATGTATACACACATATATGTATAGATCACTTCACTTTTTACAGTTTCTCTTTCATTATCCGTAAAACGGGGATAATTAAATCACCAATCACATAGAGTTGTTGAAGATAAAACAAATGTAACAAATGAAAAGCCAAAGACAGATTTTCAGTGTAATTAGTAATCAATTTATTAATTTAATTAATGAATTCTAATATTTAATGTATAAAATAAGACAAATTTTAAAATTTGAGAACTGGAGTCAAGATGGCAGCATAGAAGCAGGAGAACTCTGCAAACTCCCCCAATGACCACCTAAAATACCTACAAAATATGCCTCTAAACAAATTTCAGAGCTCCAGAACTCATAAAATGACAGACCAACAAGGCTTCCACTAAAGGCAGCCTGGCAGGTGGACAGAAAGGGTTCGTGGCACACTGGGAGCACAGCCCAGCCCCATGTGGTTTTAGCCTCAGGGTGTCCAGGAGAAGCCTTGGCTGGAGCTTTCAGGAGAGCAGACCACCATCAGCTATGGCGGTTCCCAGAATTACCAACTGATAAGAGCCAAGGACAAAGGGAAAAGTAAGAGGAACTCAGCTAAATTTGGGGGAGAGGGTTGGGCTGAACTGGCTCCAGAGCTAGAAGCAATCTGAAGTGGCAGTCCTGCAGCCACCTCCACATGGCTGCTTCAGAGCTCCTGACTTGCAGATTGCAGAGGTGCCAAGTGATCATTCAGAGGCTAAGTACACTTACTTTGAGCTGCCTGGATCAGGATCCTGGTTTTGGGTAGTGGTCCTGAAGTGCATTTGCAGTGAGCCAAAGCTGGTAGGGGCTACAGAGATGGTGACCTCTTAAAAGTCCTGGCAGCTGTGAAAACACCAATGATTTGGGACAGAACTCTCCCCTCTGAAAGCAGAGTTCTACTGAGCCCAAAAGTCAAGTAAGTGACCAGCAACATGAGCAGGCAAAGGAAGCAAAGCAAGACCAGCAATCCAACTTTAGATTCCTTTTTTGGGGACAAAAAGGATCAAAGCACGGAATGGGAGGAAGACAACACAGTCAGAACTCCTGCACCAAAAGCTTCCAAGAAAAATGTAAAGTGATTACAGGTCACAGAGGAGCTTAAGAAGGATTTTGAAAACCAAATAAGAGAAATGGAGGAAAAATTGGGGAGAGAAATGAGAATGATGCAAGAAAATCATGAAAAGAGAGTCAATAACTTGACTGAAAAAAATAACACCTTAAAAAATAAACTAATTCAAATGCCAAATGAGGCCCAAAAAGCCAATAAGGAGAAGAAAGCCTTAAAAAGTTGAATTTTCCAGATGGAAAAAGAATCTCAAAAGCTCACTGAAGAGACTAATTCCTTCAGAATTAGAGTGGAGCAAATGGAAGCAAATGTCTTTATGAGAAAGCAAGATACTACTAAACAGATCCAAATAAATGAAAAAAACAGAAGGTAATGTGAAATATCTCCTTGAAAAAAACACTGACCTGGAAAATAGATCCAGGAGAGACAATTTACAAATTATTGGACTACCTGAAAGCCTGAAAGCCATGATTAAAAAAAGAACCTAGAAATCCTCCTTCAAGAAATTCTCAAGGAAAATTACCCAGATATTTCAGAACCAGAGGGCAAAACAGAACTTAAAAGAATTCAGCGATCACCTCTTCAAAAGGATCCCAAAAAGAAAACTCCTAGGAATGTTATGGTCAGGTTCTGGAGTTCCCAGATCAAGTAGAAAATATTACAAGCTTCCAAGAAGAAACAATTTGAATACTATGGAAACACAAACAGGATAACACAGGACCTAGCAGCTTCTACATTAAGGGACCAAAGTGTCTGGAATATGATATTCTGGAGATCAAGGGAGCTAGGATTAAAGCCAAGAATCACCTACCCAGCAAAACTGAGCATAATGTTTCAGGGGAAGATATGGTCCTTCAATGAGGTGGAGGATTTTCAAGCATTCTTGAGGAAAAAACCCAAACTGAATAGAAAATTTGACATTCAAACACAAGAAGCATGAGAAGGTAAACATTGAAAAGAAATCATAAGGAACCTCTCAAAGTTGAACTATTTACATGCCAACATGGAAAAATGAGATTTGTAACTTATGAAATTTTTCTTAGTATGAAGATAGGTGAAGGGAATATAAATGTATATGTGTGTGCATGTATATATATATATATATATATATATATATATAATATATATACATACATCTGTGTCTGTATAGGAGGGTATATATGCATATGAATACATGTGTTAGTGTGTATATATATGTGTACATAGACAAAGGGCACAGGATCTATTGAATCAAAAGGGATGATATTTTAAAAGGTGAAATTAAGAGGTGGGATAGGAATAGAAGGAGAGGTGACAGGGAGAGACAGAATGGGGTTAATCATCTTATATAGAAGATGCAAGGGATAACTGTCACAATGGAGTGGAATAACAGGAAGGCAAAAATGGAATGGGTCAACCTTATTGTCACTGAATTTGGCTTAGGGAAGGAATGACATTCACTCTACATCATGTATCTTTCCCTGCAGGAGAGTACAGGGGAAGGGGATGAGAGGGGGAATGATGGAGGGGAGGGCAGGTTGGGTGGAGGGTGGTTAGAAGCAGACTTTTCTGTAAAGGTACAATGACAAAGTAGAGAATAGAACAAGTGGAGGGCATGATAGAAAGGAGGGAAATATAGTCAGTGATATACAATATGTCCATATGTTCTGTGTAACTACACATATACGCCCTGTATTGAATTTCTTGTCTTTCCAGTGGGAGTGGGTGACAAGGGAGGAAGAGAAAGAAACTAGAATTTAATTCTAGGGGTGATGGAGTAGGATATAGGAGAGAGCTGATTGGGGGGGGGGGTATACATTGGAATCGCTGTTTTGGGGTGGTGGGTAGGAGAAAGACAGGGAGAAAATTTGTAACTCAAAATCTCATGGGAATCAATGATGTAAACTAAAAATAAACAAAAGTTATTTTTAAAAAATAAATAAATAAAATTTGAGTATTGAGGGTCTGTTCTTTGGCTAAGAAGAAGAGACTTTCAAGTTTCATCTGATCCATTTGATTTCATGGTTAGATGGGATATCTGTCTCAGTTTTCATAAGATTTTAATTACAGTATTATGACATTAAAAATATTAAAACATTTTTATGCACAATGAAGAATTGAAGTTCATCCAGAAAAGGGAGGTAAATAAAAGTTAGCAAATGCATATTTCAGTGCACTGGATGGCGTATTTTGGCTGATTAACATTGGACATGCTACTATACTAGCCTTTAGAACTGAGCCCAAAACCTAGAAAGCATATCCGTAAATATGTATGAAATCTAAATTACTAAATATCCAATTTAGAATTTATAGCCATATCTTAAATATTATAATTTCTAAAGAAACAAAAGCAAACCAAAATTTGTCTGGAAGGAAAAAAAGAACGAAATCTTCTTCCTATCAACCAATCAAAGAAGAAACATTTATTAGATACCAGTTATGTGGCAGGCACTATGCTAATTGATGGAGATACAAAAAGAAACCAAAGATTGTCCATGCCTATGAAGAGCTATGCAATTTAAGGCAAGAGACAACATTCAAACACATAATATAAATATAAAAAACAAAGTATATAAAGGACAAAAAAGATAATCAAGAGTGGGAAGGCACAGGAATTAACAGGAGTTGGGGAAGGCCTCCTGTAGAAGGTAGGAATTTTGTTGGAATTTAAAGGAAGCAAGCAAGTTCAGTAATTAGGATGAAGGAGGAAGCATGTTCCAGGTGTGTAGGACAGTCAGAGAGAATGAATGCCCAGAGCATTGACACAGAATGTCTTCTTTCTGGAACAGCCAGGATGCGAATGTCACTGGTTCAAAGAGCACATCTAGTAATATGGTGTAAGAAAAGTAGAAAGGTAGAAAGGGACCGGGTTAGGAAGGGATCTGAATGTCAAATAGCATTTGGCATTTGCTTTGAGAGGCCATAGGAAGCCATTGGATTTTATTGAGCTGGAGGAAGTGTTTGAAACTTGATCAGACCTACACTTTAGGAAAATCACTTAACAGATTTACAATTGCATAGCCTTTTGTTCATGTGGGGATTTTATGAGGCCTTGAACTTCTTGTATATGTACCACATTAATGGAACACTCCTTATAACCATTAACACAATAATTGCTCCATGGGTTTTCTGTACTTAGCTCTTCACAAAAACAAGTCAAGGCTTGTCAGTCACAGAGCTTTCCGAAAGCTCTTGACGATTTCTGCTGCTCTAAAGCTGATTTCACCTTTAACAAAGGCAAAAAACCCTTTGTTCATATATGCAAACAAACACGATAAGGCACCCTTATCTTGAGGAGGAAAAAAAAAAAACTCTTGATTCAATTAATGAGTTTAGGGATCTTTCTTTTGTTCCCTTTTTAATTTTCATTGTCTGGATCTCCATTTTTTTAAAAAATTAACTTTTGTTTATTTTTTAGTTTACATCATTGATTTTCACAAGATTTTGAGTTACAAATTTTCTCCCCGTCTTTCCCCTACCTACCAACCCAAAATAGCAATCCCACTGTATACCCCCTCCCCCAATCTGCTCTCTCCTATATCCTTCCCCAACACCCCTCTGACTTTCTGGTACGGCAAGATCAATTTCCCTATCCTAGTGCCTGTATATCTTATTTCTCAGTTGCATGTAAATAATAATAATTATATATCTATATCTATCTATCTGTCTATATATGTATTTAACATTTAATTTTAGAACTTTAAATTTCAGATTCTCTCCCTTCTTCCCTCATCACCCACCCCCACTGGAAAGACAAGCAATTCAATGCAGGCCATACATGTATAGTTATGCAGAACATCTCCACAATGGACATATTGTATAACATTGACTATATTTCCCTCCTTCCTATATACCACCCTCCACTTGTTCTATTCTCTACTTCATCTCTGTCCCTTTACAGAATCATGTGCTTCTAACAATGCTCCCCACAACCTGCCCTCCCCTCCCCTCCATCATCCCCCTTCTCTCCATGTTTTTTTTAATATTGAAAAATCCCAGTGTGAAAATTCCCTTAAGCAATGCAAATCTAAATGTTTTCTCTAATTTGTAGCCTTAGAGAGTTATCTCAAGCAAAGAAAAATTAAATGACTTTGCCCAAGGTCACACAGATCAAATGTGTCAGAAGCAGCACTTGAAGACAAATCAGCTTAGTCAATCAATAGGTATTTACTAAAGATTCACTATGTGCCAGTCACTGTGCTAATTCCTGGTAATACAAATACAAGCCAAAGACGGTCACTGTCCTCAAGTAACTCACCTTTCTAAGGAAGGATCAATATATAATAGGAAGCTGAAAAAGTATGGAAAGATGAGGTATCTGAATAAGATACATTGTGGAAAAAGAACTAATTCCAGAGATTCAGGAGTGGAACTCTTCATTTCTGAAGAGGAATGGAATAATGAACATGACAGTACTAATCCCTTCCTTAAAATAAAGGTTCTGAAAGGAACTAAACAATGAAGAAAGGGCCACAGGGCAGAGAGATCTTCAAGGTGAAAAGGCTTTAGAATTACAATGGTACTGGTATATCCCAAACTGAGTAGACTGCTGGATCATACGCAAGAAAGACATCTAGAGAATCAGAAACATTGCCCATAATCCCAGAAATCAGTCAGTTAGCTAACATTTGTTAAATATCTACTACATTCTAGGCATTGCACTAGACATTGGGGATTCAAAGAAAAGGTAAAAGAAAAAAAAGTATTGTCAAAGAGTTCACCATTTAATGAGGGAAACATGTAAACAACTATGCACAAATAGTATTAATTAGGGGTAATCTCTTAAGGAAGGAACTAAGATTAAGGAGAACTGGGAAAAGCTTACAGAAGGTAAGATTTAGATGAGACTTAAAGGAATTCAGAGGAGACAGGACATAGAGATGAAGAGGGAGATCATTCAAGGCATAGGGAATAATGAGTGAAAATTGTAAGGAGTCAGGAGATTGAGCAAAGAGGACCATATCACTGGAGTGGTTAGATGGGAATAAAGGATAAGAAATCGGGACAGGTATGATGTGGCCGGGTTATGACAAGATTTACAAGTGAAGCAGAAGGTATTATATTTTATCCTGGAGGTAATAAGGAGCCATCACAGTAAACTAAATAGGGTAGTGACATGGTCAGATATGTAATTTAGGGAGATCAATTTGATAGCTGAATGGAAAAATAGACTGGAGTGGTGAGAGATGAAGAAAGGATACCAACTGATTGGGTTCAGGGAGTCCAGGAATCCCCAAACAAAAGATCCTGGAAAGCAATCTGGAATTAATCCATGGACTCAAGCATTCTCTAAGTCAAGATGGCAAAGATTTATTGTTACACTATGTAGCAGGCAAGATTTCTGAGGGAACTTGCAACCATAGTAGGATACAGTTCAAGTTTATATAGGATAAATTATAGTGAAACATGTGCCAAATATGCTAACTAGGTAAGTCAGGGTGGGATTAGGGAGTGGTTAAGGAGTGATCCATTCTTAAAGGAAGATGCATTTTTAACATCTACTATGTAGGCATATTGCCCATAATTCACTGGGAAATAGTCCAAGGTGGGGCTATATGGAGGTGTGGTTTTAGGATTGAAACATCAGTCACTAAGTCAACCAGTGGTCAGGGCTGACCATGAAATGCCCAGTCTTTCTCCCATCAATGTCATGTTTGACAAGATGGATGTTGGAATTATACATATATCTCTAGCTTAAGGTAAACATAATGAGTAATACAGGACATATATAATGAGCTAGGGAGTTAGTGTAGATAATAAAGTCGAGTCCTCACTTGCTATTATATCTGGGAGATTAGCATTTGGCTGGGGCTTAGTCATAAATGGTCGCTGGGTGTAGTGCAGGGAGTAGGGAGAAACAGGCAGACATAATGCTCTGAGGCTAGGGAGATTTGAGGCAAGGGTGAAACATAATTTTGGAATTGGATGTGATTTTTGGAAGTGGAGTTCAAACACAGGCATGCAAGCGCCCCATTACAACCAACAGGCTACTACAGCCCTAAAACAAGCATGAGATGATGCAAATCCAAATAAGAAAGGGAACACTGTTAGAGGAAAGAAGAGAGATTATATGTGACATATTACCAAGGTAGATTCGAAGAGACTTGAAAACTGTTTGGAGTGGTAGGAGAGAACAAGGAGTCTAGGATAATATCTAGGTTGTGAGACTGTGTGGCTCGAAGCATGGTAGTACCCTCAACAGTAATAGAAAAGTTAGGATGAAGTCATGGCTTGAAAGAAAAAATAATGAGTCCATTTTTGGCTATTTTACATTAAAGATATCAACAGGACATTCAGTTCAATTTGCCCAATAGACAGTGAGAGATATAACACTAGAGTTTAGAAAAGATGATAAGACTGGCCAAATAGATCCAACATCAAGTAAATCTAAGAGTCATCTGCATAGAGATGATCATTGAAACCATGGCAACTAAAGAGATCACCAAGTGAAATAGGATGAAAGAAAGTCTAAGAATAGAGGTTTGGGGAACACCCACTGTTAGTGGGTATGACATGAATGAAGATTCAACAAAGAAGATAGCAGAGAGGTAAGGCATATAGAAGGAGAGACGGGAGAGATCAGTGTCATGGAAAAGCGAGTATCTAAGAGAAGAGAGTAATCAGCATAGTTAAAGTTTGCAAAGAAATGAGGAAGAATGAAGATTGAGAAAAGGACATTCAATTTGGCAATTAGGAAACTATTACTAACTTTGAAGAGAGCAGTATCAGGTGAATGATGAGGTCAGAAGCCAGACTGCAAAGAGTTAAGAAAAGCATGAGACTAAAGGAGGTTGAGGCACCTATTGTAGTCTCCTCAATTAGTTTAGCAACGAAAGGGAGGAAATACATAGGATAATAGATGGTGGGAATGGAGTGAGAGGTGTTTGAGGATGGGGGAGATAAGGACAGGTTTGTATATTGTAGAGAAGTAGCCCGTATGCAGGGAGAAATTGAAGATTAGTGAGATAGTAGGGAAGGCAGAGGGGGCAATATTCTGGATAAAAGGATAGATTAGGATCATTTGCCAGTGTAAAGGGACTGATTTACCTTAGCAAAAAGGCCTAGCTTTTCATGTAAACAGTTGAAGTAAAAGATAGCATCTAAAGCCTTCTGAGTAACTTGAGATGAGAAAAGAAGAGAGAGTTCTCTGAGAAGGTGATCAATTTTTTCAGTGAAATAATAGACATGGGGGGCAGCTAGGGGATGCAGTGAATAGAACACTGGCCCTAGAGTCAGGAGGACCTGAGTTCAAATTCAACCTCAGGCATTTTATACTTACTAGCTGTGTGACTGTGGGAAAGTCATTTAACCCTAATTGCCCTGCCTTACACCCTCCAAAAGAAAAAGAAAAAGAAATAATAGACATGATTCGCAGCTTAGAAGGTGGAGGGTAGGAGAGTTTGGAACGACTTGAAGAAGGATGAAAAACTGGAACACCTATTATAGAGTGTGAGTTGATAAGGGAGATACAGAAAGATTTCCTAGCAACAGTACGTGTCCAGATGGAGTTGTATAACACAAATTTTTAGTGGAGCCAGTCAAAATAGTTTTGTGATTTTTCTCTACCTTTGTTCATCAGCACACTAGAAGAAGGGAAAGTATTAGATACTGAAATACTTGCATTACTATCTATGACTGGGGACTTGGAAGGGCAAGATATTCAATAAACTAAACTGGAAAAGAACCCCTCCCCCCCCCAAAAAAAAGCCCACACAATAGTGTAGAGGTTAGAGGGTTCATCAAAGAATCAAGGGGAAAGAATGCAGCCAGTGCAGCGTGGGAAAGAACTGAGTGGTAGAGGGACTGAAAATAACAATAAGGATGGAGAACCAAGGTTTGACTCTTCAAGACAGAGGGAAGAGCAAAATGACAGCAAATTTTAATCTTGTAAAGGATTTTAAGAGTTCATAAAAATGGATGTGACTCATGTGGATGATGGAAAGATCAATATTATGACCAATTATGTATGTAACTATGGTGAGGTAGAAGAGTACAGGTAATGGGAAATATAAATGAGGAATTGAGAAATTAGAGTGTTTGAGGAAATTTCTTATATGTATAGATGCACACACACATATATACACACATGCATACATACATACTTATGTAATATAATATATACACACACACACATATATATATATATACATAAACATACATATATACATAAATACACACACACACATATGAAACTTGTGTGCTGGGAATTTTCACTCAGTGTAGTGGAAATTGAATGGAACCTACAGTAAAGCATGTGGGAATCTACTGTCACTCTTATAATGTACTATGATTTTTCGCTACAAAAAAATAATATTATGTTATGAGTAAAATAACTAAGTTTCTCTTAATTATATGTATGTCATTTTACATATTTGAAATAATGATTCTAAGAATACATAGAGTTTACCAGACTGAAAAAAGAGTTCATAACATATAGATTAAGAACCACTGCTCTTTTTATTTTAATTTTGAATAAAATTTTTCTATATATAAATTTCAAATATCAAAAGAGATTAACAAAATTAAAGGTAAAAAATGAAATAACTAAAAAAATTAGGACCTGTTTTGTGAAAAATAAATAAGTAAAGTATTGGTTAATTTGATTTTTTAAAAAAGAAATAAGAAAATCAAGGTTCATGTCCTAGAAGTTTTCTGATTCTGCTGGAAAGATAAAAATGAATGAATAATTCTCCTTTCAGTTATAAGACCTCAGCCTGAGGGAGAACAAAAATTAAAAAGCCCCTCCAAATGCCAGTGTTCTAAATCTCTCCTGGAATCTCCTCATTTACCTCTCTGTTGCATTTGAGCAATGGAATGCAGATTACTAAAGCAAGTGTTAGTCACATTTATCACAACTGTCAACTTAATAATTTTTTTAAAGGTTAGGAAAATTAAAACAAAATAAAACAAAACAAAGATAAGTCATCCACAGAGCCCTAGGCTTGGAGTCTGACTGAGAACCTCATGGTACTCATTTCTATTCCAACTTTGAAATATTAGAGGCTTTTCCAGGTCAGTTACTGCATGTGTTGCTTCCCTTCCCCATAATCCCTAAGGACTAGAGGGCCTTAGCTTGCCAAAGCCCCACCCCATCAGTCATATAGTCAGGGCAAACACCCAGGTGATCAAGAAGGGAAATGCTGATTTGAATTCTACCTAAAACTAACAAGCATCCATATCTAGCATCTTGAACTTATTGACAACACCACGTCAAAACAATACAAGCCTTCTCATCTTTCTTCTGAAAACTTTATTTTCAACATATCTTAAAGCACAATCATATTCCAAGAAATACATATTACACAATTTGTTAAACTATTCTCTTAGGTAGGGAGGATCCATTTTGTGTCCAGTTTTTTGCTCATATAAAATAGGGTTTTCTCTATTTTCTTTCTTCTTTCCTTCCTTCCTTCCTTGCAACCTTCCTCCTCCTCCTCTTTTTTCTCCTCCTCCTCTTTCTTCTTCTTCTTCTTCTCCTTTTCCTTCTTCTTCTTCTTGTCCTCCTCCTCCTCCCCCTCCCTCTCTCCCTTCCCCTCCTCCTTCTCCTTCTGTCCTTCCTCCTCCTCTTCCTCCTCCTCCTCCTCCTCTTCCTCCTCCTCCTCCATCCTCTTTCTCTCCAGTTAAGGACCTTGTTCAATGTTCCTTAAAGTTAAATTTCTAAGGCCAAGACTACAGAGCACTATAAACTATCATGCATCTAGATGTTCCCCTTACCCCATTCTCTTAACAAGACTCTGTAAGGGTGCAAGACTCTGTTGCATTGCCCATAAACAATTCTGGGTCACAATTGCAGGGCTAAGAGGAACACTAATAACCTAGCACTTGTGATCACAGGGCAGTGGGTGTCCTGGTCACAATTGCAAGGTAGAGAAAAGTTTTCATATTCACTTACAGAGGATCAGGGGGCCTAGTCTCAGGTCTAAGACAGAAAGGAGAACTGACACTTGTGATTACAGGAAAGCAAGAGCCTCAGTCACAATTCCAGGATTATAAGAAACACTGCCACAGGGGAGCAGGTGTCCTGGTGATAGCTGTAAGGTGGAGAAGAGTACTTGTGTTAACTTACAGGTCAGAGAACAGGTCAGGAGAATAGTGACCATACTCCTCCTCAGATAATACCACCTTGGAAAAACCAAAAACTTACAAAACGCCTCCACTCCCCACCCCTCCCCCAAAGAAAATAGCTCTGAAAGCAGAAGCCCCCCAAAAGCCTTAAGCTTGGAACAGTATCATCTCCATCCTGGGAGATGAGGCTAAGTAGAACATAAAGTTATAAATCAAGAAATAGGCTGGAAAAATGAGAAAACAAAAAAAAAATCTGTTCATAGAAAGTTATTATGGTGATGGGGAAGATCAAGACGTAAACCCAGAAGAAGCTAGTGAAGTCAAAACAGCTTACATGCAAAGCTTCAAAGAAAAACTATGAGTTGATCACAGGCCCCAGTATTCTAAAGAACTCAAGAAGGATTTTAAAAATTAAATAAGAGAAAAAAATAGAGAAAAAAATGAGAAAATAAGTGTGAATGATACAGAAAAATTTGAAAAGAGATGTAACAGCTTAGTGAAGGAGATTTAAAAAATCCTGAAGGGAGTAACATGGAATTGGCTAAATGGTAAAAAGGGTACCAAAATCCACTGAAGAGACGAACTCCTCAATGAATCAGAATTGGCCAAATGAAGAAGGAGGTATAAAAGCTTACTGAAGAAAGTAATTTCTTTTAAAAAATTATTATTATTAATTTATTTATTTTTAGTTTTCAACATTCACTTCCACAAGATTTTGAGTTCTAAATTTTCTCCCCATCTCTTTCCTCCCCCTACCTCAAGATAGCATGTATTGTGATTGCCTCTTCCCCCAATCTGTCCTCCCTTCTATCACTATTCCCCCAACACACCTGTTCTCTTATCCCCTTCCCTTCTATTTTCCTGTAGGGCAAGATAGGTTTCTATACCCATTGCCTGTAAGTCTTATTTCCCAGTTGCACGTAAAAACAATTTTCAAAACATTTGTTTTTGAAACTTTGAGCTCCATCATTCTATCTCTTCCTCCCTCCACACCCACCCTCAATGAGAACACAAGCAAATCCCCCCTCTCATATCTCCTTCCCTCCTATTTTCCTGTAGGGTAAGAGATTTTCATGCCCAAGTGAGTATATGTGTTATAATGTCCTTAAGTCAAATCTGATAAGAGTAAGATTTATACATTGCCTCTCACATTCTCACTTTTTCCCTCCTTTGAAAAAGCTTTTTCTTGGCTCTTTTATGTTAGATAATTTATGCCATTCTACCTCTCCCTTCCTCTATCTCCCAGTATATTCCTCCTTCACCCCTTAGTTTTATTTTTAGATATCATCCCTTCATATTTAACTCACCCTGTGTCCTCTGTCCATCTATATCTATATCTCACTATATGTGAGTACATGTGTGTATATGTATATATATATGTGTATATATATATTCACATGCATATGCATATATACACATATGTGTGTATATATACATATATATATACACATGTGTATATATATATATATATATATATGCATATATACATAAATGTAATGTTAATGAAATAGTAAGATCTTCCTTTTCCATTAACAGGTCTAACTTATGAAGCCTGTGATCACATGGAGCTCAGAGTGTGGGAGGAGATTGCCCAGGGAGAGAGCAAACAGAGAGCAGAGAGGCAGGCAGAGCAGAGGCAGAGAAGCAAGCTGTGAGTGGGTGGAGGGAGGAATTTGTCTAGGGGAACTTGTTTTTGTGGGGACGCCTGACAGAAAGAAAGTTTAAGATGTGAGCACTTCCTAGATTAGTGATGAGTACCTTACTAAATCCTATGTCCTGTTATCCTAATGATGTTCCAAAGAAATATTTTGGTTTTGCCTTTGAGGAGGAGAGTTTATTACATTTTATAAAGCTACCCTGGAAAAATGTATGCATATTCAAGGCAGCTGCTATGGGTATTGCATTGGCATTATAACACATTTTGTACACATGTATATATGTATGTATGCATGTGTTGTATTGGTAATGGAATTTGGAGATGCCCCTGTATTGGCTTGGTTTTTGGGTTGAGTGTTAAAACCCAGAGCTTGTGAATCCCACTTGTGGGATGGACTTGTTGACATGAAGACATAGGGGGCTTTTTTTTTTGGGGGGGGGGCTTCTTTAGCAAACTGTTGACTTGATTTTCATGATTTTCTTGCATCACTTTCATTTCTCTTCCCAATTTTTCCTCTATTTCTCTTACTTGATTTTCAAAATCTTTTTTGAGTTTTTCCATAGCCTGTGACCAATTCATAATTTCTTGGAGGCTTTGGATGAAGGAGCTTGTAATTTGTTGTCTTCTGGTTGTACATTTTCATCTTCTTTTTCACCAAAGTAAGATTCTATAGTCTAATTTATTTCCCACTGTTTGCTCATTTTCCTAGCCAATTACTTGAATATTTAGCTCTTTGTTAAGGTTGGTCTTTGGTTTTAGTGGGGGGGGGGGGGTACTGTCCAAAGCTTCAGGGGTTTTGTTCAGCCATTTCTGAAAGATTTCTAGGTATCTGTAAATTTTTAGTTCTTCCCCACTTGTGTGATCTACAGAGAGGTTTTTACTACTCTCCTGGTCTGTGCTCTGGTCTGTGAGTGATCAGAAGGACTCTTTTCTTCCTTGGAACTATGGGGAAGATTCCCACTACTGCCACAAGCTCTGCCAGACAACACTCCTTCTTGGCCGAGGATGCCCCCCCGCCCCCAGGATTGTGACACAGACTGAAGCATAGGAAAAGCAAGAGAATTCTGCCTTAGCACACGCAAAGAGATCCCTGTCATCCCTCTATGATCAGCAGCTCAATCCCCCCACTATCTGTGGGCTAACAGCTCCAGAAGCAGCCACTGCCACAGATGTGCTCCTCTCTCATCCAGGTTGAACAGACCTTTCCTACTGACTTAGTGAGTTGTCTTTGGCATTTGTGAGTTGAAAAATCTGGAAATTGCTGCAGTTGCCGGTGATTCAGTCCCCTGAGGCCTGCTCTAGTCCCACCTGTGCCAGCATGGCCCTCATTGGATTGGGCTCTTCTCTCAAAGTGGTGCAGAAGACCCTTGCTGTCGACCTTCTGGGTTGTCTTAAGCTAGAACTTTGTTTCACTCTGTCATTTTCTGTATTCTGCTGTTCTAGAATTGGTTTAGTCATTTTTAGAGATATTTGGAGGAGTTTGGGGGAGAACTCAAGCAAGCCCCTGCTTTTACTCTGCAATCTTGGTTCTGAACCCTGAAGAAAGCAACTTCTTACAAATCACAATTGAATAAGTGGAAAGCAGTGACTTCATGAAACATCAAGAAACAATAGGACTTTTTTTTTTAATGGAAAAAGAATACAGAAGAAAAATGGGAAATATCTTATTGGAAATAACTGACCTGGGAAATAGATTGAAGAGAAATAGTTTAAGAATAACTAGACTACTTAAAATACATGACTTTAAAAAAAGAGTTTATAAATCATATTTGAAGAAATTATCAAGCAAAACTGCTCTGCTATCCTAAAACAGGAGGGTAAAATATAAATTAAAATAAGTCTTACATCACATCCTAAGAAAGATTGCCCCTAAAACTTCCAGGAATATTATATCCAAATTCCAGAGCAACCAAATCAAGGAGGAAATACTGCAAGCAAATAGGAAGAAATAATTTAAATATTGTGGAGCCACAGTCAGTTTAATACAAGATTTAAAAGTTTCTACATTAAAAGATCAGAGGGCTTGGAATGTGATATTCTGGAGGGCAAAGGAGCTACAATTACAACCAAGAATAACCTATACAGCAAAACTGAGTATAATATTTCAAGTGGAAAAATGGCTATTTAAAGAAATAGAGGATTTTCTTGATGAAAAGGTTAGAGGTAAATAGAAAATAAACTTAAACAGAAGACTCAAGAGACATATAAAAAGATAAACAGGAAAGAGTAATAATAAGGGATTTAAAAAGGTCAAACTGTTTATATTTCTAAATGGGAAGATAATATTTGTATCTCCTAAGATCTTTATCAGTATTAGAGTAGTTAGAAGGACTATAATTAGAGGTGACTATGATAAAATGATTAAAATAATAAACATAAGGAAAAATTAATAAATTTAAGAGAAAAAGGGATACACTGGGAGAAGAGAAGAGGAGGGATAAAATGGGGTAGATTATCTCATATAAAAGGGGTGTTAAAGGAAAAACTTTTACAGTAATGGGGAAGATGGTGGCAGTGGTGATGAGCAATGCTTGAACCTTACTCTCATTAGAATTGGATCAAAAAGGGAAAAAAAAATACTCATTTGTGTATATTACAGGAAAGTAGCAGCAGAAGGGGATAAAAGGGAGCTGATAAAAGGAAGGGCAGAATATAGGAGCAATGGTTAGAAAAAACAGACTTTTGAGGAGGGACAAGGTGAAAGGAAAAAGAGAGAAAGCAAAACAGGGAAAAAAGGATGGAGGGAAATACAGTTAGTTTACAAAAGTAAATGTGAATGGGATGAACTCACTCATAAACAGAAGCAGATAGCATAGTAGATAAAAAATCAGAATCTGACAATATGTTGTTTACATGAAACACTTTTGAAGCAGACATACATAGAGTAAAATTAAGAAGCTTAATCAGAATCAATTATGTTTCAGTTGAAATTTTTTTAAAAAGCAGGAGTAACAATCATGATTTCAGACTCAGTAAAACCAAAAGTAGATCTAATTTAAAGTGACAAGGAAGGGAACTATATCTTGCTAAAAGAAACAGACAATAAGGGCAGCTAGGTGGTGCAGTGAACAGAGCACCAGCCCTAGAATCAGGAGGACCTGAGTTCAAATCTGGCCTCAAACACTTAACACTTACTAGCCATGTGACCTTGGGCAAGTCCCTTAACCCCAATTGACCTTCCAAAAAGCAAAAAAGGAAAAAGAAGGAAAAAAAAAGGAATAGACAATAGAGAAATATAAATCCTAAGAAAATATGAAACAAATAGGGTAGCAACCAAATTCTTAAAGGAAATGTTAAATAAGTTACAGGAGGAAATGGACAGTAAAACTATACTAGTGGGGGATGTCAACTTTCCCCTCTTAGAATTAGAAAATCCTAACCAAAAATAAATAAGAAGAAGTTAAAGAGAGGAATAGATTTTAGAAAAAAGTTAGATATGATAAATCTCTGGAGAAAAATGGAATGGGAATAGAAAGGAAGGAACCTCCCTCATCCCTTTAGCCTCCGCCTCCACAGTGATACATGGTACCTACACAAAAATTGACCTAATAACAAGGCATAGAAACCTTACAACCAGATGCAGAAAAGCTGTAATACTGAATGCATCCTTTTCAGATAATAATGCAATAAAAAAATCTATTTGACCAAGGGTTATTGAAATATAGACTAAAATAATTGGAAACCAAAAAATCTAATCCTAAAGAATTATTAAGTAAAAGAACAAATCATAGTAAATAATTTCTAAAAGTGAAATGTTCTACTGGAGAGTTGTAAAACATTAGCTATGTAGGGCAGCAGAGCATAGTACTGAGAATATATGAGAGGACAATAATTTCTTTTTAATAAAATAATCCCAAGGTTGCACAAATAAGCATACAGCAGTCAAATAAAGCTAATTTGAAGGTTTCAATAAACTAAAAAACAACAGTTGAAAGACTCTATCAGTGGTATTTACTGTGACATATGGAATGGCTCTCACCACAAGAAATAAGCTAATAACTCAGTCTATAGGCTGGAAATATATTAGCATGGATGACAGGATTGAATACAAGTCAACATTACTTTATTGTAAGTGAGCCTTTTCTAGCTCTAGTCACTTCAATCAAGTGGGTAATTTCCTTTTTGAAAAATTATCATCATAATCATTTAATCATCATCATCATAATTTTATGGTAATAATATATGATTATTATTGATATCTATATATATTACTTAAAGTTTTGAAAGTACTTTAATGCTACCATTTAATTTTATCCTTACATCAACCCTGGGTGGTAAGTGTTACTATTATCTCCATTTTACAGATAAGGGAACTGAGGTAGTAATAAGTGCAATTATCTTGGGTCATAGTTATTAGCTATCTAAAGATATATTTTAACTCAGGTTTTCCTGAAACCAAATTCAGGTCTCTATCCACAGCATCAAATTTATTATTTCTATACATTCCAGTTTTGTATTTTTATGCACATTTTTGTGGATTTATACACAGACACACAGACACACACACACACACACACACACATATATATATATGACTCTGTCTGTGGCTTTGTTAAATTTTGTCTTCCTATGAACAGAAACTGTGAAGGACTTGAGGTAGACTGGACACTGTGAACTTCAATATGGAACAGAGACTGCATGAGCCAGACAAGGAACTGGGAGCTGTCTGCTTTTGAACCCAGGTGACAGTTTGGTGGATTTGGGCAGGATCTGGGACCACAGAAAAGGAACCATGGAAACTGCTTAGAGTCAAGAAGAAAAGACCTCTCCTGGGTATTGATGAAATTGTAACTTAATTGCACCCCATGGTTGGAGGACATTGACTTTTGTACTTGTATCATCAAGCACCGTAGCATACACAGGGTGGCTGCTAGCACATGTTCTTAGATCTGTTTTTCTAAAGGAAAGCAACTCAAAATTGGTTAACAATCTTACTTTAATCAGTCAAACATATATCATTTACCTAGTTCAGGGGGAAAAGTCAGCAACCTGAACTTCAAAGAATGAAAACAGAATACATACACAAGTTACAAACACAAGTTACAAGCAAACAAACAAATCATCAGATGGGCTTCCAGCATCTGACCATTACATCCATACCTATTCAGTTACCAGAGAGGAAAGCACAAACATCTGAGTTTTTCAAAGCCAGGGGGCTCAACGGCTTCCCAGAGTCTCATCTGGGTAAATCACACAACTCTTCTCAAAGTGGGCCACAAAGCAAAACCTCATATCAGGGTGTATATAGCCTTCTCCTGCCTCAGAGAATGTCACAGCCCTCTTGACCCACTGCCCAATCACAAAGTAATATGGCATGGGCATTCCTGAAGAACAAGCCTCCTGTCACAGGCTCCATGTGACCACATTCAGCCTATTAAGGGGCAGAGTATACTTTCAAATAGGGGAAGGTTCTCAGAGTCACGTAGCCACTTCAGCAAAGGGCCTAGGGACAGGGAAGATCTTCAGATTCTCATAACAGTACTTTGTGATTGAATTAAGGACTTTGTGATTGACTAAATGAATGTACTTTGCTTAAAACTATGTGACCACTCTGGGGAAAACTATGTGGTCATTTTAGTGTTAAATTGTTGAGTTATGACATAGTGAATGTTGCACTTTGTTTTCTGTGAATATTTTGATCTTATGTGTTACTGAATAGAGAGTTCACTATATTATGTAATCAGAACCTTGAGAAGCTTTTCACAGCAGCAGTGCTCTTGAAAGCTGCTCATACCTGGCTTTACAGTCACAGATTTAAAAAAAAATCATTTGATTGCATTATCATCAGATTAAGAGTTTCTCCATGAGTATGGTTTACTTTATCAAAAGCTTGGTCAGAATCTAGGTATGCCTTTAATATGTTGTTACAAAGGAAAGAATGTTGAATAAAAGATGTTAGTAGTGGGTACCTGACTTAACTGAAGTCCAAAAAGAAAAGCGTTATAAGAATCATTATTTCACTTTAAATTATGATAAATACCCATCTTTTTGACAGTATATACAGATGAATAAATAATAAAATTATTGGTATCAATCTATCTTTCTCATCTATCTATCTATCTATCTAAATATTGAAATAATCATGATTTCATTAGAGGAAGGCACTTCTGAGAAGAGTTCCTTTAACAATACAGAACAACATCTTCCTTATACCTAAAAGTCTTACAAAAATTTGTATCACTCTTATTGTGACTTCCCCAGGATTGTACACTAGTCTATGTGTCAAAGACAAGAAAGGAACCCAGATCTCTCTGTGACAAGGCAGCTCTTTCAACTATCTAACACAAACTTTATAAAAAGGAGAAAAATAATCCATGTAGAATATGACAAAGAGTCAGGGAAATTCCTAGGGAACAGGTTTCAGTAAAGTGTATTTCATGTATCTAGTTGTGAAAAAAAAGATGACTATATAAAAGCCATTAACGCGCTAGCTGATAAAAATTTAGAATAAAATTTGTACTTTTACTTATATATTTTAAGTATACAGATATCTCAAATGCAATATTAATTTCTATACTTATAATACAAAATATTTGCACACTCTCTTGATTCTTCATGTACTACACATGTCTTCTTTCTGAAGCAAACCTCAAATGTCAAATCCATAACTTTGAAAACCATTTTTTTGTAGAAGGCAGATTGAGAGTTATCCACCCTACATCCCAGACTTCTGTTGTAAGGATGAGGGCAGAAATAATTCTATGGCTTTTTCATCACCTTTAAATTACTAAATAGTTCCCAGACATTGTACAACTCAAAGCTGACCTCCAAGTATCCAGTCATTTCGTAGTCATTTGCTATGTTTCTGAACTTCTATCTCATCGTCCTAGGTAGGTACAATTTTCTGCTATGTTCCATTTTCCAGTTCTAAATTAGAGATTTCTTCTAGGCCATTTCATGAATAGAACAGCCTCGCTTTTCTGTTTGTTTAGCTATGACTCTTTTACCCTTGAAAACACTGGTCAAAATTGTCTTCCATGAAGGCAAGGACTACATGTGCATGAACTTTTTTGTTGTTATTGATTCTTTGATTGCTTTTAGATTTTAACATTCATGACAGTAATTTGATTACAACATATTTTGTCCAAATTCTGTAGAAAGCATTAAATCTAACCATTAATTAGAAGCATATTTGTAACTGTGTTAAAAATTATTAATTTGTCCACTCTAGTGAGGGCTTTTTGACTTTCTTGGCATTGTCATTCTGAGAAGCACTGAGAGAATTATTGAGTTAATGACGGAAAGGGTAGATTATGCTGAATTTATATACGCTGGTGAAACTCACACATAGTTTCTTTTTTTTTCTGACATCAGTATTGATTACAAGCAACCAAAAGAAATTTCTCTTTAAACAAAGAAGTGAATAGAGAAAATAGAGTAAATATACTTTGTCCAATTCCTTGATTCTTTGATACCAATTCTATTTGACTAGTCTGTATTTTCAGTCAAACATTACATACTGAGTAGACTTTTTTATTTTTCTCAGAGTTCTTTTAATTTATATGTCTCTAATCAACAGTGATTTAGAGAAGTTTTTCATCTGACTACATATAGCTTTTATTTCTTCTTCCAAAAACTGCTTGCTCATATCCCTTGATAATTTATCAATTGGGGAATGGCTTTGATTTTTACAAATTTGACTCATTTCCATATACATATTTGAGAAAAGAGGCCTTTATTAGAGAAATTTGTTGTAAAAAGTTTACATAATACTTCATTGTCTGTTTTATCTTTTATCAGTAGGATTAAAAAATAGGAGTTGATAGCTATTGCTAAATAGATCTGTTCTATGAAGACAGACAAGGTGCTTTTAAAAAAAAATTGGAAAATAGAGAATGAAGCTCTTTCCACCTTGTTCCTGGTTAACTCTCACTATGATATCCTTTAAATATTATTAATACAGGTAAAGCTAATATCAGTTGCAATCAAAGGTGAGCAGAAGAACAATAAACTGAGGTAAACAAATAAAAAAAAAAGTTAATACTACCTCTTCATTGCATATGTCTTTCAAAAGTGGATTTTATTATTAATTATATTCTGGCACTTCAGAAATTATTAAAGGTCATGAAATTTTTTCAGCATGATTTTCTTCTGAGGGACAGAGAAGAATGTTGCCAGTTAAATAGATTATATTATACTCTGTTATTTGCTTTTGATAGTCATTTGTAAAAAGACAATCTTCAATCATTCCATTTGAAAGGCATCAAATTGTGGATTAAGAATAGAGTTATGACAACATTTTCTGTGTCCCAATCTATTCTCTAAGAAATAGCTTTGCTGACCTTTATTCCCCCCCATATAATATTTATTCAGAATCAATTTATGGTTTGCTATTACTTTGGATCACAACCCATTTAGTTTCTTTCTCTCCAACTACTATGTGAAAGATGCATTAAAAACTATGAAGACAAGATTGGGATATCAAGTAACCTCCTAGAGGAACAATATGGAATGTCATGATATTTTAGCCATTTGAACAGGGGTAAAAATGGTATTCCTTTATCACATTAAAAAAATAACACTCATTTATCCAAAGAAAACCTTTTTTTTTTTT
>CM053587.1:119082891-119112769 GCA_028646515.1 Pseudochirops corinnae
ATATATATATATATATCCCTACTTATATATATATGTATAAACATACTTACATATATACAAATATACTTTCCCTAAGAGATTCTTCTCTTAATCTTTGTTTTCATGTTTGTTCATATCTTTTTTTTCCTACTACTCCTAACTCCTCTACTTTACTTCTACCTGCTACCTTACCCCCCCTATTACTTAACCTACCCCCTTCCAGCAAACACTCCCTCATCCTCCCATTCCCCTAAATCTAAATACCTTTTTGTACACCCCTTTGACCTCTTCTGTCCCCCTCCCTGTATCAGCAAGCACCCTAACATACCCAGGATGGCTACTAGCACAGTTTCTTAGATCTGCCTTTCTAAAGGAAAGCAACTCAAAATGGGTTAACAATCTTACTTTAATCAATCAAACTATCATTTACCTATCTCCGAGGAAAAGGTCAGCACCCTGAACTTCAGAGAATACAAACAGAAGTTACAAGCAGACAAAGAAACAGATCAGTAAATGGGCTTCCAATCATCTGACCATTACATCCATTCCTAGTCAGTTACCAGAGAGGGAAGCACCAACATCTGGGTTGTCAAAGCCGTGGGACTCAATGGCTTCTCAGAGTCTCATCTGGCCAAGTCACAAAGCAAAAACTCACATCAGGGTGTATATAGCCTTCTCCTTGATTAGAGAATGTTATAGCCCTCTTGACCCACTGCCCAATCACAAAGTAATAAGGCATGGGCATTCCTGAAGAACAAGCCTCCTACCACAGGCTCCATGTAACCACTTTCAGCCTATTAGGTGGCAGAGTATATTTTCCAATCAGAGAAGGTTCTCAGAGTCACTTAATCCTATCAAAGAGCCTAGGGGCAGGAAAGATCTTCAGATTCCCATAACACTCCCTTCTAATGATCCCTACTTTTTCCTCTACCCCTTCCTTATTCCCTTAGTGTTTTATTTCTTCCTAAATTTAGAAGATTTTCATACTCTTCTAGATGCATATGTATTTTACCCTTTTAAACTCATTCTTGATGAAAGTAGGTTTCCAGGACTTAAAGGCCCCCTCCTCCATCTAATTCCTCTATATTGACTCTCCTTCTTCCACCTCATTTGTATAAGATAGAAGATATGAAATTACTCTTTTAGTTGTTTTTGAACAGTTTTACTTTTTGAAGTCATATCATACTCAGATCTATCCATTTCTTATAAGCTACCTAATTACTAGTAACAATGTTAGACACAGGTTTTAAATTTTCTACATGAAAAAGGTAAACTTCTGTCCTCATTTAGTCCCTTGTAATTGATCACCTTATATTTTTCTTGGCTCTCATATGCCAAATCTATTGATTTAAGAGTTTCGCTGTTGTCATGGTAGTGTTTTTTTGTTTTTTTTTAACAGTCCTGAAAGTCTGGTAATTTGTTAAATGTCCAGTAGTTGTTTTTTTTCTTGTTGTTGTTGTTGTTTTCTTTCAGAATTATGCCTAGCTTTGCTGGGTATGATATTTTCGGCCAGAGGCCCAGTTATTTTGCTCTTTGATATATATTGTTCCAAGACCTGGGATCTTTTAATTTTGCCAGTGGTAGGTCTTCTGTGATTCTAATTGTGATACCATCATATGTAATTTTTTTCTTGTTGTTCATAGTAATTTATCCTGCATCTGGGAGTTTTGAAATTTGACTATAATATTCCTGTGTGTTTTGCTCATAAGATCTCTTTCAGGTGGTGATTGTTGGATTTTTTTCTATTTCTACTTTCTCCCCTTCTTTCAATGCTTCATGACAATTTTCTTTATTTCTTGTTATTGTATCAAGATTCTTTTTTTTTATTAGAACTTTCAGGTAGTCCAGTTATTCTTATGTTTTCTCTTCTTGAGCTGTTCTCTATTTCCAGTGTTTTTCTTATGAGATATTTCACATTCTTTCTATTTTTTTCATTCTTTATGTTTTGTTTTTTATTTCTTCATCTCTTACTACTGTGTTGGCTTCCTCTTGCCCAATTCTGATTCTCAGGGAGTCATTTCCTTCCACAAAATTATGGATCTCCTTTCCTAATTGGTTGATTTTTTTTTGTAATAATCTTTTTGCTTTACTGGTATTATTCCTATTTTTCTTTTTAATTTTTCCTCAATCTCTCTCATTTGATTTTTAAAGTCTTTTTAAAGTTCTTCAATGAATTCCTTTTGGGCAGGCAACCATGTGACATTATTCTTTGTGTTAAAAGAGGGTTTCTTTCCTTCAGTATCCTTTTCTGAAGATGAACCCTGGCCTACTCTATTTCCATAAGGTCTCTACAATTGGATTCCTTCTCCTTTGCCTGTGCATCTTTTTCTAATTTAGTTTTTATAATCACCTCTAGTGCTGGGGTATGGTGGATGCCTTTGATCATCTTCAGTTTTCCCCTCTGACATTGAATTCAACCAAGAACTCCAGCTTCCTATAAGTGGTCACAACCAGTGCTGTACCAACCCACTGCTTCTGCACTCATGGGCATGTGCTGGCTCCTTCTCTGTCCCTACCGCTCTCTGTGGCACAGCTGGGTCAGCAGTTCCTTGTCAGCAAAGATTCCCTGTCAGATGCCCAACTCCACTCACTGTTCCAGTGGGTAAAAATTCCTGTTGTTGGGGCCTAGGCGGCCACCCAATCCAGGTGTGCTTGTTTTAAAGCAGATCCTATCCTGGAGGTGTTTACTCTTCATGGGGAGAAAATCTAGTACACGGATTTTTCTTCATTTTTCTTCTTTTCTTCACAATCTTCTCTGATTGTTCCAAGAGGACCTGTGTTCTGCCCCTACTCTTATTTGTTTTCATGGCTCTATGTTTCCCAAGGGGGGCTATTTATCTCTTTTGTGGAGGAAAATCTTGTGAGCTTGAAATTTTCTGATGTATTCTGCCATCTTCTCAGAATCCTCTCAAGAGGCAATCTCTTTTTTTGGAGGAGGGAAGTCAGGGCAATTGGAGTTAAGTGATTTACCCAAGATCATGCAGTTAGTAAGTGTTAATTGTCTGTCAGTTTTGAACTCAGGTCCTCCTGACTCCAGGGCTTGTACTCTATTCACTGAGTCACCTAGCTTCCCCAAGAGGCAATCTCTTAATGAAGAACTTGGTTTAACCATTTGTTTTATTTTTCTTATTACATTCTTTCCAGAACATTGTTTTCTCTCTTATTGGGGAAAATTGTTTCTCAGCCTTTTTGACGTATTGTTCAATGGTAGATAAGTTTCTTGTCCATTATCAATACTTTATTTAGTACTGTGTAGGCTAATAATACATATATTGGCAAACATTTGGAGAAATGTCATATAATAAAATTTGGAAAAATCAGCATTTCTTACAACCAGAATCAGAATGTTCCCTTACCTCTGGAGGAAATGGACAGCAGCATGGCTGAATCATTTATTTCAATATTCTTAATGACTGATATAGATCACTGCATAATTGACTTAGCTTCCATGATTATTATTGATTTTTAAAATATTACATAAAGACACTGCTTTTATCTCTTTTGGCACTGGAAAATGTTGTCACACAAAAAAGATTTTGGACATAGACTCAAAGCTATACATTATGTTGTGTTAAAGAGCCCCATTTTCTTAGTAATATTGCCATCTTGCTTTCTAGTCAGTACTCTCCATAGGCTATTTGCAAATTGATGGATTTATACAACCCATCAGCATCTGATTTCTTGGAATAGTTTACCCTATTACAAAAGATAGCTCATGTTCAACTTTATTTTTCACTGCATTTTGCACCCTACAAGGCAAGAACAAAGATGACTTGTGGAAAATGTGCATGACATCCATTTTTACTAGCCAATATAATCAATCCTTACTCAGTTAGCACTTGTTATCAGCAGTACCTTAATGGGTGCAGAGCGCTATGCAATGATGACTTGTCATAAACCAAGAGACAACTGTGCCCCAATGAAGTCTCCTGCTTGCCTTTGTGTACAAAGTATAAATAGAATTGAGCAAATAGGGTGAAATAAAGAGCCCCAGTGCCGGAAGGCAGTGTTAAAGAAAAATGATGTTCATAGCCACTCTGCCAGTAGCTGGCAAAGCAGTTTTTATAAAACATATTTAATGTTTACAGCTACTTGGAGGCTGGGAAAAAAAGTAATACTTTTAAAATATGTTTAATGTTTAGAAGTACTCTGTGGCCCGAGAAGAAACTCCTTCTAAAATATATTTAATGTTTAGAGACATTCAGAGGCTAGGAAAAAGCAAATTCTTGTTAATTTTTAACATTTACTGCTGATCAGTGGCTACTAAAGCAGCTATCAATACAGTATGCTTTATGTTTAGAGACACTCTGAACCTGTATGCACACAATCCTCACCTTGATCTTCTCACAGTTGTACAAAACCTATCAACAGTATTGCCATTAGAAAGCACACCGCTAATAAAGACAGAGTAATCCAGAGTGATACTAATATGTTCCCTTTATACACAATCATAACCCTTACCACTCTAGACTTCTGGGTTATTCTGCACACTCTGAACACTTCAACCACTGACACCACAGAGATCAAGAGGCCTTGCTCAGTTTTTACCAACTGTGCTGAATAAAGCTTCATAACTTTAAAACAACAGCTCAGAGATCCTTACTTTGTCTCCACACATATAGGTAAAAGAACTCTTCCACACCAAACCAAACAAACAATGAACCACTAGATAACAAAGGAAAAGATGTTTTTGCTTTCTTTGATTTTTAAAACCAATTACACTGGAAAATACAGTATACTCAACTGCTTTCAGTGAATCACATTCAGCAGCATGGTACAAAGAAAATAGAATAGAAGAGGCAGTATGATATATAAATAGTACAAAATAGAAATGACTTTGGACTCAGATGACCTGAGTTCAAATGCTGCCTCTGATACTTTATAACTGTGTGAATTTCTTCAAATCCCTGGAACTTAGCTTCATCAAATATAAAATGAGGGGCTTGGACTAGGAAATTTGTTCCCAATCTATGGTCATGGAACCTTAAAGGTATTGACTGGTGGTTGGGTTGTATATATTGGTGATTAAATCAAAATAGATAGAAAGCTCCTAATGGGGCCCCACTGAGAAGGAAAATGAATTACAGTAGGGGCTCCTGATCTCCATCACCTAGGAATACATAAGCCAATTGCCTGAAGATCAATATTTGACATGTGTGAAAGCACATATAACTTTCTGTGTTCCTTGTCAGCGCAAAAAGGATACCCCCAAGAAAAGCTGGCACTACTCTGTGAAGATGCAGGCTTGGTAAACATTCCTTTGGCCTCATTGAGACGCATTAGCTCTTCTCAAATTTATCAGAGAGACTTGATTACAGTTGTGTTACCAGGGTGGCTCTAAGGAGCACTGAAATTGTTTGGTTTCCCATCATCCTACCTGAATTCTTCCTATTTGACAGTTCCTGAAGAACAAGGAAAAATTTGAGATTGTTTCAATATCAGTGTTGATATCTCAAGCAGGTCCTCAAAAACACATAAACAATATGACTCCTCAGCTCTCAGTCAAGAAAGCTAATTCCCTCCTTCTCTGACAGAGGCTATTCCAGGTATAAATGTGTCATGAAAATCTCAATCAACTAGTACTTTCCTATATACATAGATTCCACGAAAACCAAAAGACAAATTAGGACATAAATTAAAACAGTAACTTAAAATTTTCCTTAAGCTAGCTACTATATTTCATTTAAGTTTCATTCTTTGAATCTTTTTGTTTATAGACGCCCCTGACTCGTAGAAGTTGTGCACTACTTGCTTCCTATGCTCGAGGTTGTCTAAGATGCATGTTCTCCTTATCTTCAATTCTCATAATCTTTGTCTTTGTCATTCTTCAATATTCTGCTCACAGATGCCACCTCCATTTACAAAAAAAAAAAAAAAAATTCCTGATTCCTTGAGTTGTTCTCTCCTGTCTAAAGACTCCTTGTTTTATACTTATTTAAGGAGATAGAGAAAAGATACTGGAGTGGTGGGAAGCAATATGGAGAGCTCCTCTCCACCAAACTCCTTCAAGCAGATTTAGAATATGCACCAAACTGAATCTTTTTGGGGAAACACAGACTAAAATGCAGTGGTAATTTGTCTGGTCAAGTTCAGAACATTCCTGTCCACAGACAGAGAAGTCTGTGATCACTAGGACAAGTGTCAGTCCAGGATCTCACAAAGTTTGGAACACTCCAACACCCCAGGAGAAATTATGCACAGGGCAAAAGGAGGTCCAAGACCCATACTGGAATACTGTGATGGGGACAGGTGCAAATTTGCATCTTTGTCACTTACTACTCATTTCTGGATCACAAATCTAAGGTATGCTAAAAGGTGAACATGGGTGTGGCATTCCCCACAGAGAAGCCCTGCACTTTCTCATGAGAAAGGAGGAAGTTCAGATGGCAGTAACAGTGGTGAGGTTTGGACTCAATGCATGTAGATGGGTCCTTGGTTCTAGCAGCTACCAAGCCAACAGAGTGATAACCAGGGCAAAAAATTAAGAACAAAAGGGAACCTACAATTCTGTTGCTCTGTATCAATAAAACTTTCCTCAAACGAAGGGGATAGAAATTAGATTTTGCCCTAGATTAGACCACTTTTGAAGCATTAAAAGATTGTAGATCCCCAGTCTGTACCTGTGATCGTGGAATAGCAGAACTATACATACCCTCTCCCCCCAAGGAAGTAGCAACAGGATCATCCCAGACCTTCTCTATAGAAGTGGGGTAGACAATATCAAGTTCAAAGTCAGGAAGTAGAATGGAAGGATGAGGGCAAAAGTACCATAGGGAACTATTATGGTATCAGGGAAGCTCAAGACACAAGGTTAGAAGGAAAGCATGACTGCAAAATTTTTAAAAGGAAAACTTCAGAGAACAATGAAGCTTGGGGAAAAAGGCAATGAGAATTCTTGGAAGAGAAGAAGCACTAAAAAAGGAGCTGAAAGATTTATATATGTAAAGAAAATGAGAATACTGGAAGCAAAAAATAGTGGAAAAAGAATGAGAGGTTTAGGGGAAAAAAAAGAATTGGCAAGAGAATTGACAGTTTGGCAAGGAGGTATAAAATCTTGTCCAAACAACAAACTCCCTCAAAATTGGAATGGATCACATAGAATTCAGTGACACTGTGAAGTAATAATAAATATTGAAACAACATCAAAACACTGAAAATATGGAATAAAATGTAATAAATGTAGCTCATAGCAAAAAACAACTGATCTCAAACTCATATTGAGGAGAAAAAAAAAAATTAAGAATCATTATAAACAACATGACCAAAACTAAAGCCTACACACCACATTTCAAGACCCTTTAAAGGAAAACTGTCCAGATCTCTTAGAACCAGAGGTTAAAGTGGAAACAGAATCAACCTGTAATCTACTGAAAGTAACCTTCAAACGAAAACTCCCAGGAATATCAGTCCAAATTCTAGAACTTACAGGTTTCAAAAAATAAAACACTACAAGGGGCCAGGAAGAAAGAATTCAAATACTGAGGAGTCAAAGTCAGGCTCACACATGAATTAACAGTCATCACTATAAAGGAACAAAGAACTTGATAAAGAATATTTGAGAAGGCAATATTATTGTCTTAGAAGTAACAATAATTTACCCAAGAAAACTGAGATAGAGGTTAGTAAAAGGAAAAATAGATCTTTAATGAAATAAAGGACTTTAAGGAATTCCTGACAAAAAGATCAGAGATGTGGAAAAACTTTGAAGTTCTAACACAATAGTAAAGAGAAACATGAAAAGGTAAACATGAATGAATAATGATAAAAGACTAAACAAAGATGGTCTACTTGTATTCAAATATGGGGAGAGGATATCTGAGCCCCCTCTGAACCCAACTGTCATCAGGGATTATAGAGGAAGTTCAATTACACAAGGCTTGGGAGTATTGATGATTTTTAAGAAAAGAATAGAAAAGGAGGGGAAGAGAAATATCGACTATGGGGGAAGGGACTAGCAGGTCAAGGAAAATTACTTCATAATAATGATGCACAATTAGAGATCTATACAAATAAGGAGGAAGTAATGGGGGCAGAGCTGACACTTGAACCTCACTCTTCAGAATTGGTCAAAGGAAGGAAGAATATACACACAAAGAGACTTGGGTACAGAAATACTTTTCACTCAACAAAGAAAGAAGAAGGATAGGGGAGAAGAAAAGGGGGGGAATTAGTAAGATAGTAGATTAAAGGAGGGATTAGTCCTCAGCAAAATGAACTCTAAGGAGGTACAAAAATAATTACAACCCTTTTTTGAAGTGGTATAGCATGGGAATATGAAGGTGTGACCATATATTGATGAACAGATGAACAAATTATGGTATGCAAATATGACAGAAAATTATTAAGCTCAACTCTTGTTAGTGGAACGATCAACTCTGATTACAGAGGATTAGTTGTGATATATGTTAACCACTTTCTGTTAGAGAAGTAAAGGACTCAAAATGCAGAAGAACACAAATTTTGGGGGTCATGACTAACGCAAAAAGTTATTTTGCTTAACTATACATCTGATTTACTAATATTTTGATTGTAATGGATTTTGTTTTTCTTGTGTTCTCAATTGAGAAGAGTTGGGTGATTAGTGAAAAGGTTGATTTTGGCTGATTAAAAAATAAAACAAAATTTTTTTTAAAAGAAAAAGGGAAAATTTATGTACATATGTATGTATGTATGTGTTTATATGTATATATGTGTGTGCATATGAGTACACACACATACAGACAAATTATAGATACCAAATAGAATGCAAGTTCTTTGAGGACAGATTCTTTTGGTTTTGTCTCTGTATGCACAATACTTTCCAGTGAGCCTTACATAACAGACACGTTATAAATGCTTGTTGAATTTGCTCCCTCTGTTGTGACAGTAAGAGAGATCAATAAGAACTTTATAATGATAAGGAAAATAACTTATGCCTAATAGCTGACTGCTAGCAGAAAAATAATTGACTTTAAGAATATGTATGCATTCTAGATGCCTAAGCCCATGGAAACTGGGAACATATAATAACTTTTCTGTATAAGTTCAAAGACACAAATTCAATTTCCAGGTGTCTTATAGCATGCATGTTTTGTTGAAGAAAGAAATACCAAGGATATACATGCATACATACATACATACATACACACTCACATATATGTGTGTGTATATGAGATACCATAGTGCAACACATATGAACATGGCTGATATGTGGAATATTTTTGATATAAAAGACATAACAATATTACTATTTCCAATTATCCTTATAACTTTAAAGAAGTATAACCACTTCAAAATGGTGACTATAAGAAGTGATTTTGAGTTGGAGTAAATTGTGTTCATATGTCTTTTTTCTTAAAAAGAAATAATAAGATTATATCACACCTGGAACTCTCTCCATCCTCCTTTCTGCCTCTTAGCTTCCCTCACTTTTTCAAGTCTCTGATAAAATTATACCTCCTCAATGAAGCTTTTCCAAGTCTTCCTTAATTTTAGAATCTTCCTTTGATATTATCTCCAATTTATGAAATTTATATCACATATATATTCTATTTGTACATAGTTTTTGCATGTTTCCCCATCAGACTGTGAGCTTCTTGAGAAAGGGACTGTGTTTTTCCTTTCTTTGTACTCTTAGTACTTAGTATAACATACAACACATAGTAGGTACTTAAGAAATGTATATTATCTGATTTAAATTCCTTCTAGTACCACTTACCCTTGTCGAATGAGCCATCATATTTAGTTTTATATTGCTTGACTTTTAGTCACTTTCACAACACTGTAATTCTTCACTATAGAAAAGTCAAGTCAATTCCAGGTTGCATTTCCATGAGAAAATTTTTCCTTGAATGTCAGTGTTGGTTACCCAAGCTGTAGTAATATTTTATAGTTCTCTGGAGGAGGGAAGGGTGAAATAATCTATCCTAGTCAGGGAAACTTTTGAGTTTTGCCAATGCTACAACACAGATCTGAGATTGGGATGGAAGTCAAGAGTATCAAAGAGCCTCCACTTAAGTGCTGGACTATTAACAATTCAGAGTTAACCCGTGTTTCACAACTGTTAGTAGTAAGCACTTTGTATATTCTATTACTTGATCATTTAAAGAAAAAAATCATTTTCTGCATATGCCAAAATCTTAATAACTTTATATAATGACTACTAATTCATGCAATGTCCTCCACATATTTCTATGCTTGTATTGTTCCACGGAATCAAGTATACTACAAAAGGAAGCTACAAAAAGCAACTTTTTTAGAAGTCAGCCTGATTCTGTACTATCAGACACAACAAATCATATGTATGCAGAATAAAAATAAATGACTATTCCTGTGATTTACAAGATTACTGAACCACTTTCAAATTCTTCTTACAAGGAATATGACAACATTAAAAATTTGTTTTCATGTTATACATACTTTGGTAAAATGATGTTTTAGTAAATGACTTCTGATTTTCCTATAACCCCAAGAGAATGAAAAGCAATACAAGATACTTATACAGCTATTCCATGCCACATCAGAGTGTGTAATAACAAGGTCTGAATGTAAAATTTATAAATACAGGTTGAAATTTATAAATTCTAGGTTGAAATGTACTTCAGATTCAAACCAGATAAATGTTATACAATGATTACATATGTTGATAATGTTTATATTATCAATTAATTATACAGTTGAACTAAATCCTAAAGTCTCTTTTGCTTTTCAAGACAAAGAATTCATTTGCATTTAAATGCTTTTTTAAAAAATTAAACAACCACAAAACAGATTTTCCCCTCTCTTTTGTTACTGCTATGATAGTGGCTGATTTTAGGTATTTTTTTTTTTTGCTTTCACTTTGCCTACTTTAATTTAATTTAAGGGATCAGAATGTGTTTTTTTCTAATTAGCAAACAGATTTTAAGTTAATATCTTTAACGTAAATGAATTTTGATAATACAATATATTTTGTTTTGCTTGCATATCTAATGACAACAGTTTGACCTCCTAAAGATGTATACATAACTGAATTAATAAATTTATCTTTTAAAGTGAGATTTCAGCAATTGTGCTGTTAAATCAGATTCATTTTTGCTTGAGAAATTATCCAAGTCCTTTTCCCAAAAATATTATAAGGCACAAATAATTCTTATAAAAATACCTCCTACAGATGGTCACAATGCCAGGCAACTGTTGCTGCTGTCCATTAAGGAACAGAACTATCTACTGTAATAATGTATGCACACACACACACACACACACACACATATACACACACAGAGGGAGAGGGGAAAGGGGAGATGAGAGAGGGGAGAGGGAGCCTGAAAAGGACACCAGGCTTGTAGGCCTATGTATATACTCTGCAGTTTTAAAACTAAGTGAATTCTTCTCAAACTCTTTCTAAGGTCATGAAGACGATATGATCTCTGAATGCCTGATAAGGTCACATACACAATTTCAAATACATTTGAGGTAAATCCATGTGACACCTCCCATTGCCAAGAAGCTGTCTATGCCCTGGGGATAGTCTGTGCAATCTTCATTAAATGTACTGTATGGTTATAAGGGCAGCTGGAGCCATCTGAAGAATTTCAGATTTAGGAAATTTTAGCAATCGTTAACCCTTACATTTGAAATTATAGCTTCAGAAGTGATAACTAAATAGGTCTGCCTGGTGAATGCACTAAACAAGAAGAGTAAAAGTTGGCTTTGAAATAAATAAAGGGATTCAGGCTCAGATACTGATTCTCCCCTTTTGAAAGCAGGGCTACCTTATTCAGAGTGGAGGCTAAGACTTTAAAAAAAGACAAACTCCAGATGATTAAAATCTAGTTTTAAAATCAACATAATCACCAATATTTTTTCCTTATAAGAGATTAATTTTTTCAAGTCTTTGAATTTTGCTTGCTGAGTCATTTATGTCATGAGCATAATCATATTAAAAATACTTGAAGAAAGATTTCCAAGCCTTTTTTTCCCCTCCCATACTGCCCTCCCCCAATAAATTATTTCATGGAATAGCTATTCAAATCCCCTTTCATATAATAAACATTCCTTATTTTGGCATTTTAAAAAATTCCCTTCTAAGATGATAATTTGAAAAATAGTATACTTAAGTTCTCTTTCACATAATAAATCGTCAGTTGTTCCCAAATATAAAACAATGACTTAAAGGAAGAGGCTACCCAAGTCTTAGATAAGCAAATGCTATATTGATTAGGAATATAAAGATGACTTCCTTTCCATAAGAATCAGAAAGAAATATGTGTTAATAGGTTAAAATGTATATTTGCATTATTCTAACTTTTGTAAATATGCCACCTATATGTAAATATACATTTATAAATAAATATGCATCTATGAGGGAGAAAGAGAACACGTACATGAGAGACAGAGAGCTATAGTAGTAATAGGAGGAGAAGGAGAAGTAGTAGGAGCAGGAATAGTAGCATGGTGTCTAAAGAGCCAACGTCAGACTCAGGAAACTTGTGTTTAAATCTTGCCTCTGACATACGCATATACATCTAGTCATATATACATGTATGCATGTGTGTGCAGATTGTGTGACCCTGAACTAATCATGTAATACCTCAATGCTTTATGTAAATCCCCAAGGTTTCAGAGTAGTTGCCCATGTCCACTGGTAAATTATGCATATCTAAAGAACGTTTAAGCTACTATGTTCCTCATGGACCTGCTGCCATAAGTTTTAGTACTCATATTTTTGTGATCAGCAATTTACCCACCTCCAGAGATCCCTATAAACAACATGTCCCCTACTAGATATGCCCGAGAGGACCCATTTTTAAAGCAAGCATCTGTGTTCCTAAGCACCTGAGATAAAAGATGTGGTAAAGAATATACCCAATTTAAGACCAGGAAATTTTGATCCAGGTATATACATTTTTTGTAGGTTGACTATAATGTCCAAGTGTTTACTGATGTATCACAAATGTTGTCTCTTTAGAAGGCATTTGATGCTAAGTAATAAGAGAAACTAATAAGTCCCAGTGCCCTAAATTATCATTACTAACTCCAAAGCATACTATAATGTGTTCCTCATTATTAAAGAAGGGAGAATCCTTTCTTCTCCTACTTCTCCCAGAACATGCATATGAACTCGACATGCTATTTTTTCTAGTTTGAACAAAAAGCTATTGTCTTGTAGTTGTAGCTATCTCTAATACTTTCATAATCTTCCTAAGCAAAGAAAAAAAAAACTTACCTAGGACCACTACTTTGTGCTGGGAAGAAATGTGAAAATCCATGCAAACAGTTCTACCCAGGACTGGCTCATCAAATAGAACTTTAAAGACCTTTAACACTTACATGCAAGCATACACATATGGCCATATAGCACTTCAATTGGTTTAATGTGTGGATGGATATTATTCATTCCACTTCATAAACTAAAAAAAGGAATCCCTCTATAAATTTAGACAAAAACATTATTAACTAATAGGTTGGCAAGAAGGGTTTATTATGGTATATCCCAATGGTATCTTGAAGATAGGATACCTGCGGAAGGGAAGAAGATATCCCCCCCACACACACACATTAAAACAAAAAAAATTAAATAAACACAAAAAATAACTAACAAATGAAAATAGTTGTGTGTTTAGCACAGGATTTTTCTGCCTTACAAATTATACTTTAACTAGTAAATATCAGATGTAGGAAACTCAAGTCAAAGAGAAATGAACAGTAGCTAAGAGAATTTTATTTTTCTTACTCACCCACTGGAGACATTTCTGGGACACTAGCAACATAAGGTCCATCCAAGAACTTTGGCTCATTATCATTAATGTCCTGTACTTTGATGATGAATTCTGACTCAGGCTCCAGGGGTTTCCTGGTATGTATGTCCACAGCCTGAGCACGGAGCGTATAGAAAGGTTTTTCCTCTCGATCAAGGCTTCTTATTGCATGAATGTCCCCTGTGGTTTCATCAATGGTAAAAACTGTGCCAGCTCCATCTCCTGAGAGGGTATATTTAACACTGCCCACTCCTTTGTCTAAGTCGGAATGAAGCTTTATAGTAGAGAAACAGAAAAATAAAAAAGAGATAATAAGATCATTAAAGGAATATTCCTAAATCAAAGACATCATTTACAAAAAGTTTTGAAAAACAATTTTTCATTCAAATCAAAGTTTAAAACTATTAATTCATCAACTCTATTTTATCCTTCTTTATATAGAATTCTGAATTTTAGAGCTCAAAAATACCTTACAGAATCATATTTATTCATAATAATCTCTCCCAACTGGGAGGAATATATATTTACCTTTAAATCAAGGAAACAAAAAAAACAAAGCTGGAGTCAAAGACCTGGGTTTATTGTCAGATCCCTGTTTGACTTGACATGTGACTTTAAGTGAGTCATGAAACCTTGCTGAACTTTGATTCTCTCATTTCCAAAGTGGGATTTAAAACATCTGTCCTCATACAAGCTTGTGAGGTTCAAATGTGATTATATACATATATATAACTGTGTATATATATATATATATACATATATATATATATATATATATATATACATATGAAAGTACTTTGTGAAATCAAAAATAAATAGTATAGAAATTTATGGTGGTGTTGTCGTTGTTACCACCCACCACTGTCAATTGCTATGTGACTGTTCCTAGAGCAGATGAAATGAATGAATAAAGAGATGACTGAGAGAAATAATTCCTCTCTGATGAAATAAATGATGATCTGGATAGATTATTGAGCAAATCTTTACTGTGGATAAAGGATAGGAATTTTTAAGCATAAAATCAAGGAAAAGATAAAAGTTCTTTCAACTCAGTAATTTTAAATTGCAATATTCCATATGACTACTGAGTAAGAGCATTGCCAATCCAAAGACTCAGCAGGTTTTACTTTAGCATAGGATTAATTTGAAGACATGGGACGGGCAAAAGCTCAGTGCAGAACTGATGAGTTTTTACAAACTGGATTCAACTTGCTAAAAGGTTCTTGAGAAATATGGTAATAGAGTAGGAACTTAGTCAAAATCCCCAATAGGTTCTGAAGACACCATACAAATGTTGACACTCCCCTTCTGTCAAAACCAAGACCATTTTAGCCCAAACAGATCAAGAAATGGTAAAACAAATGTGCTACATGATTTGCCCCAGATTCAAATGAAATAATATTGCTGCTGTCTTTGCTGATCCCAACATTCTTCAGTATTTTAAAATTTATTCAAACGAAGATTCATATGTATTGCAGTCTCAGAAGAGAATGTTTAATAGTATGCTAAAGATTAGCAAATGAAATGAAGATCATTCGTGCAAAACACATGGAAAGATTTTATCATCTCATAGCAGCTTAAAACAGTAGGCTGGTTAAATAGAAAGGTATATAGTACTCAGGATAGAGATGTAATAATATAGCTATATAGCAATGATTAGCTAATCCAGTCACTTAGACATGTGTACTTGACTGGGTTAACTTTTCTCTTATGCACACTCTAAAATGAATTCGAATATGCCAGAGAGTCATCCTGGTTAGTATTTTGATCATTTTGTTTAGATGTAAATAGCAAGTGATTATATTGTGATAATGAGTGACTTTTTATTAGAAAATATCAAGGGAAAAGTTTTGTAGATTAAAAGTTTTGAATGTGCATTAGCTAACACTGATTTTAGGCAAATCAACTGACCTTTCCAGACCTCAATTTCCTCATTTGTAAAATGACAGGGTTGGGATATATGATCCCTGATGTCTTTTCAAGTTTCAAAATTCTATAATTCAATGAATTACTTTTAAAAGGCATCTTTAGTTATGATTGCATATTTTGTGTTCCCCTACTCAAAACATACATGAAAAGCCAATTTTTTTTTTTAATGTGCTGAACAGCTGAAAAGGAACAGGTTTTCTATCTGGACCTTGAAGCTTACTGAATATTCAATTAAAATATTTTATAAAGACATCAGAAAATTCATGATCTACTAGTTCTACCAAAGTACATCCTTTAGTAGAAGTCTTCGTGAATAACTGTGGGGAAAAAAAGGAACCCAGCATCCATATTTTTGGTGATAAACTGCTCTGAAATTAACTAAATTCATCTGCAGATGACAGCCCAAAGTTTGACTTCTTATTTGAAGATTTTTTTTTTTTTAGTCTACTTTGCCTTGCCAGAGTATGAATTAAGCTGGTATAGACTCCAATAATATAAGATTATTTCAAAACTCTGTTGGGCATCTTCAGTGAAGACAACTAACATTATTCCTAACTTACACCTGAAAATCAATAGTTTCATTTTGAGAAACTAGTTATATGTCATGTGACCTGAGTGATTACATTCAGTCATTTCTGGAAAATAATTGGGTCATGTTATTGCGTTCCTTACTTTCACTTGGTTCCATTGCTGGGAGAAAAAACCCTGTCATATCAGTAAGAAGCATCTGTATCAGCAAGCTCCCTAGCATACCCAGGGTGGCTGCTAGCACACGTTCTTAGATCTGCTTTTCTAAAGGAAAGCAACTCAAAAAGGGTTAACAATCTTACTTTAATTAATCAAACATATATCATTTACCTAGTTCAGGAGAAAAAGTCAGCACCCTGAACTTCAGAGAATGCAAACACAAGTTACAAGCAGACAAAGAAACAGATCAGAAGACAGGCTTCCAACCTTCTCACCATTACATCCACACCTAATCAGGTACCAGAAAGGGAAGCACCAACATTTGGGTTTTTCAAAGCCGGGGGCCTCAATAGCTTCCCAGAGTCTGCTCTGGCCAAATCACATAACTCTTCTCAAAGTGAACCACAAAGCAAAACCTCGTATCAGGGTATACATAGCCTTCTCCTGGATCAGAGAATGTCACAGCCCTCTTGACCCACTGCCCAGTCACAAAGTAATAAGGTGTGGGCATTCCTGAAGAACAAGCCTCCTGCCACAGGCTCCATGTGACCACATTCAGCCTATTAGGGGGCAGAGTATATTTTCAAATCAGGGAATGTTCTCAGAGCCACTTAAGCCTATCAAAGGGCGTAGGGGGCAGGGAACAACTTCAGATTCCCATAACAGCATCTCAACTATAGGGGTGGCTAGGTGGCACAGTGGATAGGACACCAGCCCTGGAGTAAGGAGGACTTGAGTTCAAATCCTGCCTCAGATACTTGACACACTTACCAGCAATGTGACTTTGGGCAAGTCACTTAACCCTGACTGCCCTCCAAAAAGAAAAAAAAAAAAGATGGAATCTCAAATATCTTTTGGGCTATTCTTGAAAAACTGAAAAAAAGCTGCCAAAAATCACCCTTAACTTCAAATTTTGTCAAAACTGCAAAAACTATGTAATTCAACCATTCATTTACATTAGACAGAGAATAAGCCAGTCATCTCATAACAACATAAATTGTTCTTCTGAATGGCTAGTTCAAAATCACAAGAAATATCATGTTATTAACAAAAAAAAAATCTTGGTAAAAATATGCTCTGTGGGACGACCTGTTGTATTATTATCAGAGTACAGCTGGCAGCTTCAGTCACACCATCTGATTCATTGAGATTTTACATCATTCCCTTTTTTTCCCCCACCCCATCCCCCAAAAAAGTTGTACAGATGATAGATGTAGAGATATGTGGTGTCCAGACAATTTTGTTAGAAGTAGTGATGTCTTATTGATGAACTCTAAGTCAGCTCAGATGGTGCATGGAAAAAAAAATAGATGCCAATAGAGGCTCAAAAAGGAGACTAAAGATTTGCTTTAGAGTACAGACTGAACTTGAATTTCATTACTTACGACTTTTAAGAAAGTAGTTGGTCTACAGAGTAAAATACTCACTAGTTTGATTATGAATCATATTTTAGAAATGGTATTGCACAAGACAAAATGGCATTCATTCATATCTTCTCTTGAATTGAAAAGTACACATAAAAATCTAGAAAGTTTTATATATCCATATCAATATATATCCTGGTGTCAAACAGTAATTCTTGGACTTAAAAAAAATGTTTTTATTGTTTCTGTAAAAATCTAAGGTATTAGCCTACATACTTAAAATTTTAAATAATCATATATTTTTCAGTGATTACAACTTAGAATATCAAGCCAATGAGAATCTTTAATTCTTTTCTTTCTTTTTGCTATTGTTAATAACTTTGTTTTTGTAAATTCCAAAATTTGGAAAGCCCAAGTTGAGTCAACAAGAATTTATTAAATGCTTATTATGTGTCAGATTCTGTGCTAAGGGTTGAAGATTAAAAAAAAAAAATCTTTGCCATTAAGAATCTCAAAATCCAGTGGGAATGACCATACTCAAACAACAACAACTAAGTATAAAAAAGACATTTACAGGGGAAAAAATGCAGACAATCTTATGTAGAAGGCACTAACATTGACAAGGAAGGACAAGGCTTCTTGCATTGCGTGGTGTTTCAGCTGAGATCTGAAGGAAGCCAAGGAAGTCAGTTGACAGCAGAGAGGGTAGAAAAAAATTCTAGGCATGGGGGATAGCTTGTAAAAAAGGTATGAAGTCAAGAGAGAGTATCTTAGGAAAGCAGTGGAATGGACTAGATTGTAGAGTATGTGGAGGGGAATAAGGTATAAAAATCTAGCAAGTTACCAGGTTACAAAGGACTTTAAAAGCCAAACAGAATTTTATATTTAATCATGAAGGAAATAAGGAGTGACTGGAGTTTTTTGAATAGAGAAGTGGCATGATCATAAATGTGCTTTATGAAGATTACTTTGTTAGCAGAAATTGGTCTTAAGTGGGGAGAGACTTGAGGCAGGGAGAACAACCAGAAGGCTACTGCAATAGTTGAGGCATTAGCTTTTGAAATCAGGAGGAATTTATTTCTGGTTACTTAAAAAAGGCCTGATGTCAACATTATATCATTATGTCTTTCAAATGTGTACAGGATTTGATGGCACATAAAAATAATGAACTAGTTAGGTACATCATACAAGATTATGACCATGATTAACAATGCAATGACAAAAAAAAAAAGTTTATAAATTTGATTTGTTTTCCAAGTACAGTACATAGCTTCTTATTACTGAATCATCTGGTAGGAAGAAAGTTAAGTATGTTACATTAATACAGGTTATAAAATACTTATAGAATAGGGACCCTAAATATATGCTTCCAACTTATAAAGACTAGCTTTATTGATTCCTTGATGTCATGAACTCTGAGGTGGGAAGAAATGATCTTTTTATACCTTTTTTTTTCCGCTTTAAAATGTTTCCAGTTTGAAGCTTGGGAATTAGTAGAACATTTTCCCTCATTTGGTTTAAGATGGCAATGCACTACACGTCTTTATTGGCTGTCATGTTCATTTAATGAGAGGATTGACCAATGAGAGTCCAATTCTGGGAGCACGTGCAATTGTCTCTGCTTGCCATGAACTCACATAAAGTCTTGAAAAGCCTACTTTTAGGAACGTATGATGATGTGCAGGGCCAAAACTATATTTTACCTGGGGGAAATTCTTTTGAAAATTCAACCAGAAATAAAGACGGGTGAAGAGGTGGAAATGATGGAGGTCTCATACAGATGGTGATGCCTGAGAAGAATCTTAAAAGGAAATCAGGGATTCTATGAGTCTGAGGTAAGGATATAGGACATTCCAGGTTTCTTGGTCAGCTGGCATAAAAATATAGAGATCAGAAATGTAATGATGGATGTGATGAACAGTAAAAAGGACAGCTTTATTGGACTCCAGAGTGCATGCAGAAGTATAATGTTTAATAAGGCTGGAAAAATAAGATGGGGCCAGCTTATGAAAAGCTTTAGTGCCAAACGATGTAGTTTTAATTTTCTCCTAGAGATAAAATTTATTAGAGGTTATTGAGTAAGGGACTGAAGAATAACATTTCATAGCACTTTGGGAAAATAATTTTGGTGGTTATATGGTAGATGGGGAGGAGGAACTGAAGGGAATAAGCATTAACAAAGCCCCTACTATGTGCCAGGCACTGTGCTAAACACTATATTTCTCATTTCATCATTATAACAAGCCTGGAAAGTAGGTGCTATTATTATTCACATTTTACAGATGAGAAAACTGAGGTAAACAAATGTTAAGTGACTTGCTTAGGGTCACATAGATAATAAGAGTCTGGGACTAGATTTAAACTATTACAGTTAAAACAATTAAGCTGAATATCATCCAGACAAGTGATTTATTTGGCAGTGCATGAGGCTGAAAAACAAATTAGGTTCAGGGCTCTCAGTATCCAAGAATCTAAAACTTCGATTTTTACCCACTTCAAATACAGTTTGGAATGAATGAAAAATAGGATGAAAATGTTAAAATACCTGACTCTTGAGTGAAGGAGATCTGGAGAGAATGAAGTGATTGTAAGTGTAGGTTGGAGGGGATTGGGAGATAACAAGTAGACATTAGGGACAGAAAGAAAGGGGGTAGTTTTGTGATATTCTTTAATTTGGGTGGTGTGTGTGTGTGTGTGTGTGTGTGTGTGTGTGTGTGTGTGTGTTAGATATCTTGTGAATTCTCCAAACTTTAATGACTTTGAGACGTCAAAATGTTGGATAAAGGACAAATGTAGTCAGTAAGGATATTTCAATTTTACAGACCTTAGGTCTTCCTGACTCTGGGACCAGTATTCTATCACTTTTGCCACCCATGGATGTATTAAAATGGGGAGATGCTTGGGTCAATTAGGAGCAATATTTAAATATTATCTCCCCTCCAAACCACTCCTGTTCTAAACTTCACTATTTTTCTCAAGGCACCACTATTTTTTGAATCTCTCAGATTTATAATCTTGGAATTATAGTTGACTTCACTATTGATCAATCCATATATTCAATGCATTGCCAGATTTTGTAGTTTATACCTCCACCACATCTCTGGCATTTCACTCCTTCTTTCCACTTATAGATGTACCATCTTAATTGAGGTATTCATTCCCTTTCATATTGATTATTGCAATATTCTCCTAACTGTTCTCCCTACTTTAAGTATGTCAGCAGTCCAGGACACCCTATACCCTACTGCCAAAGTTAATTTTCCTGAGAGCAGATATGACCACATAACACCTCTACTCAATCAACACCAGTGGCTTCCTCTTGCCTCTAAAAAAAAAATGTAACCTTTTAAAGCCCTTCATAATCTGAATCTAACCTATCTTTCTCATCTCATCTGACTCTACTTGATATCCAACATGCTGAACAAGCTATATACTGACCTTCCCTGTTTCTCATATTGACACTCCATTGACAGTCAGAGGAAGGAAAGAAGTTAGTGTCCTTACTTTTTTGTTTAAACTAGGATTGCTTCTAGTCACTGTTGCTTTCTTATACCACAGATGAATTTCCCACCTTGATAAATATAACACATTGAGCTAAGACCAGGGGCTCACTGAGAGAAGAAAAGAGGAATCACATTGAATTAAGTTTGCATGTCCTCAAGAAGGGCTTTTCGACATGCTGTGAAAATTAATTTAGAATTCATTTTGTTTTTGAAATGATATCCAGACTTTTCACTTTTGTTTTGTTGTAGTAGAAAGAGTACTATATTGGGAGTCTAAGAGTTTGGGTTCAGATTGGAACTCTCCTATCCTGGGTTATCTCCTGATGAACACCTGGTCACTGATCCATATGGCTCTGGAGAGAAAGTGAAACTGGTGACCTTGCACAGCTCTCCCTCACTCAAATCAAAGTCAACTGCAAGTCATGTCATCATTTCCCTGATGCCATTGTCCTCTTTGAAAATGAAGGACAAACACAACCTGTGAGTAGACTGACCTGTCTGAATGAGGACCCAGCTAGTTGGGTCCTCTCCCTCTCCCTTTCCTTCTCCTTCTTCTCTCCAAAGGAACGTAAATTTTGATGACGAGAAGCTGCCCACTTAACTTGGGGTTTACTGGCTGGTTTACTGGCTAGATTCCTTCCTCAATTGCTTCCTTCCTTCTTTGATTCCTTCCTTCCTTCCTTTCTTCTTTCCTTCTTTCCTTCCTTCCTTCCTTCTTTCCTTTCCTTTTTTCATAAAACCTTAAACCCAGTTCACTCTGAAGCACATAGATTGGATTCAGAATAGGTCCCTGCCCAAGCTCCACTTAATGGCTATATTTTGGGCCCTCCTGGCTTAGAGTTAATGGCAATGGTAACTGTTTCTCTTTGGAATAGCAACCCTGAGAGTTTTTCCCTCTGTAAGGGTAATGGGAATTTGAAGATCTTCCCTGACCCTTAATAAGCCTAGGGGAATTTGAAGACCTTCCCTGCTTTGAAAATAAACTCTGCCCCCTGATAGGCTGAATGTAATCACATAGAGTCTGTGGTAGGAGGAGTTTGCTGAAGGGTGGAGCAGAGCCCACAGGAACCAGAGAGATGGTGGGAGACAGAGGACACTCAGGCTCATGAGTAAAAGTTGTTTGGGTATTTTTTGCCACCTGCTGGGACAGCTAGGCTTGTGTTGATTTGTGGGAAGACTAAAAGATGGCATGGCTTTCTGCTACATTGTGATGCATTAACTTCTGTGTTGCTATGATGGATTCAGTTTCCTGGTGTTGGAATTTGGTTTTCTGGTGTCTGAATAAATGTTTTGCTTCTATCTTCTATGTGGAGAGTCTGCTATATTTTGTGATCAAACACCATGTGGGAATATTTATAGTCATAGTAGATGCTATGAATATTGCATTGGCATTACACCCTCCCAGCTTGATTTTTTTTTTCTAATTAAAGGGGCCATTCCTTGACTCATTTCTTAAAGAGGCCTATTTACTGAATGGGCATTACCTCCTTCTAAGTGAGTAGGTGAAAAGGCCTTAGCCTAAGGATCAAGGTCTCCTATTGCACCTTGGGTCATCTCCAGTCATCTTAATGAATATCTGGTCACTGGATCCAGATGGCTCTGGAGGAGAAATAAGGCTGGTGACTTGTTCCCTCACTCAAATCAAAGTCAACTACAAGCCATGTCATCATTTCCCTGATGCCATGGTCTTCTTTAAAAATGAAGGATAAACACACACACATAGTACACACACACACACACACACACACACACACACACACACACACACACAATAAAATGCTGGGAAAAAATGCCTTTACTTCTCAGCCTCAGTTTGTTCAGCTATCAAATAAAGGAGTTGAAATGCATTACTTCTGGATTTTCTTTCAATTCAATTCATTCTGCATTTAGAAAGTACTTCCATGGGCAAAGTATGGTGCTGGGTGCTAGAAATACAAAGGCAAAATTACAGTAATTTCTTGCCTCTAGGAGTCTACATTATGTTTCCAAGTCTAACTCATATAGGCCTGTGAAATTAGAATTTTCAAAGGTTCAAATTAAGAAATTAAATAAATAACTATCCACATCTAGAGAAAGAACTATGGAGTCTGAATGCAGATAGAGGCATACTATTTTCACCTTTTGTTTTTTTCTCTTGGTTTTTCCCTTTTTTAAAAATTCTTCTTTCATAATATGACTAATGTGGAAATATGTTTAATATGATAGTACATTATGTCAGATTGCGTGCCATCTTAGGGAGGGGAGAAAAGAGATGGAAGGAAAAAAAAAGTTTGGAACTCAAAATCTTATAAAATTGAACCATGAAAACTTTTTTTAATATAGTCAGAAAAAAATATAAAGAACTTTTTAAAAAAGATATTCACCAAATAGTTCTTATGTTTACTGTTTTGAGAGCTCTATGCTAGACAATGAGGAAGATATTAGACATAAAGAATTTATAGAAGACATAGCCTTTGATGTTTTGAGGCAAGTAGAAAGGAATAGTTATTTATTAAGGACCTACTATGTGCCAGGTACTGTGTTAATAGTATTACAAATTTTGTCTCACTTGATCTTCACAACAACCCTATAAAGTTCACATAGCTCAGGATCACATAGCTAATAAGTATCTGAAGTGATATTTGAACTTGGGTCTCCCCCAATCTGAGCCTAGTACTCTGTCACTTGTACTACCTACCTGTCTTAATGCAACTAATGACTAATAACAATGTAAAATTATGTGAAAAATGAATAATTGGGCCACAAACAAAATAGCACATGTGGTTTGGAGAGAGAGAAAAGTTATTTACTAATTGGGAAAATTAGGAAAAGTTTCATGGAGAAAGTAATATTTAATTTGAGCTTGAAGGAATGGCAGGAATTGGTTAAGAAAAGAGGGAAGGAAAATTCCATAAATGAGGTAGAATATTCAATATGATCAAAGACAAAGAAAGACCAAATATTTTATGATCCATTTGTGGTCCACCAACAACCAACCTTTTCTCTCTTCAGGTGTCCCAGTAAACACTCACGTACATTATCCAAGAAATGAATATTTGTGTGTTGCGATTGTTGTTTCTTTTTCAATGTGTACACGAATCCCCTTTACTGTCAATACATAAAACATTCTAGCTCTTGCCATACAATCTTAACAAAAAAAAAAATCAGCATCTTAGGGCAAAGGAAAATGAACTAGATAAAACACAGTGCTTTGAATTCCTGAATCAATACATTACATTCTGAGGGTCAGCAACACATTGTCAGTACAGCGGATGATGACACTGAGTTATGAAGTTCTGGATTCAAGTCCTTCCTCTTACTGAGACTGCCTAGGTAATCCTGGCAAATTGCTTAAAGTCATGATGCCTTGTCCAACTCTCTAAGACTTTGATTTGAGGATATTGTGCCTATTTGCATTAGTGGAGGGTGTTTTTTCACTAGGAGTTTAACAACTTGTCATAATTCTGACAAGGACATAAAAAATTACTGATGCTACTTGGGCTTTGGAAATACATCATTTGAAAGTGATGTCATGCTGTTATATAAGTATAACTGATTAAATGCTAATAAAATACCTGATGGGAAAGGCAGAAGGGAATGTCTTTTAGCATTTATGAAGTGGAACTCGGAATAAGAAATTGTGGCCTTGTCTACAAGACTCTGACGGAGATTAAGTTGAGTCTTCCACCAATGGCTCCCATAGATAAATGACCACACAGGAAAAAAGGATCCCTGAACCTTTGTATTGCAGCAATTTTTATTGTCTGCAGACAGGAAACCATACGTGACTTTTTTCACTCTAAGTAACTTTGGGTAAATAATTTACAATTCCAGTCTCTCTTTTTCCTTCTCTCTACTCTGTTTTCATGGATGCCGCACTGGTCACTATGCTAGTTTAAATTTCCCTAGAAGACGCGTGAGATATTTCTGATAAGCAAAAGAGCTGCTCTTCCTGCAAAAGACAAAGCCCACAGACTGCCCATAGCTCTGCCTGAACAATATCGTAATGCAGATTTTGTTCCCTCTAAAGCCACTGAATGCCATTGTATATTTGGCATTCTCTGTCACCCTCCTCTCAAGGGAGGATTCATTTGTTCCTTCTAGCTTGATTGTTACCAATTGAGCAAGAGGAATTCCACTTTACAAGGTTAGGAATTCCCTTTAACAGCCTAATGTGAGTTGAGAACTCCCCTGACCGGCTGACAGACCCAGAGCTATTTATCATCTGGAAATATTTCACCTTCTATTCAAGAAAGTAGAAGTACATTTGAATGAGGCATAAAACCTCCCTTGAGGTCTGTCAAGGAAGATCTCCAAAGAACAAAGAGGACAGGCAATCCTTGGGAGCAACTATAAAATGATCTGCTGGGATATATTATGTGCCCTGATAGCAAAGGGAATATGCTAATCTCCCAATTTTCCCTTTCATATTTTTCCTTCCCTATGAATAGTCCTGTCATGATAACATGTGAGGAATGTTGTAAAACTGAGTCTTAAATGGTATATAAATGTAAGTAATCCAAATTTCTGACAGAACTGAATCACTCTAATTTCAGAGAGTACAAAAGGACATTTCTATAACAGTTCAGACAGGCTCTCTGGCTTGAAGCCTGAGTGTACTGACTCCAAGCACATATATGTTAGAAGGGGATATTAAGGTCTTTTCATTTCTACCTACAATGCAGCTGTAATTTGTTTTGTTCCCTCCTAAATGTTCAATACTTAAGTAGTAAGACAATATTACTTACAAATTGTGTGCATTGTCCTGTAATGTCGCCACCTTTTCCCCTTTACAACAGCCTTATGAGGTAACTAGTTTAAGTTGTATTGTACACATCTTAGGGATAAAGAAACTGAGGCTAAGAAATTATTTTCTCAAAGCCTCAAACTTGCAAGTGCTGTGGCTAGAAATGAAGCTCACATCTCCTGACTCCTAGTTAAGCATTATTTCTAGGAGACTACTTCTTTTTCAAGTATAATCTTCATTTCTGCAGTATGAATTGGGCTGTCAATCTTATGAATGCAAAAAATTGTGTGCAATTTTAAAGAAGATGAATGTCATTCTTCTGACTAGTAGCTTTCTAATGTGAACCTTAAAGTTTTGTTAAAGGAGACAAACAGACTAGGTGATATACATTTATAGTATTTATTCCCTTAAAGCTAGATGAAGCTAGCAAGTTTGTGTGTACAAGGAGCCAAAACTTAAGTTCTGACTGCCTGATACAAGATTGACAGTTTTTATATGCTTAGGAAAATCCCAGGATGTTTGTGTCCCTCAGATTGATGGTCTCCATATGTTTTCTATCCATACCATGAGAAAGGAAGTTTCTTAGTTGTAAATAGACATTGACAAGATAATTAACAAAGTAGAGTCAGTTGGAATTTACAAGCTCAGGATGTCTCTGTTTTCCCCCTGTAAGGAGTAGGTCCCCAAGATAAGAGAAGTTCCATTATTCTGAAATTCCAGACATCCCATCACAAAGGGGAGAATATCCAATGCCAACCTTAACTGGTCTTTCAAGTTACAGACACAGGAAAGGTCATTTTTAAAGCAAAGCAAAGCAGTCTGATTGATTAGTTCAGGCTTTGGATCTTATTGAGGGGCTGAAAAACCATATTTAATGATTATCAATTATTAGAATTAATCACTCAATTTCATAAACAGTGACTTTTTTTAAAATCAACTTACAATTACCTAATCTGAAAGGCTACTGCCTAGCATAGGTTTTGGAATCATAAACCTGGGATACATTACAGTCTTCTATGCGTACTAGCTAGGTCTTTGGGAGCAAGGCACTTAATATATTGTACTCACGTTTCTTTAAAAAAAATCATTTATTTATTTATTTTTAGTTTTCAACATTCATTTCAACAAGATTTTGAGTTACAAATTTTCTCCCAGTCTCTCCCCTACCCACCCACCCCAAAGTAGTGAGCCTACTGAAGACCCCTTCCCAAAACCTGTTCTTTCTTGTATCCTCCTCAATCCCCCCCTAACTTTCTTGTATGGCAAGATGGATTTCTATATACCATTGCCTGCTTATCTTATTTCCTGGTTGCATGTATAAAACATTTTTTTAATAATTGTTTTTAAAACTTTTGAGTCCCAGATTCTTTCCCTTCTTCTGTCCTCACCTACCCCCACTGGGAAGACAAGCAATTCAATATCTCTCATACATGTGTAGTTACACAAAATATTTCCATAGTACTTACACTGTGAAAGGCTAACTATATTTCCCTCCATCCTATCCAACCCACCCCCATTTATTCTATTTTCTCCTTTGACCCTGCAGTTTTTAAAAAGTGGTTGCTTCTAACTACTCTGTCCTCCAATATGCCCTCCCTTTTATCATCCCCCTTCTTATTTCCTTTTCCCCTACTTTACTGCAGGGTAAGATACTTAATTGAGTGTGTATGTTATTTCTTCATTAAGCCAATTTCAATGAGAGTAAGGTGACTCAATCCCTTTCACCTTCCTGTTCTTCCCCTCCATTGTAACAGTTTTCTCTTCCCTCTTTTTATAAGATAATTTATTCTATTTTATCTCTCCCCTTTTCCTTCTCCCAATACATTTCTCTCTCAGCTCTTAATTTTATTTTTAGATATCATCCTTTCATATTCAACTCATCCTGTGCCCTCTGACTATATATACATGTACACACATTTTCACATACACATATATATTTATACACACATACACCCTCCTATACATACATATTTGTGTGTATGAGTATATACACACACATATATATTCCCTTCAGCTATCCTCATACTGAGAAAAATTTCGAGTTACAATTATCATTTTTCCATGTAGGAACGTAAATAGTTCAAAGTTGATAAGTTCCTTATGATTTCTTTTTCCTGTTTCCCTTCTCTTGCTTCTCTTGCTTCCTGTGTTTGAATGTCAAATTTTCTGTTTAGCTCTGGTCATCAAGAGTGCTTGAAAGTCCTGTATTTGATTAAATGTCCATATTTTCCACTAAAGTATTATACTCAGTTTTGCTGGGCAGGTGATTCTTGGTTTTAATCCTAGCTCCTTTGACCTCCAGAATATCATATACCAAACCCTTTGATTCCTTAATGTAGAAGCTGGTAGATCTTATGCTATCTTGATTGTATCTCTACAATACTCAAATTGTTTCTTCCTGACTGCTTGCAGTATTTTCTCCTTGACCTGGGAACTCTGGAATTTGGCTATAATATTCCTTGGAGTTTTCTTTTTAGGACCTTTTTCAAGAGACAATGAGTGAATTTTTTTCAATTTTTATTTTGCCCTCTGGTTCTAGAATATCCAGGAAATTTTCCCTGAGAATTTCTTGAAGGATGATGTCTAGGCTCTTTTTGTGATCATGGCTTTCAGGTCATCCAATAATTGTTAAATTATTTCTCCTGGATCTATTTTCCAGGTCAATGATTTTTTTTCCAATGAGATACTCCACATTGCTGTCTATGTTATTATTTGTTGGATTCTGTTTTATAGAGTCTTGATTTCTCATAAAGTCATTGACTTCCATTTGTTCCAATCTAATTTTGAAGGAATTATTTTCTTCAGTGAGTTTTTGAAATTCCTTTTTTCATCTGGGCAATTCAGCTTTTTAAGGCATTCTTCTCCTTCTTGGCTCTTTGGGCCTCTTTTGCAATTTGAGTTAGTCCATTTTTTATGGTATTATTTTTCTTCAATATTTTTTGAAGTCTCCTTTAGCAGGCTGTTGACTTGCTGTAATGCCATGCACGAGCAGCTTTCTAGAAGAATGATACTGTGAATAGCTTTTAAGGTTCTGATTACACAGTATAGTGAAAACCCCATTTGTTCCATAACAAATCAAAGCAAAACATTCTCAGAAAATCAATGTGCAGTATTCACACGATTACAACTTATCACAGAAAATCACAACATAGTGTTCACAACAGCTTATCATTAAAATGGCCACATAGTTTTCACCAAAGTGGTCACAATAACTTTGAACAAAGAACAATCATCTGGTATCCCTAAGGAGGTTTGCCTCCTTACTCAGTCATTCAGTCATCTCAGAGTATAATAGTCAGTCTTCCACTCATGGGGCAGCTAGATTAACTCAATCAGGCACTTATTTTGCAAACAGTTACTAAGTATCATTAATCACTAAATATAATCATTAGAAAATACACAAACCTCTCATCCCTAGGTCACTAGTAAACCACAATTTCATCACAGCATTCAATATCCAAGGAGAGGTCTTTTCTTCATCTTGACCCAAGGCAAATTCTCAGCAATCTCTGTTTCTTGTGAGTCAAAGCTTAACAAAGCCATGACATACAATGTCAGTGTCGTTATCAATTTGCTCTGTCTGCAGAACAGTCTTAGGACCCCTGAAACCATTAGCAAGACCTTTTTTCCAGGATTTCTGTAAATGCACAAGAAAATCCTTCCTCAGGCCTTCTGAGTTGTAACAGTAATTAGTTTAGCAGGATACTTAGCACTTAGTACTAAGTGCTAAGTGTGGAAGGTGCAAACTCTGTCCCACTGTTGAGAAGGCATGAACTCCCCTGTTGATGTGGAAGAAGGGGATTGGCTGAGCCCCTGTTGATGTGGAAGAAGGGGATTGGCTGAGTTGTGTATATAAGCAAGAATTCCAGAGACAGAGACAGAATTGGAATTTTGCTCCCCTTGAAGGAAGAATCCTGGAGACTGAAGCCAGCTGAGGCAGAGAGCATCTGAGAGACAGAATTTGAATGCTGC
>CM053587.1:119113269-119131010 GCA_028646515.1 Pseudochirops corinnae
TAGAGAAAAAGCATGTAATCAAACCCCACACTTGAGTTGTCTATTTTTAGTGTAATTGAAATTATTTTCAAATTGATTTTTTCCATATTGTATACACTACACTCTTCTCTAAGCAAAATTAATTTCTAAGGAGAATACTTGTATTTTCATCCCTTTGTTGTGTATGGTTTCACTTTCTTTGGCCTACTTTTATCTTTTTTGCTATGTTCCTGTCAGTATGATGCCTTTTGGCTTCTAGAAATGATTATACCCAAATGAGGTGTTTAGTTCACTCATTGCTAATGACAATGAGGTTTCTTCACAGAAATTGCACGATACACTTCTATAATTGAATAACTATGAAAACATAATGATCAAATGTTTAATAAGCTGTTAACACTAAAAAAATTCTTCTATTAATTTTATTGTTATGTCATCTCATTTCTGTAAATATTGGGGTAAAATATAGAGATATAAATCATTTTCATATAGATGTAATTTATATGAATCAGATTCTAAGGTTATATGTTTTATAAGGGCACACATTTTTCATAATTTTATAATATCAAATTTCATTCTGTTATGATCACTTTGTTCCCGTAACACCCTTATACACTTCTTCTACATGTATCATTAAGATGAAAAATATGTACTTTAAAGGCACATATAGAGTAAATCAAAAACTCTTTTGCCTTAAATATTTCCTTCAACTATATTATACATTTTTTGAAAACATTTTAACGTTCAAAACAAATCCAATCAGATTGCTATAATATATGATTGTATAAAAACTTTACAAATATATTTGTAAAGCAAAATATTTTACTCTTACAGGAAAATCCTTGGAGGATCATTCTTGGTGAGACTATGAGAAGTTCATTATATTGAATTTTCTTTTCATGTTGCTAGTCACAATGAATCTTTTCTCTACAAACTAATGAAATACTATATTTCCTCAGCTAATGGAGATATATGATATCCTGTAGACAAGTTCTACATAATATTCAATATTTTAAATGGCTAAACCATATCCCTCAAATCACCATATTTGTAATTTCCTGAAAATGTGTTTTCCCCCAAAGCCATTATAGCTACTCAACAAGCAAAAATCTTACTCCAGTAAAATCCCTTTCAAAACTGGCAGTTTGCTAAAAAACCATAAATATAAATATTACCTTGAATTTGAATTTTTAAGGGAGAATAAACAATTTGAGCAATTACATGATAGTTTTCTGTCATATATACATAAGTATTATACATATGTGTGCATGCATCTATGTTGCAGAAGATCTTTTTTCAAAAGTTAGATTTCAGTAAATAGTTTTAACATACATTTCCAGCAAAGTACATATATATATATATATATATATATATATATACATATACAAACATGCATATGTATGTGTTTATATGTATATATGTACATGCATTCACACACATAACAGCAATGCATTCTGTCTTGGTAAATGTAACTGAAAGTACTAATATCAGGAATGTACAAAGTTGTTCAGAATGAAGCAGTCCAATTTTAATATCAATATCATGCAGTTTCTTTTTTCTTAGACATGCTCATTTCCAAATCTAAATAAACAAATAAATTCCATAATTTTATGCACTTGGTGATGATTTTTGTCTACACTTCAGATATACAACACATTCCAAGTGTTTCAGTTTCGTCATTATCCAGATACTCATCACATTGGTACATTGACAATGGACTTCAAGTATTTTTAATGAATATTAATGAATAAATGAATAGCATGATGCAATAGGAGTAGAGGAGAGGATTTCATTGAACTTATTTCCTAGTTGTGTGATCTTGAACAAGTTACATGACTTCTCTAAATGATAACTAATCTACAAATTGGGGATGTTGCTGCTTCTCTGCATCCTATGAACTTTGATAATACTGTATTACTATCCCAACCTATCTGATTTTAGGGGTACCAAGAGATACTAAAATATGAAGGCTGTACAGCAATCTGCCTTCTCAGAATCACCAAGATCCCTCGTCTTCTGATATTTTTAGTTGTCTTGTGCTGACTTTCTGTCCTAGTACTTTGCTCTACATCACTCCTTGGGAGAATCAGACTGAGAGATGTTTTCTATTCTGTGGAGTCCTACCATTTGGTAAATTGTTTTAGTTTCATCACACTCTACAGAGATTCAAAAGATATTTTTGTTGAGTTAACAACTTTAACTGTTGAGTTAATCTAGAAGGACATCATGCTATATGAAAATATGTGAATTCTTCACAAGGTCTAACATGCCATTGAAGCTGCACTAGGACAGAAGTGGCAAACATGTGGCCCACTGGAACCCTCAATACTCTAAAGTACAACCTAAACTGGATTAAAATAAAATTGGGAAATATTTAACAATATAAATAAAATCATAATAGAACAAAGATCTTGTTAATATGCAGTTTTCTCAATCAACATACAGCCCCAAGAATCCTCATAATTTGAGTTTGATTCCAGTGATCTAAGACATTTTAATACTCTAGTGGTCATGGATGGTGAGATCATTGGACTTCATTGAAGCCATAGCCCCATCCTAATTCCACTCTGTTACATGTTGATACTTGTGTAGTCCTTGCCCTATCTATGGACCACTGAGACAACTTCTGCCTTTTATATCCTGCTTTGGCCCTTCCTATTTGATCACAAAACACATTTCATTTAATAATTTTTGAACTCTGTTCACCACCTCCTGCAGAATTTTTTTTCATCTATACTTCTAATGGCCATCAGATAAATGATCTAATCAATCTCATGTCTCAGCTACAACACAAACAATAACTCTACTGTTACACATGCTTTCTTAATGATGAATGGTCACTTTACTAAATAATTGAACCCACTCAGAACTTTCCCTTGTGCCAAAATTATCCTTTTCCTAAATCCATGATGGTGAGTCACAGAGATAGAGACAGACAGATACACACATACACACACACACACACACACTCAGGGAAAGAAACAGAGCCAATCACACAGAGGCAGGGAGAGTGTACATATGTATTTGTTGAACTCTATTATTTTCTAGTGCTGTGGTAAGCACTGCAGATAAACAAAAAAAAGACAGAAAATAGTTTCTGTCCTCAAGGGTCATATATTCTAATAAAGGAAGGCAACACAAACATTGGAGTGGTAGCTAGGCAGGGATCTTATAGATAAGACATTATTTAAGTGCTTGGTGTGCACTAGGCACTATGTTGAAACATGTAAAATGAGTAGTTAGACATGATAAGACAATTTAGTAACGTGTATTTTCAGGAATGGTCATGTGGATTTGATTACTGTCTCCAGAAAAGTGGAGCAAAGGAATATGGTATGAAAAAGGCTATAGTACAGTAGCAGCAGTGTGAAGGAATGAGCCTAGGCTAGTTATGGTGAATGCTCACCAATCACAACACCAGAAATTTAAAATTCATTAAGCTCTAATCATTAATTTTTCTATGTTAAACTAAAATCTATAATTTTAAGAACATAATAATCAAATATATAAGATTTAATGAATTGATAATTTGTTATATTTTGTTAGCCATTTTGTTAACCATTGTGAATCTTATTAATTTATTAAGAAATATATACATAATTAGCATTTATTCATATAACTGAATTATTACTTATTGAATATCACATAGAGATGTGATTGTAAAGTATACTTACTTCATTTCATTTTCTCTTTAAAGACATTGAAATATAAAGGAATATTTGTTTTTCTTTGTTTTGGAACAAATATATTTTTTATTTGTCTAAGAAATCCCCTGTGAGAAAATTTTTTCACCAATGCACATTGGTAATTTATAGTCGTAGATTGCTGCCTGGCGTATTGAAAGACAAGCCCCTTGCCCAGTGTTACAGAACCAGTATTTCTTAGAGGCAGGAGATGAAACCAGGTCTTCCTGACTATGCCTAGCTCTTTATAACCTCATGGTTTCCCCTAAAAAGGAACATAGGATTACAGAACACTAGTAAATCCAAATTCCCAGTGACAGAGAATTGTAACTAAGTGGTTGCAAATACATTTGGATTTCAATTGCAATTCTTTCAAACTTTGATCACAAATTGATTATTTCTTTCACCAAATACTTACAGTTAGTTATCCACTGATACTTTGCTTCATGGACATTTCATTTAACCTTTTCTTTTTTCCCAAGAGCATCACTGAAACTTTTTAGTCAGAGTCACCAAATAATATAGCAAATTGAGCCAGTGCTGGAATTTGTTGTGCAACATTACAGGAATTTGGGATGATCTTAAGCACATCCCAAAGCACAGTAACAAATTTCTGTGATATTTGGACCCATTCATTGCTGGGACAAGAGGACTTCCCAAAAGAATTAACCAGTCAATGTTGAAAGCACTGGGACCTTTTAGTGGCTATATTTAAGGGAAAAAACAACAACTAGGTAACATAAGTGGAAACACTCAAGTGAGCACCAAGGTCAAAATATATTGAAAAAACAAAAAGATTCTAGGGCTATCTTCCGCCTCCTATTCACAATATGACACTGTGAAAGAGAATGACAAGGATATAATCAAGGATGTTGCCACACTTTGGACCTCAGTAATGTCTTAGTCTTTAGATTGCAGAAGAATGAATTAACTCCACCATCACCTTGCAAGAGAATGATTCTAAAACATAAGACATGGCTATACCAAGCTGGATATTTTTGGGGTAACTTTGGGGGACTTTTTAACCCCACGCTTCATAACAGCTAAGAATTCAAGGTTACCCAGATGTTTTATTGGGAAGGATCTAATCACTCTAATGGGTCTGATTTGTTTTCCACCTCTGAGGTAGCTGTCAGGAAGGGACCAATTGAATATGTTTCCATAGAAAGCACAAAGTAGAAGTAAGATAGTGAAAAGCAGGGAAAGGGAGTATGGCTAAAGCAGACATGTTGTTGGATAAGAAAAAAATCAGGCTTGAGGAAAGGGGTGTTGTATTTTCTCCAGGCTAAAGTATGAGAAAATAATGGAGGATGAAGGAATAAGATGGCAAATCTACACATACTAGGAGCAATCTATGATAAATTGTGTAAGAGATAGCTATCACAGTCCATCCAGAGCAACAGCCACTCCTTTCTTCTGAGATTGACAACAGGATGGAAAGTAAAGAATACTTCAAAATGAATGTGTCATCATTCTTATAATACTGTTTCAGGTTACTGGATTATAAACTTCTCCAAATGCACTGACAGAAGGAAAAAAAAATGAGTGATTTGTTGCTGGCAACTTGATTTCTGCACCACAGAATATTTGCTTTTTTAAAGCCTGTCATGATCTTTTGAAGACTACTACGTCACAATGACTTCACCTTCCTCAGTAGGCCAATGCATTCAGTGCCCTTATCTGATCCCTCACCCGTCAAAAAGAAAGATGTATGATAGAGATATTGGTTTATTTTCTTCTAGTGCAAAAATGATATGCAACCAACTTGACAACTAAAGGAGCTGCTAGTGTTTTATAGATCAGTGGATATTAATGTGGATATACTTTCTAATTATGCAAATTACAATCCATCCACATTGAATTTTTATTATGGCTCTTGTCCATGATCCCCACTGGGGGCATCCACCTAATGTTTAAAATCCCTATTCATAGCTGACTACGCATTATTCTCATTAGAGTTGACAGGCTTTCCACCAATTATCTCTTATGCTCACCACATCACCAGCTATCTTGTTTTCAGGTCCAATATTTCTCTGAAGATTTCCTTTGTCCTACTTCTATGCAGTATTTTCTTACACTAATGCCTACCATGTGCTTTGTTAGTGTCCTTCAACTTTCATTCTTCAAAGATTATGATTTTCTGTTGTTTCCAACCTTACAGCATCAAAAGAGTAATGTTGTTGTTTATAAAAAATGAACCTTTGTTTATCAGAAAAACTTTGGTTTATTAAAAAAAACAAAAACCACTGTGCAATTTTCAGCAGTTATTCTAGACCACTCTCCTCTTATTTATGCAGTGAGTTATCTGTAGACAGTGTGTATATGCATATGTATATATAAATGTATATGCATGTATAAGTGTGTATATGCATATATGCATTTATATATGAATACATATACACATATGCTCTATGATTTGTATATCTAAATATATTTTGTAGTCTAGACAATATACCTATTTTATCCATTTTTTTGTTTTTGCTTTTTAGTCCAAAACCTTTTGAGTGATTACAGACTTCATTTAAGATCCTTGAAAATATTTCCTGGTTTTGACACAATAAACATAATTTGTCATCAACAGATGCTTCTGGAGGATTTCAATATCTATAGCTTTTCCCTTTTCCATTCAGACTGTGTACTAGAAATTCTCTAGAACAGTGGCAAACTACATTTGCAAAAGTCACCTTTCTGGTATTATGCTTTACTTTATACTATTAATTAAATGTATTGAACAAAATTGTCTCTGTTATACATTTTTAGGAATCTTACATAATTTTGCCTGGAGGACAAATTTACAAAAGAATACCTTCAAGTTGTTGTGTTCTGCTACTCAATCACTTTTTGTAGCCAACAGAAAGCACAGGAGGTGTCAAAGGCAGTGAAACATTAAAATGCAATTGAAAAATGCTTTTAAAAATAAATAAAAGTACATTAAAACATAAGAAGTGTTAAAATGAAGTTTTCTTGGTCAATATGCAGACCTCAGGGATCGTTGTGTCCAATTCAGTGTCCTTCAATTCTGTTTGTGTTTGATACCATTGCAGGCCTTTCATTCAATAGTATGATAAAAAATGTTTTCATTTGTGCCATACATAATTCAGTAATTTAAGGGACTATGTTGTCATCAGTGTTGATCAGCAGTATCAAATTCAAATAGAAACTGAACCCTGTGGGCTGCATATTGACTTAGAAACCCACAAATTAACATCATCTGTTTTATTCTATTTTTATTTATTTTTTTAAACACTTCCAGTTACATTTTATTCTGGTTCCCAGGGCTCTCAGGAAGGTTGGAGGTGAATGATTTTGGCAAACTGCCAGTTTGACACCTCTAGTACAGGTATTTCTTCTACCAGGACAGATCAAAACCACTTTCCTAGTCAATGACTTTCAGAAATTCTGTGATTGAGAAAAAATCTTCCATTGATTTAGGTATGAGACTCCCTGAATTCAGATAGGTAAGTATTTAGATAGGGGGAAAGGAAGGGAACAAGTATTTTCCTTATTTGATCCTTAGCAAAAACCCCACACAATAGATTCTATGATTGTCCTCAGTTTACACATGAGGAAACTGGAAGTTAAGTCACTTTCCTAGGGTCACAGAACTAGTAAGTTTCTGAAGCTGGATTTCAACTCTGGTCTTCCTAATTCCAGGCCCAAAGCTCTGTCCATTGTGCCACTAGCTGTCAGACAGCAGGCATAGTCTTTTGCTTACACCATATTTGAAATATTTCCTGCTCAGGATAGAATCTGCAGAGCTCGCTGTCTTTCTAAAACTTCAAAAACTTTGGACAACTTCTGTACCTTGTTGAAGCACTGAAGTAGGGCTTTTTGAAGTATTTTTCTATCTATACATCTATTAACTATTATCTATAATCAATCTATCATGATACAACACGGATTTGCTTCATCTGATTGTCTTCATGTCTCACAAATGGTATCTTGCTTTATTCATGTTGTGCATATGAAGAAGGAAAAAGGAGAGTGAGAAGACAGGACCTTCTCCCTACTATTCTAAGAATGAAACGCTTATTGAGTAACTAAAACATCTATACCCTGTGACCAAGAAATTATGTTTCTAGGCACATACCCCAAGGAGGTCAGTAAAAAAAGAAAGCTGATATCTATACCAAAATATTTATAGTAGCATTTTTTGGTAGCAAAAAACTGGAAACCAAGTAGATTGCCATCAGTGGGGAAATAGCCAAACTGTTGCACATAAATGTAATGATATATTACTTTGCTACAAGAAATAATGAATATGATGAATATAGAACTGCATGGAAAAAACATATTAACTTCTTTAAAATGAAATAAGTCAGACCTGGCAAACATTGTGTATAGTGACTGCCCAGTGTAAAATGGATAGAATACCAATCACTACCACCATCATCACAACAACAACAAAGAAATTGGATACTGTGAAATTATAACAGTCGAGCTTATTCCCCACAAAAGATGTGAAGATACTCCCCCTCCAAACTCCTTTTCAATAGAGATGAGGAACTATGGTTATGAAACAAACACTGCATACAATGTCAGGTTTGTTTGATATATTCATTAGTTTTGTGAATGTTTTTCTTCCTTTTTTTTTTTTTCCTGAGAGGTGGCTCTCCAGGATATGATGAGTGGGGAGGGCTAAAATGGGATATATGGGTAATATAGAAGCAGAAGATATTAGCAAAATGGATTTTAAAAGAAAATTCTTTTTTTTTTTGACAGACCTTTTTTTTCCCTTCTTCTTTTTAATGCATTAGCAAGTAAACACGTTCCTAATATTAGTATTCATTACAATACCATATTTTATCTCCTGATTTCCAACATAAAAATAACAATGTCTAACATTTATCTGTAATTGTTTACTTCAAAACCATGTAACATAGCAGAAAATATTTATAAATGAGATACATTAAAATCAGGACATTATTTTCTCCATTTTCATAACTTTTCTTTGTGATATTGATAACTTAAAGATTTAAAATGCATTTTCAGCATCTTACTATAATTGCAATAACATTTCATGCATCAAAATATATAGCAGTTTATATACAATGGTAAATGAGAAAAATGTCCAATATTTATTGTCATTTTATTTCTACAAGTTCTTTTTCTTTTCTAATGTGTATATGAGAGGAAACAAGAATAAACAAAATATTAGAAAGAAGAGCTTTTGTTTATCTAACTTTTAGTAAGGTTTTAGTAGGATTATCTATAAAATATTTTTTGCAGTTATTGTTTTTTAATCATTTTCCTAAAGCGTGAAAATAAAGAATATTCCTATTAATTTTAATCTATGGTACTTTTTCTATGTTGGTAATGGAGCTTGAAATTAATATAGTACTTTCTCATTCTACCATTGATCTATGCTCAACTCCCCAATGCCTCCTAATAGTATTATATTTCTCTTCATAAAGTGATAGAAGAGTCATGCCCTTACAAAATAATGTAGGAATGAAAGCCATAATTAATTTTATCTAAGACCCTCATAAAACACGAAACATGTTCTCATTTTGAAATGAAGATATGTTTAGACCATTTAAATATTACCATTATGTTTGTAATTACATGCAACTAAAAGTAATGGTATTAAGTTTGGCTTTATGTTGAGGTTAACCCAAATTGAAAAAGTACAGAGAAACTTTATGATGTAAGAATTCAAGTCTGCAACTCAGGAGACCTGGGTTCTATGACCCTAGTCATATCACTGAACAGCTATAAAAGATTGGGCACATTGCTGATTGCAATTCAACAAATATTAATAAATGTCTATAATATGTAGGGCACTAAAGGGGTACAAAGATGAAAATATCACAATCTCTGCCCTTGATAAATTTGTAGTCAATTATAGTACATGGAGCATGTAATAAAATAATTAAAGCAAAAGGTAGATATGAAAAAGGATAAAGGTGTGGTATAGAAAATGTACCATAAGCAATTGAAGATAAAGGAAATTATTTTGATCAAGGAAGATTAAGGAAAATTTCATGTTTCATATGCCTGATCTGAACATTGAAGGAAACAAAGACTTTCAAAAAAGTGTGAATGAAAGGTATTTTAGGAAGGGGGCGGCAGGTAGCAAAGATAGCCTTTGCCAATGGATGGAACAAGAAGTCAGCCAGACATTGTGAAAAGCTGGTAGTCAGACATATTTGAGTGAAATAAAGAATAAGCAAAGGGACACAGTGTTAATTAAACCTAGAAAGGTAGGTCAAATTCAGACCAAAGTGGACTTTATATGTAAGAGAGAATTTGAGTGTTATCATATAGGTAAAAGGATCCACAAAAGGATTTTGAGTAGATGAAGGTGGTGGTGATATTACACCAATAAATTGGGAAAATTACTTTGGCAATTGTTTGAATGCTGAATTGCATAGATGGAGCAACTAGAAGTATGGAGATATTTAATTATATTCCAACCAACATTTTAAGCACTTGTTTTGCAAAAGTTTGTTGTTGTTGTTTTAAGCTGAAGGAATAAGGAAGGAGCAAGGGGATGAATATTTATTAAGCACATTATGTTCCTGGCTCTGTGTTAAGCATTTAATACATATTATCTTATTTGTTAATTACAACAACCCTGGAATGTAGGCGCTTTTATTATCTCCATTATATAGTTGAGGAAACTGAGGCAGACAAAGGTTAAATTCCTTGCCCAATTTCATACTGGCAAATATGTGAAACCAGATTTGAATTTATATCTTTTCAGGCCTAGTGCTCTATCTACTGCACCCCCTAGCCACCTATATATAGCTAGGATAAAATGTTGAAAAAAATGACAAAATACTCGACCTCAAATGTTTTACAGCCTAATAGGGTGAGTGTATGGGGGAGGGAAAAAATGCAATATATACACAATTAAGCATAATAGAACGTTGAATGTGATAAGGACAAAGTAAGGATATATGGAATATAAGACAAATTGAAGAGAAAAAGAACTTCTTTTATCTTGTGAAACAGTTAAGAGGCCATTAAAATAGTTCACCTGAGAGGTAGTTGAGAACTAATTTGTGTGTATGAGTGTAAAAAGAGAAGGGGAGATGGATGTTGCTTGGAAAAGAATTGGCAAGAATTGTCTACCAAGATGAATAATGGAAGAGGAAGAAAAGACAAAGATTAACTTAAGATTTCAAGACTGAGTTATTAGAAAGATACTGAGGCTATCAACAGAAGGAGGCAAATATTTTGGTGAGGACAAGTTTGATAGATTAATAGATAAATAGACACATACATATGTGAAGAAATGCAATATATATATATGTATATATATACACATGTAGGTGTATATGTGTAGATAAATATATATGTATATAGATACACACACATATTATATGTACATATGTATTTGTCATTTCAGTAGAGGTTATAGTTAAGATCATGGGACTGAGTGAGATTGTCAGGAAAAGCTGTATATGGACAGAAACTTGGAAAGCTTGTACATTGAGGGAGCAAAGAGATGATTAACAACTTAAGGCAAAGAAAGCAGAAATAGGTAAGAGGAGAATTAAGGAGAAAATATGTGTTGGAAGTCAAAGGAGATAAAAGTATCAGGAAAGTGTACGTGATCAATAGTGGCAAATATTTCAGCAAGTTTCAGGAAAGATGACTGAGAAAAAAATGTTAACAGGATACCTTGGAGAGAGGGAATTCAATAGGTTAGAAATATCATGGTAATGTAGAAAAAGCAATTGTTTTAGAGTCAAAGATCCTGAATTTGAGCAATGGTTTTCTTACTAATTGCCTATATGATTTTGGGAAAGTTATTTAATCTCTTTAGGTTTCAGTTTCTTCATGTGTAAAATTGGGATCCTAAGCATGATTCTTTTCAAAGTCCCTTCCATCTCTAAATGCCATAATTTTTTATATAAGTTATGTGGATATATCTGTTTCTCGGTTGTCTCCCTCATTAAATTGTGAGCACCTACAGGGCAGGAACTGTTTTTTTCCTTCTTTTGTATCCTTAGGGATTAGCACAATACTTGGCAAATAGTACATGTTTTATAAATGGTTTTTGATTGGTTGATCAAATCTATTCAATTATTCACTCATTCTCTTCAGAGTTACTCTTTAAGCCAGTTCATAAGCATACAAGAGCAGTGTCAAAAATGAATGGCATAGGTAAAACTAAATGGCACAGTGGATTGGCCTTGGAAGCAGGAGGACATGAGTTCAAATCTAGCCTCAGACATTTACTAGTTAGGGGACTCTAGATGATTCACTTAACCTTGATTGCCTCAAAAAAAAAAAAAAAAGAAATGGTGAGACATGCAACATCATGAGATGGAAAGAGAACTGTATTTAAATATGGAATATCTGGGTTCAAGTTTTGACTCTGCTACGTACTACATAAATGAGTTTGAATGAGAACCTTCACCTCTTTCAACATCAGTTTCTTTATCTATTAAAAAAAATTGGGGCAGCTAGATGGTGCAGTGAATAGAGCACCAGCCCTGGAGTCAGGAGGACCTGAGTTCAAATTTAACCTCAGACACTTAACACAAAAACTAGCCATGTGGCCTTGGGCAAGTCACTTAACGCCAACTGCCTTCCAAAAAGGAAAGAAAGGAAGGAAGAAAGTAATGAAGGAAGTAAGGAAGGAAAGAAAAAGAAAGAAAAAATAAGAAATATTGTAATGCCACTCACTCTCTAAATTTATTGATTCTATAAACTCTCTACCGCAGTTTCCTCCTCTGTAAAATGAGTGATTTGGAGTAGTTAACTTCAAATATAATTTTTAGCTGCTAACTAACTTAAGGACACAAAAACCACAAAATAGAAGACTTCAGATTTGGAATGGACTTCAGTTCATCTAGACCAACGTAAATAGGAAGATATTGTGTTCCATCACAAATCTTAAAGAAAAAAATTAAATGTAATTTTTTACCAAGCCTTTATTAATACTTACTCTGTATAAAGCATCATGCTAAGTGCTAGTGCTACAAAGACTAAAAAGCAAAAACAATAGATTAGACCTTTTTCCTTCCCAATATAAGTGTCTTTCTTAAATCAATAGGTACAGATCCAATGCAAATTTTTATAGTTTGTGACACTTCAAGGCTAACCTTAGATCTAATTGCATGAACAACATCTATCTATATAAAGTAATCATAGATTGACATGATCATTAGGATCTGGAAGTATTTCTCTCTGGTCCAAGTGCCATATATCAGAATTGACTGTCTGATTTGAATACAAGTGCAGATTAGAATGATACAGATCCACACAGCCTTCAATGAGGCATCTAGGTTTGAAAATGTGTATCTGGACTGAGACTATCAAAGTCAATTGTGCAAAACTTTTCAGTTCTCTTCCCTTTTATCACGTCATGCTAATTTCAAGTACTGTTAACAACAAACCAAAAAATAAAGATAGAAAATAAATCAACAAATTGTATGCCAGTCTTACTATGAGACCTTTAGAATACATACACATACACAGATATGAATGTTTTTATGTATATATGTACATATAGGTATTGTGTATGTATGCATACATATATGTATGCTTATACATGGGTTTGTGTTTGTAAGTTTTATGAGTTGTAAGGAGTGATAATTGCAATATTACAAGGCATTGTATAAAATACGATTATGCCGTGGTCATTTGGTTCCCCCTGTCTTTTTCTTCCTATTATTCATCAAAGTAGGGTCTCAGATTTCTTCCTGAAAATAGTCTAATAAATCAGTACTAATCAATTCTCATTGCTCTGCCTGTGACTCCAGGAAGGCAAGCCCTCCAATGCCTGTAAAGAGAACAACCTACCACTCATAACACATAAACCAGCATAATTCCATGCAGTCCAGCATTCTACAGAACATTCTACAGAACATATAAGAAGTCCATACTTAGCTGGAAACCGAATCCTCTGACCTTAGTCAGGGAAAACAAAGATGGGCCAGCTTTCCATAAATATCATTGTAAAGTCCTTTTACTTTGGCCAACCAGTGAGGCGATCTCTAGAGGTAGAATGGACATCAGAGGCTCTCCAATCCATTTCCCACTCTCTTCCTTTTGCCAATGAGGAAAATTAGGCTTAGCGAGATTAAGTGACTTTCTCAAATAGCCTACATTTCAGGGATTGGATTTGAAGCCATATACTTTGACAACAGAGGCAGCATTCTTTGTTTTATATAATATGCTGTCCATAGTGTCATTATATTGTTTAGGTACAAGTAGTGGCTATAGACCCAGAAGTGACAAATAGCTATGAATTGTTCCTATGCACTGGTTATTCTAAGCCTGACCCTGAATTAGTGATCAGGAACCCTTCCACTGTGGTCAGATGATAGAAGAAACAAAAATACTAAGATAGGTGCCTCGGTAGAGATTTATGTCCAATTGTTTTGACCATATAGATGGTCTGCTGGTGATTGCTGATTCCACAACAGTAAATATCAACCTTGTAGAATATAACCACTAGTTTTGCTTATATGGTGTCAATATGCATATATATTTGAAATACTGAACACCTTTGTGTTTTTATTAGGAATAATTAAACTGGAGGAAGTAGGGGTGTGACAAAAAAACAAAGCAGTATTCAACCCAGTAGGCCTAGAAGCATTATTTTATCAAAGGTATATCCTCCAGCCTGCTACCCAAAGATAAATTGTCTTGATTTACTTTTCAGCTCTTTCTTTTCTGGGTCTTCTAAGCACTGTAAAGATTGCTCGGATAGCATCTATGACTATGATGCTTTGAGTAGCTTCAAAGAATATTCTTATATGGTGATCAATAAAATGAATGACTCCATGCACTTTTTTAAAGTTTAATTAATCTTAATTATCTTTATGCCCAGAATAAGACACCTTATGCAAAATGAGGCAGAAGAGTTCAACCAACTTTGCAAATAAAAGCATATTGTGAAAGTGCCTTCCTCCAATATTTAAAAATTAAACCCTGGGGCCGCTCTTGACTGGTGCATACACACACTAGAGCATTTAACAAGTTCTCTCTGGAGTCCATTGGTTTGCTCAGATAGGTTGATAATTATCTTTGACATTATACAGAGAAACAAAGATACTCTAATTTATATCCCTTCAAGAATCAGGCTAAATCTTAAAAGCTGCTTAATCTTCTTTCTTGTACAGATAGTTGTATTATTGGGATCAAAGAATTAGACATTTAAAAGTGGAAGGAACTTCAGAAGTCATCTAGTCCCACTCCCTAACTGTGCAGATAAAAAACAAACAAACAAACTGAAACTGTAGTGATGAAGAGAGGAGCTAGGTGGCTCAAGAGATAGATCCCTGGACCTGGAGTCAGAAAGAATTGAATTCAGATCCAACCTCAGGCACTTTCTAGCTGTGGGACCCTGGGTAAGTGATTTAGTTTCTGCTTGTCTCAGTTTCCTCAAGTATAAAACTATGATAAAAGCACCTTTGTTATATTGTGATAATAGCACAATAATTAGATGATGATCAGGTGAAATAAGATTTGTGGAGCTCTTAGCATAGTACCTGGCATATAGTTCATACTATATAATTGGCAGCTAGTTATTATTAATTAATTTGCCCAAGATCTCTCAGAAAGTAAGTTGTAGAGTATGTATTTGTGCCTGGTTACCCTGACTTAAAATCAAACACTTTCTGTGCAGCTGCCTTTTTCTCCACCTTATTTATCTCATCTTCTTAGTTCTTCCTCTCTCACAGAATATGATTAATCAGATAAAATTTTCCATTTAACACTGACTATCGATCAATATATATAAAAGCCCCATCACTATGGTTTTCATAATAATAATGCTGCTCCTTTGGTAATATATCTAATTAGTCATGTATATTTAAGTTGTAGGCCTAATTAAAACAAAGAAGAAAAAGAAAATATTGCAAGGAATAGATTGCTACAAACTTCATATTAATTTTTTTTTAGTTTCAAGTGCCAGCATATACTTTAGTTAGATAAATGATACAGTGAATTGAGTGTGGGATCTGGAATCAGGAAGCCCTGATTTAAAATTCAGGTCTGATTCTAGTTGTGTTAATCTAGACTAGTCATTTAATCTTTTTTTTTTCCCCCAAGTATTTCTTTACTTATTTTTCATTTTCAACATTCATTTCCACAAGATTTTAGGTTCCAAATTTTCTCTCCATCTCCCTCTTCCCCCCACACCAAGATGGCATACATACTGATTACCCCTTCCCCCAGTCTGCATTGTCTTATGTCCGCCTCCATCCCTCTCCTTATCCTCTTCCCCCTTACTTTCTTGTAGGGCAAGATGAATTCTTTACCCCATTGTCTGTATGACTTATTTCCTGGTTGCATGAACAAACAACTTCCCAACATTTGTCTTCAAAACTTTGAGTTTCAGATTCTCTCCCCACTTCCCTCCTCACCCAGCCTGACTAGTGAGACTGGAAATTCATCAGAGGCTATACATCTGCAGCCATGGAAAACAACCTCCACAGTACTCATATTGTGAAAGAGTACCTATATTTTCCTCCATCCTATCCTGCCCCCTATTTATTCTATTTTATCCTTTGACTCTGTTCCTTTTCTAAAGTGTTTCCTTCTCACTACTCCATCTCCAATCTGCCCTCCTATCATCTCCCCACCCATTATCCCCTTCCCTCCTGCTTTCCTGTAGGGTAAGATACCCAGTTGAATATGTATGTTATTTTCTCCTTACACCAAATCCAGTGAGAGTAAGGTATACTCATTCCCTTTCACCTCCCTGCTCTTCCCCTCCATTGTAACAGTTTTCTCTTGCCTCTTTTATGTGACATAATTTAGCCTATTCTCTCACTTTCTCCTTCTCCCAATATATTCCCCTCTCACTTCTTAATTTTAATTTTTAGATATCATCCTTTCATATTCAACTCACCCTGTGCCCTCTGTCTACGTATACACACACACATACAGATACATACACCCACCTATATGTATATACATATTTTTATACATATATATTTATATATACACACATACATATTCCCTTCAACTATTCTAATACTGAGTAAAGTCTCAAGTTACAGATATCATCTTTCCATGTAGTAATATAAACAGTTCAACTTTAATAATTTCCTTATGATTTCTCTTTCTTGTTTACCTTTTCATGCTTCTCTTGCTTCTTGTATTTGAAAGTCAAATTTTCTGTTCAGCTCTGATCTTTTCATCAAGAATGCTTGAAAGTCTTCTATTTCATTGAATATCCATATTTCACCTGAAGTATTATACTCAGTTTTGCTGGGTAGGTGATTCTTGGTTTTAATCTCAGCTCCTTTGACCTCCAGAATATCATATTCCAAGTTCTTTGATCCCTTAAGTTAGAAGCTGCTAGATCTTGTGTTAGACTGATTGTCTTTTCACAATACTCAAATTGTTTTTTCTTGACTGCTTGTAATATTTTCTCCTTGACCTGGAAATTCTGGAATTTGGCTACAGTATTCTTAGGAGTTTTTTGGGGGACATCTTTTCCAAGAGGTGATCAGTGAATTCTTTCAATTTCAATTTTACCCTCTGCTTCTAGAATATCAGAGCAGTTTTCCATGATAATTTCTTAAAAGATGATGTTTAGATTCTTTTTTTTTTGATCATGACTTTTGGTTAGTGCAATGCTTTTTAAAATTTTCCTCTCCTGGGGGGTGGAGCTAAGATGGCGGAGAGTAAGCAGTGACTGAAACAATCTCGCCAAGAATTTCATCCTTGGGAACTAAAAAGTAAATTTGAGTGGATTTAAGAGTGACAGAACCCATTGTGAGACAGAGAGTGACAGATTCCCAGCCCAGAGAAGTGCCTAATCAGGTTGGGGCAGGGAGAACGGAGCACACAGGAGTGGCACCAACACGGACCTGAGAGCAGAGCGCGGCAGACTGGGAAGCCCCACCCAGCAGACTCACCCAGCTGGAGGCTTCTGCAGCCTTCTCACTGCCGAGGTGAGGACCGAAGGAGCTGGGTGGGAGGGAGCGCAGGGCACGTAGTGGGGTCAGTGGTTTTTCCTGGGGCTGGCAACCCACGGCCCAGATTCTTGAAGCTACATGCCCAGACTTTCAGAAGTTGGGATGGAGGAATGAAATGTAGGGGCTCTCATCCCCCTCCCAGACACACAAAAAAATCAAGAGGTAAAAGCCCCACCTAGAGTACATT
>CM053587.1:119131510-119151762 GCA_028646515.1 Pseudochirops corinnae
GCTTGTCTTTCCAGTGGGCATGGGTGGTGAGGGAGGAGGAGAAAGAACCTGGAATCTGGAGTTCCATAATCAAATGTTATGAATATGTATCTATCTATCTATACATGCAATTATTATTATTATTATTATTGACTACACCCAACTGGAACTTGAGATACACAGGCACTGTGGTTGGGTGATCCATCTTGCCCTACAGAGAAGTGACATAGGAAAGAATAGACTGGGGGAGGGGGGACACACTGGGATGGCTGTTTTGGGGTGGTGGGTTGGGGAAAGAGGGGGAGAAAATATGTAACTCAAAATCTTGTGGAAATGAATGATGCAAACTATAGTAAAATTAAAAAAAATAAAAAATAAAAAATGAAAAAAAAAACAGTTTTATTGAAGCTTAAAGGCCATCTACCACACCCTCCCCCATTTCACAGATAAAAAAATTGAGGCAAAAGGAAGTTAAAAGATTTGTCAAAGTTCATACAGGTCGTAAGTCTCAGTTCTTGAAGTCAGGTATTCTCAGTCCAAAATAGTTTGAGGACAAACAAATTCTAAGATATAGATATACAGAATACAGTGAGGAAGAAAATTTTTTAAAAAATGATGAAAAGCCATAATCCCTTTGCTTTCATATAAACTGAGTCATTTACATGTAAAAGATCAATTTCTAATGAAAACTCAGTAGACAATGAAATCAAAGAATTATAGGGTCTGGATAAGCTATTGAGAAGGATAAAGGCAGGGTGGCTAGGTAGCACAGTGAACAGAGCACCGGCCCTGGAGTCAGGAGAACCTGAGTTCAAATGTGACCTCAGACACTTAACACAAAAACTAGGCATGTGACCTTGGGCAAGTCACTTAACCCCAACTGCCCTCCAAATAGCAAAAAAAAAAAAAAAGACAGAGAGAAGGATAAAGGCTTACATGTTTCAACAGTTCTTACTGAAATCACTCGGCAAATTAGCAAAACAAGGAGCTGAGTTTTACTCACCATCAAACAAACAAAAACACACAAAAAAGTTGTTTGAATGAATTAATCAGCTATATAGGTTAACTAAGTAGCCCATTCAAAATGTTTGCTTAATGAAGCTATACCACTACCCAATATACTCGTGTCTTCAGACAACTCCTCACACCCAAGATTCAAAAGAATTATAATGATAACCAGACACACAGAGATTTCAGTTTTTCTTGGTTTTGAATTCTAATGCTTAGCACACTCCTCACAGAAATAGGGCTGTCATGGAAACCAGTAGGAATGGAATGATCTGGCCATTTTAGTTCAGGTTCTATCACTTAGCACTTATGCAAACATGGAGAATTGTTTAACCTTCTCTGAGTCCCACTTTATTCATTGGCAAGCTAGAAATAAGGCATGATTTATCTCACAGAACTGAGAAAATGCCTTGAAAGTTGCATAATTGTGCACAGCTTTAAAAGAGTTATTATCATTAATATTAATAGGGATAGAAAAGGGAAATTTACACAGATTAAGCATCTATACTATAGTTTCAAATCACAGACTTCTTTTTTCTTTTGTCTTTTTGCATTTTGAAGACATGCAAAGTATTTGTCCAACATTATCTAAACGATTTTCACATACTTAAAGGATCTTGTAAGATGTCCTTCACTCTTCATCCATTCAAGACTGTTTACTTTGTTTCTAGGGATTACTAGTAATTATCTTAGGAAACAACAGGAGAAAAGCCTCCTTAAAAGGACCCCACATTTGTTTGCTACTGTTTTACCTTACTTACCCAGCTAGACTCACTTTTCTTTGTAATTACAGTCTTGCGACAACTGGCTACCTCGGTGGGGGATATAAAACAGAATTGAAAGGAAAAAATTCTAGGAATAAAATCAATTCTTTTCTTTTTTCTAAAATTTTACTTTTTGAACAATATACCTTCTGGACTGCCAAGTCATGTTCATCTTGACAGCTGAACTCTATTGTACTAACCCCTTGACTATTAAAACCTTCAGCTTGCTCTACAGTAGTCCATGATTATCTACTGATTCTCTGTTCCCTGCCTTGCACTCCCTCTTCCTAGACTGCTTATACCAACTACCACAGCAAACAATTGATCCTTGGCCTCATATGGATCTCTTTACTATTAAGCTTTTGTTTTGTATCCAAGCTGACATTTGTCTTCTTTGTCAGGAATGATCTTCATTTTAAACTATTCCTACTTCCCAGTTTGACCAACAAAATTGTGGTGCCATCCACCCACTAGATTGATACTCCTTTTGTCACTTCCCTGGTGAATCTAATTTTTTTACCTTTATGTCTTGTCTGGTGAATCCAAATTTAAGTTGATTCTTCACAAGGTGCACATAATAATTTGAATCTTTAAATATATCACATGCTACTAAGAAACAAATGCCAAGAAAGAAAACATAGGTAACTAGTGAGAATAATACTACTAATTGAAAGAAATATTGAGTTTTACTTCACCTTATTATAGAACTTAGTAAGTACCTTCTAAGCTATCACTAAACACATTTTGTGCTTCTTTCTGTCCACCTATTATCTAATTAGCACTTTTTTCAGACTGTGCCCACTTGCGGTTTTTTTATTCTTAGACCACAGTGTCAATTTTTGGTTATATTGAAATCGCAAGACAAACAAAATATTTTTTTTAATAAAGGCAAAATCCCAATAAAATAGAAAATAAAGATACATATGCTCTCTACGTCCAAACTACAATAGTAGAGACATAAAAAGTCATTCAAATCTGAGAAGGGACAGAAGATGGACTGAGGTGAAAAGAACTAATCTTTGCCTTTTTCCATTGGGCTACTTAGAAATTCAATGCAAAAGCAACAAAAATCTTCTCCATTTGAATCATCTTTAAGGAAAATCAGTAAGACAATAATGGAAAAGTTCTTTGGAATAGAATGTAACCTTTTCTAAAAGTAACTGACCCAGGACCAAAAAAGAAAGTAATAATAACAACGAATCCAAAAGAATAACAGGAACATATCTGTGCCCTTTCTGTTGGAAAAAAAAATATGAATCAGATTCTGCCTTTCTACAATGTTTAAAAGTAATTTTCATATTTTTGTTCATATACTACTAAGTCTTTTTTTTTGTTGTTATGCCTTTTTGCTATTTAATGAGACCAAGAAATGGTATATTTTGAAACTTTTTATTTGATAAGATTTTTGAAATAAAAAGGAAATAAGTGCCCGTCAGAATTGTTTTGGCAAATGTTATCTGAATTTGTTACTTCTCCACATAAACTTTTCTTTTAAGTAGTATGAAAGCTATACTTAGATTCAAAAAATATTACCATTATTCAATTTAACTTGCAATTATTGCAACACAAAAATTGAGTCTTTAGATGCATTAAGAAAACAAAAAATCTCAACAACATACTTCATAAAAAGGCACCATTCAAAGCACAGTTAAAATCATTTTAGGATTCTTCATTTGTCTCATTTGTGGCATTAGAAAAAACTGTATTTTATTGCTTCATTTATATCTCTCAAACATGTTTTTCACATATTTTGCCTCCCAAAATAGGTACTTAGGGAAATGTTTCTCATCTGTACATTTGCTAATTTAATAATTAGAACTTGAAAACAGCTCACCAATGTACATTAAAGGTGTGTTTATCAACCTAGACCATAATCTCAGATGAGTGATGGGAAGTACCTGAAGTGTCAATATGAATTTCTGATTGGTCTGAAAACATTCGAACTAGTTCATTAAAACAAATCCTCTTTTGAAGCTCTTCATTTAACCTGAAATATAAATTGCCTGAAATGCTCTCTATCCAACAAGGGAATAATTGTGAAGTTCTTCTCTGGGGACTGGGTAAATATATGTCATCAATAAAAGCCCATGCAACATCATCTCTTTTATCTTCTTGAAAATAACATCACATGAATGAGTCATGTGATTGTTGCACCCAAGTCTTTTAATAGAAGCCTTATCTCATTTAAAAGCCTGCTTTACTACATGTTAATATGTATTATGTGATAATAATATGAAATGCTTTCTTCTTTCCATAAATTGTAAATAAAATTAATTTAAATAAATGTCAAAACCTTTAAGGTATAACAATATATTTTTTTAATGTATAGAATGCTCTGCTTATCAATAAAAAACCAAGCCATTTTTCCTCCAGGTAAATAAGAAGTTTTATAGACAATTGTCCATCATACCTTATTTTATTAAAATGGTATTTCAACTTTTAAATTGCTATATGTATAATACTCATGTCAGCTATGACTCTTCCCATTCAATAAGTTCCCATTTATTAAGCACCCATTGTGTTAAGCACTAGAGATAAAAAGAAATTTCATTTTTAAATTAAGGATGACTAAGGTTTTTTGTAGGCAAGACTTTAGCTGAGACTTGAAGAAAGTCAGAGAAGTTCACATTGTCACTTTTCTTTCATCCCTCATAGTTTCTGAATTTACCCCCCTCAGTTTTACAAATGCCTTTTTTTTTAAATTCGGAGTAGCTTTCAGCACTAGAATATTTTGCATAGCATCCTGAGTCATCCCCAACTTTCCTTTCACCTGCAAGTGATTAATGCTCAGGTGAAGGTAATTTCCATTTGCTTGCAGAATAAAAAAAAAGAATAAAAAGGAAAAAAAAAAACTTTTCTATTTAACCACTCAAGTTTGTGCCATCTGCTATCATCAAGCAAACCATTTGGTTTTCCACTGCATGTTGACCCCAAGCCATCACACATGTTAACTCAATTAACTGAACACCCCACCTCCTTTACGAAACGTTTTCAAAGATTCCCCACCCAGTCTATCGTCACTCAGTCTTTCTTACCTTCCTCTTACTCTACATGGGCAACGAAACAGGTAACACATGAAACTGGGGAAATTACAATATTGGAAAAATGTTTTTCCTTATGAGAGAGGGAGTGTAGTATAATGTCGAAAGGATCAGCTTCAGATTCAGGACAACATGAGTGGAAGTCCTGCCTGTGAAGTGTACTAAAGAAACTGCTGAACCTCTCAGAGGCCAATGAATCTTCTGAGACTATTAAGCTGCAGGACAATTACTGAAGTACATTAATAGAGGGAGTTTTCTCAGTAGTAGCTCTACATGCCAATGAAATCACAGGAGTAGATTTTTTTTCCCCTAAAATCTTCCCAAACTGCCCATACATAGTTATTTTTTAAAAAACATTTTTTGCAACATGAACATATCTCATTAAGCTGATATATTCATCTATTAATCTGTGCTCATAACTACTTTCTTCTTGCAATGGTCTCCTAGAATTCCTTTCCTTCTCTCCAACTATCTATACCCTCCCGCCCCATTCTTCAGAGAATGTAAGGTTCAAGTCTAACTTTCTCTGTGTATTAGTTATTTCACATTCATCTCAATTAGGATTTTATAGTGCTAAATTTAAACCCAGTTTTATAATGCAAAGACATATGTAATCACTTTGAATCTTAATAAACATCAGAAATGAATAATGAAATAAAGAAAATAATAGAATTTTACATAAAATACATTCATTTAATATCATAAAAACAAAATCACTAACAAAAATCAAACAAGAAATGTATTTTCCCTGTCCCTTTCCACATCCCTTTAAGGTTCAACTTAATTTTACTACTTATTTTATCATTTTATTGTTTCACATATGTATATTCTTTGTCACTAATGAGATTTTAAGATCCCTCAATATAGGAAATATGAGTTATAATTACTGATCTAGAGATGGAAGGGACCTCGGAGCAAACTAGTTCAATGTTCTCACTTTAGAAATGCAGAAATAGACATTGAGTGAGGTTGCAAAGTGTTCAAAGTCATACAAGTTGGGGTGATGCACAAGTTTTAAAAAATTATTTCTGAACTGAATTAAATTTTTCACTTGAATCATTTTGCCTTTGTACTGAGACAATAAATGTTGACCTCATAGTAGCCATTAGACCTGGAAGAGAGGTGTTTCCTTTTAATTACCAATTCAATTTACCAACTAGTATTAAGTGCAAACTTATGAAATTAATTTAGCAACAGTACTGATTATCCTATAATCCAAGATATAGTATTTGCATGAAAAAGCTGATTCATCAATTTCAAAGTTTAATGAATTAAAAACTGAGGGATAATCATGGTTGTTTTAATCATTCTTTACTGTTATAAACATCAACTTAGGTTTGATACTTATCTATTACATGTATTACAGAATAAAGATTAAACAGTGTCAGAAGGGGGAAATGACAATTAGTAAATCATCTTATTAGCTTCTTGCTCTTTGTGTGAGGTTAATATAGTCCAAACTAGACAAGACTATGTCTTCAATGTGGTTATCAGTACAACAAAATGTTGAAACCCTTGCTATGAAAATGTTGAAATTCTTGATATGAAATTCAAGAGTATAAAATTGAACTATAATGATCTATTGCAAAGAAAAAAAAATACTGATGATACATACTATACCTGGAATGGCATCTATTTTATTTAACCTAGGATTATTTCCTTTAAGGAGGCAAAGATTCATGGGATTTAGTTGCTCTGAGGGATGACTGCTTAATCATTAGCATAAAAAGCCCACTCCATGGGGAAGTTTAATGGAATTTGCACTGCCCTGATGGCCATTTTTCATACCCAGTGTTGATGCCATGGTAAATGCTGAGGCGGAGGGAAGTAGCATCTGTTTTTAATTAGCAAATGCATCCTTTTAATCTCTTATTAAAGTAAATAAATTTATTTTATTGGATTTTATGGTTCACAAGTATTTCATTACATTCTAATCCCACTGCCTGAATAACTAGAGTGGGACTTCATCTAGGTATTTCCTAGAACACATTCTAATCAGTTTAACATGGGTTGGAAAACGTATTTAAGAACTACAAAGAACACATAAAAACGTGTCGCTTACATTTCTGCCTTTCTATAGTTTATTTGGAATATATAGTAAATATAACATGGGTTATGTTTATACAAATGTTTTTTATGTGTCTGGAAGGCCTGATATGTTTTAATCTTTTTATGGGCTTAACTCCTTTATAATCTCAATAGTCACAATATCCTGTATTCTGTATAAAATATGATTTCAAAAAATACTAGTGATCATATCTCTACTTAGATTAACACTTAACCATGTCCCTTATTTTAAGTGGAAAAATAAAGATAGCCCATTGACACAAGTTAGTTTCTTGTTATACAACACAGATAAATCAATGTCAAACTAAGGAAAAGAGAAGTGTGAAAAAAATCGCTAAAATGCCCTACACCAAAAAGCATCTAATACATGACCTGGCCACATGCAAGTACAACCATATTATAAATAAATGAAACAAAACAAACAGATAAATACATGGATAAATACACCACAAATAAAGCAAAGATGACATCACATATCCAAATTGATCCAACATGTGGCCTCAGGAATCCTTACTTACAAGTTATCGTCAGATATCACAGTGTTGTCAGAAGACAACATCCTGATGTCTGATGTGGACACTGAAGTCTTTCATAGAATCAAAGAATTTCACAGTTGGAAGGGTGCTTATCTAGCCTTTGCTTGAAAATATCCAATGTGAAAGGGGATAGGGTGACTGGAACTCCTGACCAACTCATTTCACTCTGAGATAATTCTGCTCATTAGGAAGTTGTGCATTAAGTCTGAATTTGTCTCTTTGCAATTTCCACTCGTTACTTCAATTTTAGGAACAAGCAAATCTAATTAATATCTCTACCAAGTGAAAGCCATTCAAATATACAAATATATGTTTCATGTTTTCTTTAACTTTTCTCCACACTAAGCAGAATAAATAAAAACTAAACAAACAAAAAACCCTACTCTTTTCAAATGATATTCATAAAAATGAAGCCTTTAACCATTCTAGATTCGCTTTTCTGGATAATCACCAGTTTATGAGTCATTAATAAAACCTGATTCTTAGAACCAAAAACAGTGTTCCAAATACGGTATAATCAGGCCACAGTAGACAGAAACTGTAGTATTTAGTTATTGCTTTCCCATCCAGTAGCTCTGCCTCACTTAAATCCAATTTATGCACAAGGCATCACCCTTGGGATGTCATTGGTCTAATTCAAGAATGAAGGACAAACAGCAACTACAATGGTGAATATATAGAAACTTTAATATTAGGAATGTTTTGGAAAGACCATGTTATGAGAGATCACAATCAATGTTTAGTGAAAATCTATGTCTTTTCACATATCTATTAAAGAACAAGTAGAAATACTTATTTCACTCAATAGCAGCTAAGAATTAAACCTTTGATTTCACTGGGGGTCTCCCTGTTAGAGAAGCACTCTTTGCAGGCTAGGTAGCTAGTAAGAAATATTCAAATTCCAATTCTGACAGATACTAGCTGTGGGACTCTGGATAAGATATTTATCCTCTTATTGCTCTAGACAGCTCTCTCACAGTGTAAGTTGTAGGTGAGGCACCATTTTGCATTGGTAGAGGGAGTTTCTTCACCTGGGAGTCCCCTACAATAGTAAAATCATCGGTACAGTTTCTAGTCATCTATTAAAAGCTTTTTCATCTTTCCTATTGTTTTATTCTATTAATTGTATTGCTTGTTTGAAGTGTATGCACAGTTTAATAACTTTTGCAGCATAGTTCCAATTTGCGTTCCAGAAAGACTGAATCAGTTCCATCAACCATATATTAACATATCTGTTTTCCTATAACCCCTGAGCATTTTATAATTTTTACATTTTTTTTTTTACATTTTTTTTAAACTTTGGCAACTGATGGGTATCAAGCAGAACTTCAGTTGCTTTAGTTTACATATTTCCAATTAGTAGATTTATAGAGCATTTTTCATATTCTTATCTTGGATTTCTCCCTTTGGAAAATTACTTTTCGTATCTTTTGACCATGTGTCAATTGAGGAATGGGCTCAGTTAGGTGGTGCAATGGAGTAGATCCCAGGACTAGTCTCAGGTAGACTTGAGTTTAAATCCAGGGCCAGGAATGTAGTAGCCTTATGACCCTGGGCAAGTTACTTAACCTGTTTGCTTCCATTTCCTGATCTGTAAAATGAACTAAAGAAGGAGAAGGCAAACCATTCCAGTACATTTGTCAAGAAAACCCCAAAACGGGTCACAAAAAATCACAACTGAAATGACCGAACAACTACAACAATTGGGAAATGGCTCTTATTCCAATAAATTTGAATCAGTACTATATATATATATGTCTTAGAAATGAGACTTTCATTAGAGTTAGTCAGTAAATATTTATTAAATACCTGCTATGTGCCAGACATTGTGCTCAGTACTATTGATACATAGCAAGATAAAAGACAGTCCTGTCTTCCAAGAGCTCAAAATCTAATGGAGCAAGACAATACTTTTAAAAGAAGCAGAAAATGGGGTGGGAAAGAAGAGGCCATCCACAGAGGGTAGGGGGATCTTTGTTATGAGGAAGTCAGTTATTCAAATAAGAAATGATGAGATATCCTCCCTTCAGTAAATAGAGGATCTAGGAGGAGTCTCTGATGTCTACCCTCAACCCTCTTCATACTGAGGTAGACAGGGGCCTAAGTGGTTTCTCCAAGAGAAATGTACTTCAATTTTTTTTTCTTATTTTACCTGCTTATTTTCCGATTTTAACTACTTTGGTTTTATCTAAAATCTGTTTTGATTTTACGTAATCAAAATTTTCTATTTTACATTCTGTGATTCTAAATCATACTTGGTCATGAACTTTTCCCCCATCCATAGATTTGACATGGAATTTGTTCATTTCTTTAATTTGTTTATGAGGTTATCCATTTAGAGTTTACCTCGGTAAATAGCATGAGATGTTAGTCTCTATCTAGTTTCTACTTAGCTGTTTTACACTTTTACTAGCTCTTATTCTTTAGTATTGAGCTCTAGCTCCAAATAGCTAGGACCTTTGGATTTATGAAGCATTAGACTACGGTGTTCTTTTGTTTCTGTATATTGTATATCTAATCTGGGGGTGAGGAATCTGCAGTTTGCAAGGCCACATGTGGCCCTCTAGGTCCTCAAGTGCAGTCCTTAGACTGAATCCAAACTACAGAGAACAAATGCCTCCAGGCCACAGGTTCCCCTCTCAGATCTAATCTATCCACCATTCAACTTCTCCACTTATAACCAGTAACAACTTGTTTTGATGATTACTATTCTCTAGTAGTTTGAGATGTGATACTTGCTAGTACTCCTTCTTTATCACTCCCCCCTCTGCACCCTTATTATTTCCCATGAGACTCCTGACTTTTTGTTCTTTCAATTGAGTTTTGTTATTTTTATTTAGGTCTACAAATTATTACTTTGGTAATTGTATTAGTAAGGCACCAAATTAATTAACTTAGGATGTCATTTCTCTTATAGTAGCTCATCCTACCCTTGAATATTTGCTCCTTTTTCATTTTTTAAAGATGTCTTCATTTGTGCAGTGTTTGCAGATGTATTCACATGTTCCTGTAGTTATGTGTATATATGTGTGTTGGCAAATAGATTCCTGAATATTTCATGCTTTCTATACTTCTTTCTTTCTTTTTTTTTTTGAGGGGAGAAGGCAAGACAATTGGGGTTAAGTGACTTGCCCAAAGTCACACAGCTAGCAAGTGTGTCAAGTGTCTGAATTCATATTTGAACTCAGGTCCTCCTGACTCCAGGGCTTGTGCTCTATTCACTGTGCCATCTAGCTGCCCATATACTTATTTCAAAAGAAATTTATCTTGCTCTTTTTTTTTGGTTATGTTGACAATACCGAACATAAAAATTCTGATGATTTATATGTTTATTTTATGTCCTATAACTTTTTTTGAAGTTGTTAATTGTTTCAATTAGTTTTTTAAATTAGTTTTTTAGTTGAATCTCTAGGGCTTTCTAAATAAAGCATTATATCATCTGCAAAAAGACTAATTTTGTTTCTTCTTTACCCTTGTTTGTTTCCTTATATTTTTCTTATCTTACTGCTGTTACTAGCATTTCTAACACCATATTAAATAGTAATGACTATGTGTGTGTGTGTGTGTTGTTGTTGTTGTTGTTGTTGTTGTGTTTACATTGAGGATGAATGGAATAAGACTTTCCCTGGGTCACATGTAATGTGTGGACTATATAAAGTAAGTTAATGGATTGCCCATTCCAACTGAGAGAGGAAAGAGTGATATTTAGTCTGAGAAATTTTCAATGTGAGACATAAGGACCTCACGTGGGTTCTTGATCCTGACAACAGAGAGCTTAAGTCAGTTAGGTTGACTACCATCAACAGTGTACAGGATAATAGGGATATTTGCTCTTGCTGATGAGAGCTGAGCATAGGGTGGTCTCAGGAGGTGCTATGGAACTATATCAGTGATCAGTCTGTCTTATTTGTTACTCATATGCCATCTTTTGTTAAAGGGAGCATCTGGGATGCTCATGAGCTGCTCTTTTACTGCATTTTTATCACTTGGAGGGAAAATCACATAAGAAATATGTGGCCCCATCAAGATACAATTTATTATTTTACTATGCTTGAGGTCCAAGAAGCATCAGCGAGTTGGGCCCACTGTTGCTCAAACAACTAGGACAAGTCAAAGGCTGACAACCATGAAGAAATGTACAAGGTAGGAAACAGTTCAAAGGAGAACTGGCAGCAAAATTTTAAAAGAGCACATTGCTTGCTGTTCTGGTTTTAGTAGGATAAAGGCATCTTTTCAGTCTCGGTGCATGCTAAAGACCATGACAGTTGTTATACCTTGATGATTGACTCAACAAGTGCATTTGGAATGGAAATGGGGGTGCTGTATACAGGGAAGCTAAGTTGCTCTATATCCTTGCTATTGTAAGAAAGAGTAAGCCTTTTTTTTTTCAAATGTTCAGGGTCTGGGGAGTGTTTAATTTCATCCCAACATTGATCCTGAAATAAGAGGCTGATGGCTCTAGACCTGGGCCTACAACTGCCTTACTTCCTTCCAGTATTAAACTTGAAGTAAAAGAGAATGCTCGGCTTTAGAAACATTACTACACTAACAGGCAAAGAAGTTTCAACTTTACTCAATAGTAATGCAGAGTCAATGAAGGTTTATTGGAGGACCAGGTCTGTGTTTTAGAAAAGGAAGATGTTAGAGTAATGCAGTTAATATAATATTCCAGGTGAATAAAGATAAAAGAGATATTCATCTGGAGTTGTAGCAACGGAAACAAGGAGAGAGGAGACAAGACATATTACAAAGACAGATGAAATCTAACTTGTTTACTGAACTGACATGAGGTTATAAAGAGTAAGGAGGAGCAAAAATCTCCTATGTTGGGCACTTGCTTAAAAGCAGTATGTACATGAATCAAATTCTCAGTCTTGTAGGATCTGGTTTCCTGAGGGTAGAAGAAAATTAATATTATTAGCTGTGTGACTTTAGGCAAGTCACTTAACCCCAACTGCTTTCCCCACTCAAAAAAAAAGAAGAAAACTAATACATCAAAGTTCTAATTCTAAGGCCAAAATAATTTTCATTCAAATAATGAAGGCAACCTTATGATGCATTACATTTTGCCAGGTTGTTAGTTTAACTTTAAAAAAGAAGTGAAGAAAACCATGATTCAGTTATAACTTACAGATTTTCACAGCTAAAAGCAGCATTTGGATGAGGGTTTAGGACTTCACCTTTTATGCTTCATTTCCATCTTTCATTTTCATTTTTATTTACTCTTTATTGCAGCAGTTTAGAGAGGAGAAACTGCAGGGATCCACGCATATTGTACTATGTCAGTGATGATACACTTTTCTCTATTCCCCTAAAAATAGCTAATAGGTAGAAAAAAGTATTTAAATTGTTTCTTATTTTACTAAGTCATTTACCTGAACAGGGTAGGGGGATTGATCAACAACATCTCTCTGTTAACTGGTAAGCAGAGTCCTTCTGTGGTTGTTCCTTGTACATAAATTTTATAAGAAAACTCCTTCACAAGTGGGAAAAGGTTATGGCTGCTCAGGAAATTGCAGGTAGGAAAAATATGCCTCCATCTTGGCCATTACTAATAGCAGGTGTGCTGGCTGAACATTGGCTTCTGGACACAAAGACAAATAGATAAGTTCTTGTCCATTACCGTTGTTGTTTTGTTCAGGGTATAGAAACAGATCAGTGTTTTTCACATTTGTATTAATAAGGAATTTGCTATATCTTATTATGAGTTGTAACAGCAATGTCCCTTCATATTTCAATTTTATTTTCTAGGTTGAAGTGATATACTGGGGGCATATATTCCTAAATCATAAGCTCAGTATATAGGCTCCTTTGGTGTCACATGAAATTTTATATACAGTGCTTACAAACTCATTCATCCAGCCTCTGTTTATCTAGATAGTTTTGTTATGAAGTGTAGATTATGCTAGAGGTCCTCTCCATGCCCTCAATTAAAGCAAAGTGCTTATCACCTAGGAATAATGTGTTTCAAATAAGAACCCTTCTATGGGTTTATACACTGGGATGCTTCTGAAATCACTAATACTTTTTAAGGGAAGAGTTTTGAGGCATTGCTTCACATTATCAGATTTCAGTGAATATGGCTAAATCATGCCTAATCCCACTTCACATAACCAGATTATAGTAATCATAGCTAATATTTTTGAGGCACTGAAGATGCAGTTACAAGATGACACCCCACCCCCATCACACTGTAACATCATGAGATAGAAGGAATGAGGCAGGGAGGGAAAGAGCATATTAAATGATTATTTCCGTTAAAGCACTAGACTAAGCACTTTTATCTCAATTTATCTCAATTTGCCTTCAAGACAACCTTGTAAGGTAGGTGCTATTATTAGGGACTGATATTATTAGGGAACAATAATGGAAACTGAGGTAAACAAAAATGAAGTGATTTTTCCCAGGGTCATAAAACTAGTAAGCGTCTTTGGCTGATTTTTATTTCAGGTTTCTAATTTCAGTCCCAGTCCTCTTATTCACTGATCCAACTAGCTGCCTCTAAAAATAGGAGGTTGTCCACATACACCTATATAGGCTTAATGAAGGCATACTTAATATAGGCTCAAAGTATATCATGTATAGGAAATTAAGTGATAAAAATGTAGCAAGTTATCTGTAGCAAGTTAGATCTGTGCCCTCCGCCCTCCCAAAAATAAGGTGTTAAGACTAAACACCCTATTGTTGTTGTTATTTGTCCTTCCTTTTTGAAGAGGACCAGTGACATCATGGGTGATGAGGAGACTTATGTGCAAATTGGATTTAAGTAAGGCAGAGTTGTGAAAAACTGTCAGCCTTTCCTGAGTCATCAAAGTCAGTGGCAGGACCAAAGTCGAGATGACTGGCCATGGTCTAGGATACAGTGGATGGCTGTCATCTTCGATGCCTAAATTCTAAGCACTGCCTTCATAATCACTGGAAAAGACTGTTCTCATCCACCCATTCCCCCAAAGAAAGCCTTCACACACTTGTGGTAGATATCTTCCTAACTTACTGACAGTTTTGAGGCCTGCCAGTTACCCTCAACCTGGTTTAGCTGTCTGCTGGGACAGTTTTACTGGGGTATATAGCAGCTGTACATGTTACAGTTTCTTGGAAGTAGAGTGAAAGGCAAACACCAGAGATGGATAATCAGTCCTGAAAAGGACTTGGAAGCCCTCACACCACGGTGCTAATGCTCACTGAACACCCCACATACCCATATTTTATTTAAACTATGCATCTAGCACTGTGTTCTTAACATTGTAAGTGCTTAGTGAATTTTGTCAATTGGACGGTCTTTAGGTTTCAACGTTGGGAAGGGAATATTACCATGGGATCTTTGCGGGTGATATTCCAAGAGTCCCTTACCTGATTGTCTTCCCTAAGTTGTATGTGGGTGCTCAAAAATCTTATTAAAAACTAGAGCAATAAGTTTTGGAACTTACGGAATTGGGGAATCATAAAGCTAAATCCCAAAGATCTAAGTTCAAAAGTTTTCAACTCTCAGTAACCTATGGCAAATTTTTACCAACACTCATAATAGTGCTGGTTAAGACTTTAATAATAAGTTCTCTAACTATTAAAAAAGTAATATAACAAACTTTTGAGTTTATTCCTCATTTACATTTTCTCTATCAGTTTCTTAAGACTAGACAATCCATAAAACAACAAATTAAGCCGTTATTTATATACAGCACTTGCTGATTTCCAAATTTTAAATGCTAATACTGAAAATTAACTAATAACTCTCTCCCAAGGTGGTACATGCTGGTTCCAGCATACTCCTGCAAACATCCCAAATTTTTCTGCCAAAGAGCTTCAAATCATAACATCTCAAAGCCTATAAAACTAATTTGTTTTGTTCCAAATTTCCCTGCACTGTTCTTACCTCAGGTTTTCTCATCTTCAGCTCCCAATCCCTTTCCCCAAACCTACAAACTTCCTTGTACCCATTTTATAGTTTCCTCACACTACTCCTTCCTTCCTGTTTCCCATTCAGGACTGTAGAATTTGTTTTCTGGAAACTGATTTAGCCCAAATGTTCTTTTTTACAAATAAGAAGTAATTACCCACCCAAGACTACAGGGCTACAAAATGATAGCTGCAGGATCAGAAGCTATGTTTCCTTATTTCAGATGATTATTCTTTCTCTATAAATCCCTTCAATAAAAAAATGAAACAAAAAATAGCAATTATAGTCTGAGAGGTTACTCCAGAGAAATTTGCTCAGCAAAGAAGAATTTATGGGTAGCAGAGACAGGACAATTATTAAGAGGAATATAATCATGAAGAAAGTAGAAGAAAATACATGGAAAGAAAGGTTTTTGAAAAATGATAAAAAAAAAGGCTACAAAGAAATGTGGTTGGGGAAGATTGACAGAGCCTAAAAAAGGCAAGCAGAGAGTAGGATATATGAGAAAGAAAGATTCAGAGTAAACTAGATATAGATTGACAAAATTAAAAAGAATAGCAACAATAAATTTCTGTACAGACAGAGAATATTTTAATATCATTTTCTCTTGTTTTGAACAGTTTGGAGAAAATATACAATCTCAATGTTCTGCAAATGCACAAATCCAGATGCCACTTTTAAATAACCTGTTTCTAAAATCTATAATCTAAAATGTTTCACCTATCCAAAATTAATCTCAAGATATATTCAACGGTGGACTCGTTAAAAAGGTAACGAAATGTCTTCTATGAGATTTTATAGCCCAGGGCTCCATTTAAGAGTCTAGGTTTGCACTTAAATGTCAAACCAGCCTAAAGAAGATTAATAAAATAGCTTGGTGTGATTCATTCTGATGCTTTGCCCAGCTGAGATAGCAAGTAAGGGAAGATATTTTGATGAGCAAGAAGGTCACTCTATTTGGCAGCAGAGCTGATGAGAAATAAGGCCTTGGTCTGGGTTATCTGCCTATAGAGTTATATATGTAAGAGAAGAGAGCACTAAGAGTGCATAGTTTAAGAAAATAAGGAAAAAGATAAAATCAAAGTTTTATTTATATTTTTAAAGCAAGGTGTGAGTTTTCTCATTTCTATAAACTTTGAGGCATATGGTAATATCTGAAAGACAGAACTGGCACATATCAGAGCCTGCAGTAGTCTTCTATAAAGACTGAATAAGTATAAGGAGTGTCTAATATCAAATGAATAAGAATCAACCTGATATTGAGAAGAAAAAAGAAACAGCAGAGTGAGTGGCCAAATGAAAATCTACATTATGATTCTCTCCAAAACCACATGCAATGAGAATAATATAAGATGAAATTGCTAGGCTAAGAAAACTGAATTTTAAATTGTTGTAATACAGTGCTATGACATAATGTGTATTTTTTGGTTTTGTTAGAAACTGACGCACGGGGTAAATGTTATCCAAATTAAGGAAATTTGCATATTTTTATTTTTTTTATTTTTTAACTTCTGTTTATTTTTAGTTTATATCATTCATTTCCATGAGATTTTGAGTTACAAGTTTTCTCCCTGTCTTTCCCCTACCCACCACCCCAAAACATATATATAGCGATCCCACTATATACCCCCTCCCCCAATGTGCTCTCTGCTATATCCTCCCCCATCACCCCTCTGACTTTCCGGTAGGGCAAGATGGATCTCCCTACCACAGTGCCTGTATATTTCCTTCCTTCCTATTCCACCTCCCTCTTGTTCTATTCTCTACTTTGATCCTGTCCCTTTACAAAAACAGCTCTCCCCCCTAACCTGCCCTTCCCTCCATCCTCCCCCTACTCTCTTGTTGGCCAAGATACCCAATTTAGCATGTATGTCATTGTTTCCCTAAGCCAAATTCAATGAAAGTAAAGTTGACCCATTCCCTTTTGCTTCCTGTTCTTCCCCTCCACTGTAACAGTTATCCCTTAATTTGCAAATTTTTAAATCCGTTTTTAGTCATTTTTAAATTGACTTTCTTTCCTTCCTAGGTAAGTTGTTATTCAGTTGTTTTTCAGTTTTGTCTCTTCTTCTTGACTCTATTTCAGGTTTTGTTGACAGAAAAACTAGAGTAGCTAGAGAAGGAAATGTCTTTTTCTCTCTCATTTTACAGAGGAGGAAACTGAGCCAAACTGAGTTAAGTGACTTGCCCAGTGTCACACAGCTAGTAAGTATCTGAGGCCAGATTTGAGTTCAGGAAGAGATGTCTTTCGGACTCCAGGCCCAGCACTCTAGCCACTGAGTCACCTCGCTGCCCACCTAGCTGTCTCTTAGGTCAACACTATTCTAAATTCAAAATACTGAGAGACAAAAGACTGAAGTGATATTGCTGTTGAAATGAAATAGCCTGTTCAGATAAAATCCTACTGTGTAAACTAAACGACAGTTCTGTTTTTATATAAAATTGCTGTACTATTATTTATAACTTTCATATATTTCATCTAGAGTATATTTCACAGATCTCTTATTTATTTATTTATTTAGTAATAGGAGAAACAGCACAGTTGAGATAACTAAAGCTGGCCTCAACACTAGGAAGATCTGAGTTCAAGTTCCACCCCTGACAAAATACTAGCTACATGATCATGGGCAAGTCACTAATCTGTCAGTGTTACTCTCTAATATGATATTTTTGAGAGGCAGTACCTAGAGTTTTCTCACCCCTGAATTTTATATGCCAATTAAGTCACAGGAGCAATTACTACCTTTAATTGATATACCAATGTCTATTAAGGTCCCCTTTCCTCTTAACCTCTATTATGCATGCATGTTCACATTCACACACCAATTCAGAGACACACAGATACACCACCTGAGGACAAACTCAGTGCATTCGAAATGTCATTTTAAAAATCTAGGTTCTTATTGTGACTTCAGTTAATCTCTAAGATGACCTAATTTACATTCTAGCAAGCCTTAAGACAATTGTATTTTTAAAAAGGCAGCTAGGTGGCTTAGAGGATAGAACACTGATCCTGGAGTCAGGAAAACTCATCTTTTTGGTTCAAATTTGGCCTTACTATCTGTATGATACATGGAAAGTCACTTAACCCTACTGGCCTCAGTTTCCTTATTTTAAAAATGAACTGGAGTGGGAAATGGCAAACCATTCCAGCATACTGGCCAAGAAAATTCCAAATGTAGTCATGAAGAATCAGACACAACTGCAAATAACTGAAAAAAAAAATTAAAAAAACATAGACCTTGTCCCAGATACATTCCCATTGTCCAGCAACTGTCCATTCATTCTCATTAAGAATGTGATATCTTAGGGAGGCACAGACAAGATAGTGGAGTAAAGGCAGGGACTTGACTGAGCTCTCCCATAATTCCCTCCAAATACCTTAAAAAATGACTCTAAGAAAATCTTAGAGTGGCAGAGACTACAAAAAGATGGAGCGGAACATATTTCTAATACAGGACAACCTGGAAGGTCTTCATTAAAGGTCTATTGCACCAGGGTGATAGAGAAGCACAATCCAGCTCAAGCTACAGTATCATAGACTGGATCCCAGCAAAGTTAGAGCAGGTTTGGGATTGACTGAATCACTGGCAGTGGTAGCAATTTCCAGAGCTTTTAGCCCACAGACACCAAAGACAACTTAGAAGGTCAGCAGGAAAGGTCTCCCCTACCTGGATGAGAGTGGAGCACAGGCCAGCACAGCCCTGGCACTAGTAAACCAGGAATAGGCTTTGGAAAACACTGAATCAGCAGCAGCTGCAGCTGCTTCCAAAGCTCTCAGCCAACAGAGAGTAAGGGGGTCAAACAACTTGTCAGAAAGAGATCACAAGGTTTATTTTACTAGGACTGAGGCAAGATTCTGTTGCTTTGCTCATACTCGGATCTGGGTCTCAGTCCTGGGTGGCAGTCTCAGGGTGAGAAGGAACACTAGCATACCAGAGCTTGTTACCACAGTGGAAGGAGGACCCTCCTCACAGTTCCAGAGCAGAAAAGAGTGCTTGTAGTCATTCATAGACCACAACACAGGCTAAGAGAGTAGTAAGCACCTCTTTTTAGACAAAGAAAATAAAAACACACTTGGAAGAAGACAACAAAGTCAAAACTCCTACATTCAAAGCCTCCAAAAAACATATGATTTGGTCTCAGGCCATGGAAAACTTTAAAAAGGATTTTGAAAATCAAGTAAGAGAGGTAGAAGAAAAAGCACAAAGAGAAATGAGAGTGATACAAGAAAATAGTGAAAAATGAGTTTATAGTTTGGTAAAGGAGACAGAAAAAAATACTGAAGAAAATAACACCCTGAAAAACCAGACTAGACCAAATGGTAAAAGAGGTACCAAAAGCCAGAGAAGAATCCCTTAAAAATCAGATTTGGCCAAATGAAAAAGGAGATGGCAAAAGCTCACTGAAGAAAATAATTTCTTCCACTTCTCTCATTTGGTTTCTCTAGCTTTTAGACAGTCTTCATGTTTCTTGGAAGCTTTTGGTGCAGGAGTTATGACTGTGTTGTATTGCTCCCATTCCCACAGTCATAACTGCTGCACCAAAAGCTTCTAAGAAACTATAAAGACTGCCTAAAAGTTAGAGATCAGCTTTAAAAAGATTTTGAAAAACCAAATGAGAGAAGTGGAAGAAAAATTGGGAAGAGAAATAAGAATGATGCAAGAAAATCATAAAAAGAGAGTCAACAACCTGACTGAAGAAATTAACACCTTAAAAAATAGATTAACTCAAATGACAAAAGAGGCCCAAAAAGCCAATGAGGAGAAGAATGCCTTAAAAGGTCGACTTTGCCAGAGGGAAAAAGAATCTCAAAAGCTTTCTGAAGAGAATAATTCCTTCGGAATTAGAGTGGAGCAAATGGAAGCAAATGACTTTATGAGAAATCAAGGCACTATCAAACTGACCCAAACAAATGAAAAAATAGAATGCAATGTGAAATATCTCCTTGAAAAAAAACACTGAC
>CM053587.1:119152262-119202841 GCA_028646515.1 Pseudochirops corinnae
CACAAGATCAATTGAATAGGAAGGGACAATACTCTAAAAGGTGAAATCCTGAGGTGGGAGAGGATTAGAATGAGAGGAGACATGGAGAGACAGAATGGGCTTAATCATCACATAGAAGAGGCAAAGGATAATTGTTACAATGGAGGGGAAGAACAGGAAGGAAAAAGGGAAAGAGTCAACTTTACTCTTATTGAACTTGGCTTAGGGAAGGAACAACATAAACTCTAAACTGGGTATCTTGCCACACAGGAGAGTAGCGGGGATGGGGATGAGAGGTGGGATGATGGAGGGGAGGGCAGTGTGGTGGGGAGGGTTGCTGCAAGTACACACCTCTGTAAAGGGACAGGGACCCGGTAGAGAATAGAACAAGGAGGGGGCTGGGATAGGAAGGAGGGACATATAATCAGTCTCTCACAATATGCCCACTGTGGAGAGATTCTGTGTAATTACACACGTACAGCCTGTATTTAATTGCTTTTCCTTCCAGTGGGGGTGGGTGACAAGGGAAGAAGAGAAAGAATCTATAATTTAAAATTCTATAATCAAATGTTAAAAATATATATGTATGTATATATATATATAAATATATATATATATATACACAATTATTTTTATTATTATTATTAACTACATCCAACTGGAACTTAAGATACACAGGCACCATGGTAGGGAGATCCATGCTGCCCTACTGGAAAGTCAGTGGGGTGATGGGGGAGGACATAGGAGAGAATAGATTGGGGGAGGGGTTATACAATGGGATGGCTGTTTTGGGGTGGTTGGTAGGGGAAAGATAGGGAGAAAATTTGTAACTCAAAATCTCGTGGAAATGAATGATGTAAACTAAAATAAATAAAAGTTAAAAAAAGAGAAAAAAATAAAGAAAATTTGACTTCCTAATACAAGACTCAGGAGGAGCATTAAAAGGTAAACAGGAAAGGGAAATCATAAGGGACTTAAGTTTAATTTTGTTAACCTTAGGAATTTTTTGAATTGGAAGATGATATGTGTAATTTATCATACCTTTCTTATTATTAGTGTAGTTAGAAGGAGTAATAGAGAGAGGGCACAGTTGTGAGTTGAATATAAAGGGACAATATCTAAAAAAATAAATTAAGAGGTGAGAGAAGAATGTACTGGGAGAAAAAGAAAGTGGGAAGTAGAATAGGGTAAATTATCTCACTTAAAAGAGGCAAATTAAAGCTTTTACGGTGGAGGGGAAGAGCTTTGGAGGTGAGGGAGAATGAGTGAACCTTACTCTCATCAGAACTGGCTCAAAGAGGATTAACATACGCACTCAATTGGATATAGAAATCTATCTTACCCTATCGGAAAGTAGGAGGGGAAGGGAATAAGTGAAGGGATGTGTATGTGATAGAATGGAGGGCAAATTGGGGGAGGAGGTAGTCAGAAGCAAAACACTTTTTGGGAGAGGGACTGGGTTAAAGGAGAGAGATTAGAATAAATGGGGGGGGGGAGAGCAAACAGAGGGAAGGAAATGCAGTTAGCAATAGTAACTGTGAAAAAAAATAGAAGCAAACAAGTTTCTCTGATAAAGGCCTCATTTCTCAAACATATACAGAAATAAGTGGAAATATATAAAAATAAGAGCCATTCCCCAATTGATTAAAAGACATGATTAGTTTTTAGATAAAGTAATCAAAGCTATCTAGGGAGATATGAAAAAAATACTCTAATTCCCTATCGATTGGAGAAATGCAAATTACAATAATTCTGAGGCACTACCTCATACCTATTTTTTAGGTACCTCATACCTATTAAATTTGCTAATAGTACAGAAAAGGTAAATGACAAATGTTGGAGAGGATGTGGGAAAAACGAGACCTTAATGCACTGTTGGTATAGTTAGTGGACTGATTCAACCATTCTGTAGAGCAATTTAGAACTGTGCTCAAAGGGCTATGAAATCATGTATACCCTTTAAACTATCAATGCCACTGTATCCCAAAAGAGATTTTAAAAAAAGGAAAAGCACCTATGTGTACAAAAATATGACTAAATCTAGATGCATTTAGATTTCGCTATCACATCCATCCACCTATCTAAAATACCAATACTTAACAATTGATTGTTAGATTTTCTTTCATATCAGCATATAATATACCTATGTGAGGATAGGATAAGTTGTATTTTGACCACAAAGCACACAAAGGAAGAACTTCAAAGAACTTATGCTGAGTAAGTGAAAAAAAGAATAACATTAAATCTCTTGGATTTCAACTCCAGAGTTACAGGTATTGGCCCATTCAACATCTATGCTCAATATTTATATGCAATTCTCCACTATTATCAACTGGATGTTAAAAGAAATAAGTCATTACCTTTCCCACATACTGAGGTTCCGAGCCCATGTACTCTTCCAGGACAAAAAATTGATTCCAAACCCAACCACGTTTAACACGCTGGGCAGGTGATTGCCTTCCTGGCAAGATGAAAACATTTTCTCTTGATTCTGTGGCTAAAGTCTGTTGTGGCTGTGACTGCAGTGGTGTTAGGAGACCTCCATCAAACAGGACCCAGAGAAGCAGAGATAAGCAGTTCCTTGTAAGCATTGGCAAAAGCTTCCCTCCAGCAAAGTAATAAAAACTCCAGTACTTAATGTAGAATTGTAGAATCCAGGTTTGAGGTGTCTGTGGCCTCCACCACTTAGCTTCTGATTTTATTGAGGAAATGGTAATGCAGGCATTAATCCTTCTGATGATAAGGTTTGTGCTGTGTTAAATTCCATCTAAAGGGACCTATAAAAGAGATTTACATGGCAACATCAAATTATGTAAAATTACATTAAAAAGCTCATCAAAACTCTTATCATATTTACATACTTATACAGAAACCCAAAGGAAAGACACAGCACAGTACTGAAAAGCTGTCTTTCCTTCAGAGCCTTGGTAAAGACCATTGTAACAAAAGCTGTCAAAATGAATGGTTTTGACCAGGATGTTTTTAAATTCAGTGATTATAAATCCTGTTAAAAGTACGAGTTATCATGTACTTTTGCTATAATCAGAAATGGCCTGAAAATGGAATAGTAAATTCAGGAAGATATGCTACTCTGTGTACAAATTCCCAGTTTGTATGTGTGCCAGATTTTACTCCATACAGGAACATCCATTCTATAGACAGTCTATATGTCTTCTCATGTGTTTTTTTAATAAAGAAAAAATCAATGTTTACTCAGGAAATATGAAAAATAAAAGGATAACACAGGGTGACATAATTCAATGAATGTCTACATTTTTACCTCTATCTGTCATCTATCTATTCAAGCTTTCTTTTATCTATTTCTTTATTTTGCTCATCAATTTATCTTATTTCTATCAAGTATTTCTATCCCTCTTTCTATTGTCAATCTATCTTCTATTTGTTTATCTATTTTTTTCACAATATAAGGTTATATCAGTATAATATATGAGATTACATCAGTATTAGCAAGTGTTCTGCAATTTAAATTTTAGATCAGGAATTTTAATTTCATTAATATTTTGATAACTATTTCAATTCAATTTGTTTTCTTTTTAATGCTCTGTATTTTTTTTAATTTAAAAAAATTACTACCAAAGAGGTCTATGGCACAAAATTTAAAAAATAATTGAGACCTCCTGTTTTATAGAATTGTCTTCGGGCCAGAGAACTGAGGTGACTAGCCCAGAGTGACACAGCCAGGATATATCAAAGACAGGAACTGAGCCCAAGTCATCCTGACCAGGAGGCTCTTTAAATACAGTCACACTGATTTTCAGTTAAATATAATTTTTTAAAATAATAAAATGATCAAGGTCTGTCCTAATTGTTGCCATTCATTATTTAAGCCAGGCTTAAGACTAAATTTGAAATGGTAAGCCAGAGAGAATAATCTGTTTAATTATATGTACAGCTACCACTTAATTGGAAGAATGTTATTATCCCTTTTTGACCCTGCAGCCCCATATACTTTAGGATTTTAGATGGAAAATAGTAATGCTCTGATTGAGAAGATAATCATGAGGAAGTACTCTTAATGCTTGTAATAATTTAGTAGTTTTTAAATATTTTTAAATATAAGGAAGGCAGAGAACAATAATGAAATGATTCTTTCAATTCTCAAATTTCTCTTCAACATCTCCTACTGACTAATACACTGAGTCTTACACATTCTCTGCTTTCTTTTCTATCTCCCTGACCAAAACTTGTTACAGGAAAAAAAAATGATAAACTCAATGTATCAAGGAGGAGATGACTGAGGAGACTGAAAGATAGGTTCATCTCTGATATAACACAAAATTCACATGGCACGGATGGCCTTCTGCATTGCTTACTTACAGCGACACTCACCATTCTTTATCTGTTAGAAACATATTACAAAAACTAGACAGGACAGACATGTGATTTTTTAAAAGATTAAAATACAATGAAAATACAGCTCCGAAATACAAGTTGGCACTTCTTTTCTTTATCAAAGAACATTTTTGATGCAGAAACAAAACAGGATAACAGACACGGATTTGTTAGGAAATTGATAATTTTGCCTGCAGAGTTGCTATTACTAAGTTATCAAAATATAAGTGAAAATATAGTTTATTTTATATTGAAAATCCATTTCCTGAAGCAAAAATTCTCACATAGTTGATGCAGAAAAAACTCAGATAAGGTTCAGTATTTTCAATCATCAGGTTGTGGCTAAGAACAGGACATTCTAGCCTGGTCACAGAGGAGCATGCCTGAGGACCATGTAATGTACAATTGTATTATCTGCTTTGCAGGGGCACACCAATGTTTTCATATACTTAATGAAGACTGTATTGTATTTTTTTCTTCCATGAGTTTTCAGGTTAAAATGTAATTGACATTGACACCCTACAGATGACCATTTATTGAATTCTCTAATTCCTATTCCTCCTCACCCTCAGACTTTCCATACTCACAACTCTAATCTTTTCAAACAGACATGCATGGTAGAAGATAACCACATTGATGAGTAAGGCTGAGGGAAGAAGATAAGATTCCCTAGAGCCTCTTGACAGAATATTTTGTGCTTAGTTAGATGCAAAACTAGTTTTTATTTGAAGAGGATGAGTTAGAAAGAAATACAGGAGAGAAGACAGAAACAGAAAAACAGAAGACAAAAATATGTGTGTATGTATATATATATGTGTGTGTGTGTATGTATATGTACATATATATATATATATACACGCACATGTATGTATGTATGGAGAGACAGACAGAGAGACAGACAGAGAGATACTTTAGAAAGTAATGAATTCCCTATCACTGGGGATCTTCAAGCAGAGGCTAGATGCAATTTGTAAGAATCATATGAGGAATATCCCTGCTTAGAAACAGGTTGAACTAGAGGTACTCTGGGTCCTTTTTCATCCTTATATATCATTACAGGACACAATAGATAGAGTGCAAGGCCTGGGGTTAGGTAGTTCTGAGTTCAAATTCAGTCTTGGAATTCATAGTTCTGGAATCAGGAATTTTAATTTCATTAATATTTTGATAACTATTTCAATTCAATTTGTTTTCTTTTTAATGCTCTGTATTTTTTTTAATTTAAAAAAATTTAAAAAAAGTTCTTCATAGCTCTGTGACCCTGGACAAGTCACTTAACTTCTATTTGCCTCAGTTTTCTCAACTGTAAAATAGGGATAAATATTGCAGCACATACCTCTCAGGGTTGTTGTGAGAATCAAATAAAATATTTTTAAAGTTCTTAGCACAGTGCCTGACACATAGTTATTCCCTACCTTTTACAACCCAGCACCTACGACATACTTGGTACTTAACAAATGTCTCTGGAATGGGTTTGGAATGAATTGAACTATAGTTGTGGTGAAAAAGACCAGCCTAAAATCAACTGAGTCAACTTTCCATTCATCTAGTTAGCATTCCCTGAATTATATAACTGACTCATCCATTCAATTAAAAACCTATCTTCTCCAGGCTGGAAGAAAGGGGTTTACTCAGAGGCTTTCAATATTGACTGGCGTCAAAGCTTTCACTTTCTTGATTTCTGACTTGGACCAGTTCATCCTTCCTTATGCTACCTGATGGCATTATCTTTTAGGGAGTTACTATGGCAATTCTGAACTTATCAAGGACAACTGATCAATATTGCCCACTGAACCTCCAAAATCCTGTGCTCAGGAGATCAGCAATCTGAGCCAGCCTATTTGGTTGATGGGATTACAGATATGCACTATCATGACTTGCATTAAGTGAATAAAATAAATTATTCTTGTTCCCAATTATTTATAATCAGGAAGTGCTTATGGCATCACATATTAGCAATGATATAAGTATTTTCTGATCCTCATATCATTAATCATACTATGCTCATGACCACTGAACACAACTCTGATCAATTTTCCATACCTGGGACAAAAGAACCTGATAAGATTTCTGGGATCGGAAACATCCTAGATAGGCATATATACATATATGCATACATACATACATATATATATATATATGCATATATATACATATATATATATGTTTATGCAGTCCATTTTACTTTTGTTGGGGGGGGGAGGGAAATTGGGGTTAAGTGACTTGCCCAAAGTCACACGGCTAGTTAGTGTGTCAAGTGTCTGAGGCTGGATTTGAACTCAGGTCCTCCTGACTCCAGGTCCAGTGCTCTACTCACTGTGCCACCTAGCTGCCCCCACAGTCCATTTTATATAGTTACTATTTTCAGTTTTTTAAAAATATAATGCCTGTGTCATTCTGTTAACTCAATAATTGAATTATAAGAATATCAGCAGGCCATATGTTTCTGTCTGTAGAACCCTGAACATAAGACAGGAAAAGTAACACACACACACACACACACACACACACACACACACACAGAGTCCTTCATCTATGTAATCTGAGCACATATATTTTTAGAGCTCCCTAGCCAACATCATTGCACCATGATCCTAAAATCCATTCCATGTTAACTGTAAAACTGCAGCCCCTTACTGAAGAGATATTACTGTCAGTGTATTATGACTCTCCCAGCAGATCACAGCCTCCGGCCACAGCTGTCAGCCAGGGAGCTTTTAAAGTGTTATATCGCAACAAAAATAATGCAAGGAGATTGGAGGACTCTGGCTCTTAAGTGAAAGGGAAACAACTCCCTTCTGGCTGGCAACAGAGCAAAAAATTGTGTTTCACATATACACACACAACAACAATCCTCCTTCGTGCACAGGTGTCAGCACCAATAGAACTGATGTAGAAGCATTAATAGCAGACTTATTGTGAAGTGTGAACACCCCATGGAAACATCTATCCTTTAAATATGTCCTTTTTACAAGGGACAACTCTAGCAGTGCCTCATATTGGAAGACAGAGGCACTGTGGTCAAATATTGATTTTTGACTAAGTCTTTACTCTTACACAGCCTAAGTGGCATTCCAAAGGCATTCCAACTCCCTGGAGCCAAAAATTCCTTTCCATAGAAGAGAGCTAAAAAAAAAATTTTATAGATCAAGAGGACAAATCCATAGAGGTGAAGAAATTACTAATAAAAATACTCCTCTATTCAATTGATCTCCAAATCCAAACAACGAAAAGGCAAAATCTGTTTTCTTATCTTTTCTTTTAAAAGTGATCCAAATATATTTATGTACTGTTGGAGTTTAGAAAGCTTTCTTTACCCGAAATGAACAAATTCTGGAAGGACAGGTCCTATCAAGATGTAAAAACTCTGGGCATGGGCCTGGTCCCATGTTTGGACAAGCTCAGCGCTAAATTGTTGTGACCAGATGGCATTTTATTTATTTTTTTAAATGCAAAAACTCTTTAAAGTCAAATACTAAGAGTATGAGTACTCATATAACTGAAATTATGAGCCTTTTACAGTGTCATAACAGTTGGGTTGAGCACATTCTCTATTTATTTAGCTTGAGCTTTCAGATGGGAAGGTCAAAAATACATGATGAAAGTCTGACATCAAGGAATGAATATTTTAATTGATGTTTAGGATAGAGAAGGAGGGATCCACACAGAGTCACACACATAATTGCCAACATTAAACATTTTATTTGTAATTCTAAAGGGGATTAATTCTATAAATCTTTACTGAAGGAGCACAACACACCACCTCAACTTCCATTTGCACTGGCTCTATAATTCCAAGCATCCAGTTAACTCTGCCTTGGGTTCAGGTAATAAAACTATACTTCTTTCTTCCAAATATTCACCTCCTATTCCTTCTTAATCACACTCCCACTTAGTTCACTCATTATCTAGCCCACTTCACTTAGTTCTCCAAAAGTCCTGCTCCATTATAAAGAAACTACTCTAAACACTTAAGTTTTTCAAGCTATGTTCCTTTTCTCCCCTTGCTTTAACAGGAAAATAGTTCATCTACCAATGGCTACATCTCTTCTTGTCCCTTCTCCAACTCACTGTGTAATGAGGAGAGAAGAATGTACTCTTATTTCCATAGTTACAACTTGAGAAATGTTTCCTACAATTATCAGTTAATGAATATTCCCTCCTTTTGAGATGCATATAATGCGGCAGTCAATAAACATTTATTAAGGCTATATTTCCATGTACCAGGAAGTATACTAAGCAATGGGTGTATAAAGAAAGGGAGGGAAAGTATCTGGCCATTAAAGAGCTCACATTCTTATTAGCATAACAAAGAGCCCATATTTAGGTATATACAATACATAGACAGAGTAAATGAATATACTCTTAAAAGAGAATGCATTAGCAGCTGACAAGACCAGGGGGGAAGTGTCCTGAAGAAGTTAGTATTTGAATTAAATAGTTAGTAATGGCAGGGTAAGTAAGAGTCAAAGGAGAGAAGGGAGAGCATTCCAGGGTGGAAGAGTGACAGTACAAAGCATAGAGACAGGAGATGGAGTGTCATGTGTAAGAAACAGCATGCAGACTAATGTACCTATAATAGAGTTTATAGAAGAAAGTAAAGTGTAAAACAACTAGAAAGTTAGAAAAAGACCTTTTTATGGAGAACCTGAAACATTAAATAAAAGTATCAAGGATCCAATAAGGAAACAGAGGAATTTACTGAATAGGGGAGATGATGTAGACAAATTTGAACTTTAGGAAAATCACATTAGAAAATATGAGTGAAAGGTAGATTGGAATAGGAAGAGAACTGTGGCAGGGGAAATGGCTATAAGATGGCTATTGCAAAAGCCTAGGGAAGAGGTGCTGAAGTGCTAGACCATGTGGGAGTATTAGAAAGGGTTTTCTGGAATAGGAGGTCTCTGGGTTGGGCTTTAAATAATGGGTATAAATTACACATGTGAAGAAAGGAAAGGACATATAGGCAATGGAATGTTGAGTCTAGGGCATTTTTAATGTACAATTTGATTAGAACATAGGATGTGCTGAGGAAAATAGCATTAGGAAGGACATAGATAGCATAAAGTAATATAATATGTACCTAAAATAGAGTTTAATTCTACCATGAGAACATCGACACTTAAAGGAAAACAGCAAAGGGTACATGTAGTAAAACTTAGCATGTGAGCTGAGTATTGATGGAATTTAGGGATTTTAAAAGGAATCAGTGAAAGAGAAGTATCTTCTAGGCCTTGGGTACATTTTGCATTGAAGGTTCAGAGGTGAGAGATGAAATGTCATATATTTAAAAAGAAAAAAAAAACACAAAGCAGGCAAGTTAGCTCGAACATAGAGTACATCGTGGGAAAGAATATGAAAGAATCCTGAAAAGATAGAGAATGGCTTTAAATTGCTAGTTATAGTTTTGGCATTTCATCCTAGGGGTAATATTGAGTCACTGAATATTCTTGATCATGGATTGACTTATTCTTTAGAAAGATCATTTTGGTGACAGAGTGGAGAACGGATTAATAAGGGGAAAGGCAAGAAACAGAGTCCAATGAGTAAATGATTGCAGTAGTCCAAATGAGAGTTGATGAGTGCCTGAAATAGGGCAACAGATATGTGAGCAAAAAGAAGATAAACCAGGAGATGTGGAGGTAGAATTGATTTGTTGTTGTTGTTCAGTAGTTTCCAACTCTTTGTGATCCCATTTGGGGTTTTCTTGGAAAAAGATACTAGTTTTTTGCCAATTTGTAAAGAATAATATAAGGAACATTCTTGCTTAGGGACAGAGTGAACGAGATGGACTGGGGTCCCTCAGATAACACTCAATATTTTCAATCATCAGGTCTTGGGTAGAAACAGAACATTTCTTCTTGATTTTGGAGGATGCTTGAGGACCATAAAACATATAGATGTATCATCTGTTTTGAAGGGCTAAATCAGTGTTTTCAAATACTTAATGGAGACTATACTGCATTTTTCCTTCCATAAGTTTTCAGGTTAAAATGAAATTGACATTGACACTCCACAGATGGTCATTTATTAAATTATCTTATTCTCATTCTTCCTCACCCTCAGATTTCCCCACTTACAACTCTACTCTTTTCAACCAAACACACATAATATAGAAAATAACCACATTGATGATTAAGATTGAGGGCAAAGTGTAAGATTCCCTAGAGAACCTTGACAGGATAGTCTGTGCTTAGATGTAAAAGTAGTTTTTTTATTGGGAAAGGAAGAGTGAGAGAGAAAGGGGAAGAAGAAGGAGTAGGAAAAGGAGGAGGAGGAGGAGGAAGAAGAGAAAAAGAGAGAGAGAGAGAGAGAAAGGGAAAGATGCATATGCACACACATACTTAGAAAGTAGAGTGTTAACTATCACTAGAGATCTTCAAGCAGAATCTGGATGCCAATTTGTCAAGAATAATGTTAGGAATATTTCTGCTTAAGCACAGGCTGAATTAAATGGCCTTCAAGGTCCCTTCCAACTCAAATACTGTGATTCTACTAGGGAGAATGGTGTTCTAGTGGGAAGTCCCTAAGAGAGAGGAACTTTTTTGGTACTACAAGTATGGTGTTTAATCAGACTTATTTGTTTACTAATGGGCATGATTAGCTTTAGTGTTCTGGTGGTATGAAGTTCTGGGAGATTTTTTTTAAAAAGAAGTCTAGAGATATGAGTTTTAATCCCATTTCTGTAATTAACAAGTTATATGAATTCAGCCAAATCATCTTGCTGTACTAAGTTCCTTCACTGGTTAAATGGTGTATTGGATGCTACTCATTTTTTGTTGTTCAGTCATTTCAGATATGTACAACTCTTCATGGACCCACTTGGGATCTTCTTGGCAGAGATACTGGAGTGGATTACCATTTCCTTCTGCAGGTTATTTTATGGTTGAAGACACCAAAGCAGAGTTAAATGACTTGCCCAGTGTTACACAGTTATTAATTGTCTGAGGCCAGATTTGAACTCAGAAAGATGAGTCTTCCTGACCACAGGCCTGGCATTCTATCCACTGTACCACATAGCTACTAGGTAGAATTGATATGGTCTGGTAATTGTTTGGATATAACAAGACAGGGAGTGGAGGATAACCCTAAGGTTTTGAAAATTGGTGACTAAAAGTATGCTTACAAGGGGAGTTAGTGACAACAACCCTGTGTAGTGTTGTGTACTAAAACCCCCATAGCCTTGGGGGACAATGAGTCTGAAATGTGAAAAATCTTACCATATTTTAACTGGGACGCCTCATGTATTGAAAACCTAGGAAGTGGGACTTTTATTGGTAGATTATTCTACATGACTATTTCAACCAATATGCCTCTTTTTTTATTATTATTGTTATTGATCATATATATATATATATATAATTACTAAGAGCAGGTATATTCATGATTCTACTTAGCAAAAATTTCGTCATATAAATAACAAATGTAATTTCATGTGAAGAATTGGAACTATTTAATTTATAAATTAATGTCAAAGACCTTGCAGAATATAACTGATTCTACAAAATCCTAGTCAGTTGGTCTGCAAATTTGAATATCTGAATGTTTATAACCATATGTTAGCAAATCATTCTTTCATATGGTGTTCACACTATCCAGATTTTTATTCATTAATTCCTATACATATACAGGATTGCCAGAAAATTATCCTTCTTTTCAAGTTTCTTTTTTTAAAACTTCTAATTCATCACAAAATTTAAACCGCTGAAAAAGAACCAACTAAACTCAAATGAAGTTTTTGTTGCCATTTATTTGCAATGTTGAAGATATTCCTTAATAAACCAGCACGTTGGCATTTATTCCTTTGATCTCTCCTTTTGGAGACTAATAATTTCTATGAAGGTTCTTTTAACATCTACATCCTTCACAAAGAGGACCTTCTGCCTTTCTTGTAAATTCCCATTAGAGGTAGGAGAAAGGAAATCTATTCCTACTAGATGCCTTTCATCCCAACCATGAATAATCAGCAACCGCTTTGAAGTAGACCAGTTTCCCTTTGGAAATTGGTGACCTCTTTCCAGAAGCCATCACTGTGATGGGGTGGGGGTGAGGGTGGCGGAGGCACATTTTCCCTGTGAAGGAAAGTGATATATTCTGGATCAAGGAATATAATTTGGATGTGATTTTTTTCTAACTGAAATACAAGTTCGTATTTCTTTCTCCCCCTAACTCTTTTCTACCCCATCCACTAAATCAATTATAGCTTTGACTGGTATAACATACTAGCACAACTTACAACCTAAAAGTATCTTATATAAGGTAATTCTATTCTTCAAGTGGAAAAAAATTGTTGAAGGCATCTTCTACCTTTTGGAACACAACAGCTTTTTTTTTTTCAGATTTATGATGTTGCTGATAATTTTCAATGCAGATATTGTAAAAACATTTATTTTATGAAAAATATTTAACAACTTAAAAAAATTCATTATAGTTTATTTGCAATTCTCATTGGAATACTAGGAGTAAGCTAACAGAACAGTGTACATTTGAGGATAGTGACGTAAAAATCTATATCTCTATATAATTGCAAGTGTATATACGCATTCACATATGAACTAGGGAGGAGAGAGTGAAACAGACACAGAGGTGATGCACACACACATACACATAGACACAATATCGGAATATTATATTGATCTAGCAACTTAAATACTTATATTTGGACTTGTGACTTAACTATTATTGTAAATTTTGGGAGTGTAAAGTATCTTCACCAATTCATGCTTGTAATTTATAGTCATAGCTCCCTGGGTGTGCTGAAGTGTTTAAGGTACCTGCTCAGGGTGACAGAATCAGTGTATATATCAGAGAAGACTTTGGATCCATGGTTTTTTGAAGTCAGTTCTTTATTCACCGCATTATGATGCCTCACTCATATACGCTTAAGCACACACAAACACACACACATATCTAGATAATCTCCCCTGATTGCCTCTTCCTATGCACATGTATGAAGTTATCCACATATGTGTATTATAAAATTGTAATACACTTAATATAGCCATCAGTTTAATATTTATTCCATGGTAATATAAGGAAATATCTCCTCAAGATTAAAATTAGAAACTTGTAGAAAATCTCAGGGTACTCAGTAGAAGTAATAATGACTTTATAAAGAAAAAAAAAAGTAGTGGTCAAGAAAACAATAAAAAGGGCTGTCTAAGTGGCTCGGTGAATAGGGCACTGGCCCTGGTGTCAGGAGGACCTGAGTTCAAATGTGACCTCAGACACTTGACACTTGCTTGCCATGTGACCTTGGTCAAGCCACTCAACCCCAATTGCCTTCCCCAAAGCAAAAAACAAAACAAAAACAAAAACAACTCTTATGCCATGATGCCATCCCCTCACCCTCACCCCTTAATCATTCAAAAGCCTTGCAACTTTTCAAAGTCTAACAGAGTAGTCAGTATCCTGACCTGTTAAGAAATCTTCCTCCATTACCTTCTCTGTTATTAATAACAACATTGAAGGAATCCTTGTACCTAATGCCTTTCTATATCTACTCTTCTCCGGTAAAGGCAAATTACAAACAGCCTCAAAAACCACCCAAATTTGGCTTCATTTCAGTTGTTTTAAAAAGCAGCTAACAACACAATATATCAGATCAATAGCAGGATGCCCTGACTTGGATATTAAGATATTTGAAAGCCCATATCATCTGTTTATTCATCTAGTATTCTTTATTACATATGAAGGAATGAATCTTATGCCCTCTGGTCATGTCAAGACCCTTGTATTTTAAAGTGATCAACAGAAAAAAAAATCTAAGATTAACGGTATTGAGTGAAAAAAGGAAGAAAATAAGTACAAAAATGTAATGATAATTCCATAGGAGTGGTAGAGGTATGAATACTGACATTCATTTAAATAATAAAACACGGAAAACATAACGGTTGTTTTATAAAGAGAAATATATTAAACATTTTCAAACACTCTAACAGGGTTGCCTATCACATTACTGTTAATATGGTTTTTATTTTCAGAAAAAATAGAAATACTCAAATTTGAGGATAATAGTATAATATACAAAATATTAATTATTATCCAACATCTCTTGCATTTTTTTAAGAATTAACATGGCATAGTGGGAAAAAGAAACAGTAGCTTAGGTTTTAGAGAAGTTGTTTTCATGTTATCTCTCCCAGTAGACTGTTAGCTCTTTAAAATCAGGAAACATCTTTTGCCTTTTATTTTATTTAACATGGTATCTGACACATAATATCTGCTTAATAAATGTTTTTTAGACCAATAGATCCTAACTCTGATGCCTACTACCTAAGGCACATTGGGTAAGTTATTAACTTCTCCTAGCCTCACTTTCCTCGTGTAAAATGAGGGAGTCAGCAACTGCTATCTCTTCCATTCTACATTTAAGGTAAGTTTGTATGCTATTTAAAAAATCAATTGTGAATAAAGTATTATTATTCTACCTTAAAAATCTATTTCTATCAGACTAAATGAAGGAAAGGACACAATTCAAAGAAATTATATACTTTCCTCTAGATTTCCAACAATCAAATCCATACATTTCTAGAAAGAGTGTGTCAGTTTATCTTATTGAATGCTAGGGAGAATAAGCAAATGACCATTTCTTTTTTAAATTGGTTACTGAAATACATTTTAATTCATAAGTCCCTCAGTTATACTTGAATAAGCAAAATGATTCAATGTATTGTTCAAGGAGATATGAAACATCATTTGGCCAACATGGAATGAATAGTCTTTTTGTTGGAAATGTAAAAACAAACCAAAAAACCCAAGTCTTTGACTATTTTCATGTATGGCAGAGCTTGATACAAAATATACTCTTTGATTTTGATAAATGGGTGTCAACTATATTCTTTCACATACAATGGGGGAAAATCCTTTCCTTTTATTCAAATTTTTCAAGGTAGCTATGCCAAATCATCCTAGATGCTTGCCATTTCTAGTTGTTTGATAGTGAGTTGTCTTGTTAATTTTTGTTCTTTCAGGAATACAGGTTCTGCTACAGCTAAATTTCCTCCTTGCTTCTTGTCCCTCTACTATACTTACTTTAAATCCAGCCTCAGAGCACATTCTTTTCCCCTTTATTTCCTGGGAGATTAATCCTCTTTAATGTTTTTACTAATTTGGAATATCTTTAAAATTTGTTCTCTTCCTGCAGAAATATACTTAATGTTATTCAACTTGTCAGTTTTGTAGAGATTTCACAATTTAATGGGAAGAGGTGTGGTGCACTAGAAAAAGACATGAGTTTGGAGTCAGGGAGATCTAGGTTTGACTCTTTCCTGAAATACTAGCTAAATTAACCTGAGCAAGTCACTTAATCTCTTTCAGTCTTAGCTTTCTTACATGTAAAAGTGGGGAAAATAACAATATCTAGCTCATCAAGTTGTTGTAAGGATCAAATGAAATAATATTTTAAACCACTTTATAAACTTTAAAGCTCTCTATAAATGGAAGCTGTCATTGATAGATGATTTTTTAAAAAATGTCTTGGGCATGTTGAGTTAGACTAGTTAGTAGTTTTCCAATAAGAAATTACTCAAAACATCTCATGTAGAACTGGAACTGAATTAAGAAGCCATCTAATCCAAATTCCCCTTTTAATTGATCAGGAAAGTGAATCCCAGGCAGGTTGAGAGACATAGCCTTCGTGGCATAGGTAATAATATGTTAAAGGGAAGATCTGAAGCTGGTCCCATTTGATTCCAAAGTAAGTGCTCTTAACTATGATCACTATAATGCCAATGTGATATTCACAGCACCCATGGTGGCTACAAATATACTGGTGTAGTTGTGAATCAAAAATATAGCAGGCTCTCCACATGGAAGACAGAACAAAAACATTTATTCAAATACCAGAAAGCCAAATCCCAACACCGGAAAGTCAAATCCATCATAGCAACTAAGAAATTGGTATACATAACCAATGCAGTGAACATCAACATTCCCAAGCCTTCCCTCCATCAGGCCTTCAAAACCAAACAGGCCCCCTTAAGTAAAAATGCCCCTCTCTCACTCACACTAGCTGCTCAGCCTAAATGTTGCTTGCTCTCAGCTGTTCTGGCTCTCTCTCCTGCTCATTCCTGTTCCACTCTTTAAGCAAGCTCCTCCCCCACCATGGGCTCCATGTGATTACATTGGCCTATGAAGGGGCAGTGAAGATCTTCAAATTACAATTACCATTACAATCAGAATTTTTAGAAATTTTAGAAATGGGGGTGACCTCAGTTTCTCAAGACTATAGGCAATATAAGGTTGGCATGCCCTACCAAGATGGAAAAGCTGAAAACATTGATCCAGTTTTGATTTGTACATCTGTTTTCTGGGGGCTGAGTTAAAGTTCAGAGACAATAATGACCAATTTGGCTCCAAGATGATACTTTTTGTTGTTGTTTTTATTCTTACTAAACTTTCATAGACTGTCTTGCATTACACAAGGTTTGTGTTGGTAAAGGGAGTACCTACAGGGATTTAATTAAAGATCTCTGAAGTAACTGAAAGATATATTTTAGCATGATTGAGATGTGGAAAATAAAGCTTAAAAAAACAGAACAAGATTCAACAATAAACACAGCAAAACGTAAGAAAATACATGATACTCTTTTTTTTAAAGACAAAAGCATTTGACAAGGTGACTATTACAGAACAGCTGAACATTCACTTGGATAACTATTAATGTGAAACTATAACTCCCTTCTCCAACTTTGGAAGGATTTTGTCAATCACTATATTCTACGGCTGACTTTTGGGACAGCAGATTGGATTGCTTAACAAAAACAAAGATAAATATTTCCTCTCACAGATAAAAGTAAGTCACAGAATGGGAAACACCCTCCACTTACACAGATTTGCAACTCATATGGTCCTTATATTCTTGGAGAACTGACTTGGGACATTTCTCCCAAGTGTTAAATGGCCTTCCTAATTGCCTTTGGGATTCTAGCCATAGCTCTTTAATCCTTAAAAAAAAAAAAAAAAAGGATATGAGAATGGGGGAGGAGCACAAAATATTGGACTCAATCAGGATCTTTCAGATATCAAAGGCTACTAGGAACAATTTTTTACCACCTCCACCTGCCTCTAAAAACATATCTTCTTGCCAAGAACTCCTTTAAAACATTAGTATTCATGGTTCTGGGATACTTTAAAGATAAGACATGGATTGGATAACTCCCTTGATATCCTTTATAATACTATAATTCCATGATCTTCTGAGTACATAAAATGCAGAGACAAAAGATTCAATTCTTTCAAGGGAGACAATTCTACTTTATAGACATTTTTAAAGTCACTGGATAATTAGAAGTTAGTGAGGTGAGGCCTTCCATTGCTATTAATGCACCTGACATGTTTGTGCTTGGATTCTTTAGGGAAGTATCAGACAATTATTTTTTTAAAGGCTTTGGATAAAACAAAGTCTTTATTCTTGAACATTTTCTTCTGTCTCTGTTTGAAATGTGACCTTTCTAATAATACCACATGGTTAATTTGGAATATTAGTCATTCTTCAATATCCACTTCAAACGCTCACGCACACATGCACACACGCACACACACACTACCTCTGTAAGTGAAGTGGTTATACAGTAATTTGGTCTGACCTACATCATTAAGTGGCTCGAAAGAAAGGTCTCTAATGTACATTCTATACATTTCCCAATCTCATGATTAATGAATATATTCTTTGAACAAATGCTTGCTCTGCTTTCAGCACTTAAGGCCAACACAAACCACAGATGAGGTGACACAGAAAAGGAAAGAAAAGACACACACACACACACACACACACACACACACACATACACAGATCACCCTTCTAATCATGTATCCTGCTATATGTGGCCTCATGGAAGCAGATGTAATGGATTGTTTTCTTCTTCTTCCTTCACTCTGTCAATTAGGAGCCATAGTGTTGTTAAAATAGGTGAAAAGTGGGTCAATATTAAAGTACTGGCTATCCAAAAGGTCATTTTTCTCTCATACAACAAATCAAATGACAGATAGGGAAAACATTTTCGCGCCTTATTTGTTTGCAGCTGTTCTTTGTCTGACATTTCCTTTCTCCATATGGTAAGTGAACTGCCCTCTATTTGCTGGTGTGAACACATATGCCCAGAGCAGCTTGGACAGGTGTTGTAGCTTTCTTTAATTTCAGAGATTGCTCCATATTCCCAGGCCATCACTATCAGAGCTTTTGTATCTTAATCAGATTTAAATATGTTCATGACACAGAAAGAAAGATTCAGACTTTGCCCATTCACTTTAAAAGGTTTATCCACGTATTTTATAGTTAAATTCAAATGGTATCCATCATACTTTCAAAGGGCTTTTTCTCAATTGCAAGTTAGATGCTGAAGACAGTCAAAGTACTGGGTACCACTCTTTTCATTTCATTTCAGAAAGTTACACTTCCCATTTCTTTCCTACATCATTACTTTAGATCAAATATTTATGTAAATGTAGCATCATAGACACATGGGTATATGAAATAATGATACAGTGAGTAAGGGAAGTCGCATCTACTTATCATGACTAGTTTCTGGCAATAAACATAAACTTGTCAAGGTATTGCACCTTGCATAACTATAGCTTAGATGCAAAATCAATAATGCATTTGGAAATGTAGGACTGATTGAATCCAAACACAGCCCTGGTCTCTAGTGAGGTGGCATCTTAGCTGAGCTCACAATGCAATGCATTATGGGAAGATGATAATGTCATCTCTGCAGTGTTATAGATTGGAGTTTAATCAATCAAGTACAACAATTGTGCATTGATCAGATTTTATACCTGCATTACAATGGACAGAGAATGCAGAACAGATTTTTATGAGAATTTAATAATTATTATTACCTTAGAACAGGCAATAAACCCAAGAACATGCCCCTCCTTTAAAAAATCTAGTTAAATTTGCAACACTTCATCTCCTGTGAAGATAATTTTTCATCATTTTACATAATGCGATTTTTGAGGGGTTACATATTTGTGGATACCTAGAGGCAGAAAAATGAGTATCTTGTTCAATAAGAGACATTCCAGAAGACATCAAACAGGAAGACTATGTGTGGTGAAGATAATTAAGTGCTAGATTGAAGAACAAAGGAGTATGGGAGTCTGGAGAGTTTTCAGAACAGGGCCCTTAAATTTTATTTTGAATGGTTTAAATGAGGACTGCCACCCAATAAGCACTTCTAGGTTTTACCTTCACAAACTTGAAAAAAAATCTTTCAATCTGATGATCTTCTAACTTGAACTCCCAACTTTTAATACAACTTATGATCAAAAACTTAGAGCTGAAAAGGACTTTAGAGTTTATTTAGGCAAAGCCCCTAATTTTACATGTGAGGAAACTGTACCCCAAAGAATATCATAAAGACTTTGAACATTGGTTCTCATTCCAAATCTAACCTTTGTCCACTATACCACGTTACCATCTACTATGCTGACTATGTTCTTCTTATTTTTGATGAGAACTTTTAAAAAGTTGCTTTGAGAAGCATCAGCATAAGCACATCCTGAATTTGTCAAACTTACCTTTCCCTCAATACCTCCCTCAAATTGAAAAAAAAGTGTGTCCCTACTCTGCTTCCCTCCACATGCTCCCTGAAAAGAACAGAGGGAAAAAAAATGTAAAAAAATCAGGCAGTAGGAGTGACCCAGTACTTCTGCTCAATCAGAAAGGCCTGAAGAGCTATGGAGGCAAAAAATGGCCACAATCTCCCTCTTTTTTTGACTCTTTTACATATATCAAAGTCCTGAAAGTCTTTGTAGGGAACTGGGAATCAGTTCAGCAAAACTAAGCAACACACCTTAAAAAAGAAATCATAATGCAGCTTTTACCATCCATAGGCCCCTAACTCTGTAAATCAGCATTGTCAAGATATTTGGAGTCACCTTGTTTTCCAGAGCTAAGGACCAGCAAGTAGGCTGTACCCTGAGCTTGGCATAACAACAATCCTTTGTGTTTACCCTCTGGATGATCTCACCCTCTGCAAAATGTATTCTTTTGCCCTATTTCCAAGGGACCTGAGAGCTAGAAGGAGCCAACTGCAGCAGAAAGCAATCAATCACCTCTGCTTTTAAGTGCTAAGTGAACCAAAACATGCTGCACTCCTCTTCCCACCACACTAACTCTGGTTCTGTACCCTACCAAATAATCCTGAGGCTTAACAGCCGTTACACAATGATGCTAATGACTTAAGGACTGTTCCCTCAGGACTCAAGAACACCTGTATTGTCCCACAGATGCTTGCACCTGTGGATCTGCTGTGGGAACTGTTTACTTAAGACCTAGGGCTGACTGTGTTGGGTTCCACCTTTTTGGGGTTTTCAGGCTTATAAACCCTAGCCTTTCCCCAGCATGTCAAGCCCCTCTTCTCAGGGGACTTCAATTTGCAAACCCATTTTCCCCACTTTGAAATTAAGTAAAAGACATTTGATTCTTGAATCACTTGATTCTGCCCTGCTTTGTTTAACTCCAGACACTCACAGTTAGAGACCAGTCCAGTCTGGGCTACATTTAAAAGGTAAGATACCTTCTTATATTACTCTCTCACACTTTTTAAAATTATAATTCAGTAGCATTCATTTTCAACTGTTTTGCTGTTATTGTTCTTTCCGTTTATATTTCTGAAATAATTGTATATTTTGTTTTCCAGGTTATACTTACTTTATATCTGTTATTGAAAGTCTTTCTCCATGTAAAAAGAGAACCCCACACAACTCATCTCAAATACCATAATTGTTATGGTGTTTTAAACATTTATCAGATAAGAACACCTCTTCTGTTTGAGTTATGAAACTGTCAGTCAAAATTATGAACTAGATATTAATCATCCACAGATGCTTCTATTTACTCAATCAACCAATCAATCATAGATTTAAACTAAGGGCAAACAAATCCTTTATCAATTTGGGAGATGTATCTGAATGAAAGCAGATGACTAGCACACAGGGAATGTCTTGTGTTGGCTGAAGAGCATCAGTCATAGCTGGTGGAGCTTGGATAAAACAATCTGCCTTTAGAATCTGATATTCCAGTAGCAAGACAGCCAAGTGGTAGAATAGCTTCAGCAAAACCCCTGAAAGGGAAATACAGTGTCTGATTCTTGCCTACTTCCTTTACCACACGAACTTATGGAAGTCATAATATTTCCCAATGGCTAAGAAGTGTCTATTGACCAGCAGTGGTTTTTGCTACTTCAAAAGAGTTGCTATCATAATTTTTCAGGTATATGGGAACTTTCTTTTGTCACACATCTTTTTTAAAGGTATATACCTAGAAGTCTACCAGTCATTCTAATAAGCAATCATGGAAACCCATTTTCTAAAGATAAAGAGGAAACAGAAAGGGTGTGTGTGGAATGGATTACATTTATTATTGTATGCCTTTACAACTTCTAGTCAAATCTGCTGCTCATCTTGCTGTGACAGTGACCGCGCCTTCTCACAGACAACACCACTGGCACACAGGCGCTACAAGATCTCACCAAACTGAAAAAGATACAGAGCTTCTCTCAGAAACTGGTTTAAGGATGGGACCAAGGCCAGCCATCTCTCCTAGGCAGCTTGGTGGTGTAGTGGATAGATTGTTGGTCCTGGAATTATGAAAACCTAAGCTCAACTCTGGCCTCAGATGCTTACTAGCTTTGTTACCCTGGGCAAGTCACTTAACCTTCTTTTGCCTCAGCTTCCTAAACTGGTAAGTGAAGATAATAATAGCATCTGCCTACTAAGATTGTTGTAACACACAACTGAGATAATATTTGTGAAGTAATTGGTGCAGTGTCTGCCACATACTAGATGTTTAATTAAAAAAAAAGTCCCACTTATTTCTTCCTTCATTTTCTACCAGGCAACATATCTGTAGACTTTTCCATTATGCCCACTTCTTCCCCAACCCTCTCCAATCTGCTTTTCTGCTTAATTTTATGTGTTTTCCCCCTTATTAGTATATTAGGCAAAGATGGTACATTTTTTTGCTTAGATTTCTATTCCTAGAACTTAACACAGCGCCTGGCAACAGTAAAATGCTAAATAATTACTTGTTGACAGCCTGACTAACGGGTCAGAAAGGCCTATCAACAGGTTGACCCCAGAATGCAGATTTGTTTTTGTCTGTAGTGTTCCAAGACCGTTCACCAAGAGTAGGGTTGGGGGGGGGGGAGGGGCAGGCTGCAGCTGCATTGGAAAGTATATTCCCTGGGAGGAAAAACTATCACTGTATCTACTCAGAGTGTGGCTCCTCATTTTTTGTTACTACTGAACAATAAATCAATAAAAAATTATTAAGCACTTACTATGTATAGTGCCTACACTATACTAAGCACTGGAGATACAAAACGAGGCAAAAGACAGTCACTGTGTTCAAGGAATTTACAATCTAAAAGACAGACTGACCTGTCTATTGTTACTGTGTTAAGTATGCTCCATGTTTGTGGTATTCATTCAAGGGGGATAATGACACAGGTTTTGCTTGATATAAATCCATGGAGGTAGAATGGTAGGCTTAGGGGTCAGGAAGTCTTGGAATAATGTTCTTCTTCTGATACATACTAGGCTGTGTACTGGAGGAAAGTCACTTAAACTTTTAGTGACCCAGGCAACTCTCTGGGACTATAAATTGCAGAGGAATTGCCCTGTCAGGAGTTTCTCATTCCTGTGAAATCACTGGTTTGGATCAAAACAAATAAATGAATAAATGATGTGACAAAAAGAGCAAACTGAGCTAGCAATCACCTTAACTCCTGCCTTTAATCCATTGTGTCCCAAAAGTCTTAGTGCAGTTGTAAGCTATGAAAACATAATATTTTCTCTATTGTGCCATATAAAAGAAAAAGAAAAGAAAAAAAATACTTTAAGCCTGACTCTCCTCTCTTTTCAGAGGAAATATCAGTAAAGCAGTAGTCCAGGGCTCTGGATTTGGAAACTGATATTGTCATTGTTACAGATCTCAATCCTTTATGTAATAGAAAGCTTTCAAGACTTGATGAGTCTAAGAAAAGAGAAATCATAGCTCTGTGGTCAAGTTGCTGATGAACATATCTGAATTAACTTGGGCTCTCTTCCACATACCAATCTATTGGTAATTGGATATAATCCTGTTGCCCCCAAGCAGTAATTCCATAGATAAAGTTTCCCAAGCAGAATAGTAATATGAAAAACTAATACATACTGATTTATATAAATGCAGAAAAAGCAATGTATAAATAACTCATTTGCTCTTCACAAAAACCAGTATACATACAGATTCTATTATTATCCACTCTCATTTCACAGATAAGGTAACTGAGGTAAGAGAGATGTAGTGAATTATCAAGAGTCACACAAATGGGAGCCACCAGAGGCAAATTTGAACCTAGATCATTCTGATACCAGGTCCAGTACTATTTCCATGATACCATATTATCTTTTTACTAAACCACATTGACCTTGTTTTCTCTGGTAAGAACAAAGGGTTAGCTCTGTACCCCCAGTGAAATGCTGGTATAGTGAATGTAAAGGAAACAAGGTATTGTGATATAAGCACATGGTAGAGAATGTGTGGACCTCTGAGTAAGGATGACATGTTCAGACCTGACACCTGGGGTAGTTCCTAAACCTCCCAGGTTTCTATGCAGGGGTGTGCAGAAGCCAGCTCATGCCAGCTCATGAGAGCCAACTGGTAGATTTTCATTGGGAGCATTTATACCACAGAAATTCGCAAATGTTACGAATCAGAGCTTGTTTACTGTTTTGTATGGCGATACAGAAAGTGATGGACAAAATGCAGAGGAAAACTTAAGTCAGTTGTTAAACATTTACTTGTACAACTCTATTTTTAGATAATGCTCTAATAGTGTAAGCTACAAAGAAGATGTTGATATAAATCTGTAGAAAGAATTCTTCACCAAAAGCTAACTCCCTATACTGATTAAATTATGATTCTGTTTGGGAGGGTGTGGGGGAGGGAAGTAAGATTTTTTAAAAATGTATATCGTTGTGACTAAATATTTTTGCATTCTAGTTTCATCCCAATCATGTAACCTCTAAGAGAATGCTCATTAATATGGAAGCATACCAGGATGCAATCTGTATTATAAATGAGTAATGATTTTTTTTTTTTTTTGCTCATGTATTATCTGCTGGTATGGTTTGGCTTAGGCAGTCTCCAAAAAGGAAAAAAAAAAAAAAGATTATCAATAGCTGATCAGTGAATATCCCCCAAGGCCCAGGGGCTGAAGAGAATATAGGCAGTAGCTTAAAAACAGCTTTTACAGAATCAGAATCTCAAAGCAGGAAAGGAGGCATAAGCCATATGGTTCTACTTGCACTTGATCAGAAATGCCTTTTAAAGCATCATTTGCAAGTGATCAGAGAATCTCTACTTGAAAACTTCTAGTCAAGGTGAACCTACTTCCTTCTAAGACTTGTCAATCTCTTTTTAAATCCCTGTATATATTGTGATGCACCAAAGCTGTGTCCTTGTGAGATTCTTTCAGCTTTATGAACTTCACTGTGTTGGAACACTCTCTCCCAACATGGATGAAAATCTATCATTAATAGATACATCCTAAGGAGTATGTACAAAGTACAAAGACATGGAGAGTTTAAGTGACTTGCCCAGGATAACACACACAGTATGTGTCAAAGGTAACATTTAAACCTAGATGTTCCCAATTCCACAACCAGAACTCTATCTTCTTTGGATTTATCTCCATACTACTTCTCAATTTTTCCATGATCTTTCCTCAACTCAATCCATACTAACTTTTCTAAACTTGTATACATTTGAAATCATTATTTATTATTATTTTTTTTTACTGTTTACTATTCCATAGGGGTTTTCAGCATCTAGAATAACACCTTTGATTAGGATAATTCACAGATCTGTATTTTACTTATGTTCTCAAATTTGTTGTAATTAATTAAACAAAAAGACCATTGATCTTGGAATTGGAACACTTATATTTAAAGTCTAACACTGTCATTTACTTTTGTATCATTGCAGGCAAATCAGATTACTTTCTTGGACCCCAGTTTCCCCCTTTGTAAAATGACAGAGCTATATGTAATCTCTGATATCTGTTCTATCTCTAAGTTTCAGTGATTTCATAATTTTTGTCACATTCTTATAAAAGAGAAGATATAATCAAAATATGTTTTAATAAAATTTATATGATATTTATATGTTACATACTTGCCCCACTGCAATCAAGTTTAGCGTTCTCTTCAAATTTCCAAAAACTCATACACATACATACAAAAAATATAGCTTATTCCAAAAGTCTTATTTACATTTTTAAACTACTAAAGCTTAAAAATGTACTAAATTTTGAAACATGCTATATATATTTATAATCTTTTTGTCTTAATACAGACAGCATGAAAAATGCATAAATTGATATAAAGCCACAGAAATATGTTTTTTCCTAGATATTCAGATAGCTATAAATGCATATAACTCAGTTCTGTTGTGGAAGTAACTAGAAAGATTAATGAAAAGTCAACAGTACCTTTAAGTGAATTACAAACCTGGTCTGACATTACATTTTTCTCTTTTAGATGCTGTTTACAGTGGTGTGTGTTTGTGTGTATATGTGTGTATGACCTATATATGTATAATGTACCTGCATACACATTTTTTGTGCACACATGCCTTTTACCACATTACTTTTTTACAACTTCTTCTTCCCTTTAATGCTGTCCTTAGGATTTCTTTATGTTAGTGGCATGTTATGTATGTTAAATGTGGAGAAGGCCTATACAATATTAATTATATCATGGAGTGTGAATTCAGAAAGAAACTGGTAACTGAAACAGAAAGTAGTCTACAGTTACTTAGTCCTCATAGCTTTCAGTAGAAAGACAAAGTTGTTCTTTAGGTGAAATGCCCTCAGAGAAAGTTTCTGATAGTCATCTCCATTGAAAACCATTTTGGGAAAAGTGTGTGAAAGTTGAGTTCTGAAGCATGTGTTCACACAATCATGCTTTCAAAATTAACCATTTCCATAAGAAGGGAGAATAACTGCAATTCCTCGAAAATTCAGAAGTCTGATGATTATACAAACACTTACGGATCATTGCATATCATTACAAACATATACCTGTTAGATTAGCAATGACAGCAATGCAAGAATCCATCCATAATATGTGTGTTTATTCCTATGCTCCTATTCCTCCTGTTCTCTTCAACATCTGTGTGCCTCCTCCAGGGCTAATGAATGATGATGAAATGTTAGTGGCCTAGGGCCAGAATAATACCCTGTGTTTTCTTTTATAATACCAACCAGCCTAAATGAACTTCAGCATTTCTGATCATCTTAACAAGAGCAGTATAGGGTAAAACATTTTTAAAAGTAAATAACTCATCATTACCAATCTAATTTCAAAATCTTTTGAAGTTTATCCTTGACTATTAGGGGTATAAGACAATAATTGAGAGCCTTCAAGATGCCCTCCCTTTCCAGGCTACAAAAGACTGCTGAATTCTAAAACCAGACAATGTATCACTAAAGTAAGAGGAAAGAAGTTCCCATTCTTGACACCTCATCACTCATAATTAGACTTCAAAGCTGGTACTATATCAAGACGAATGTGAGAATTGTGACCTCTTTACTTACATGGATTCAGGCAGCAGACTCAAAAAAAAAAGATAAATAGCTCACTGGTCATATTGTCTAGTCTCTTCATATTAGAATGCTGCTACCTATTTTTCCTTTCAGCACAATCACTATTCCAAAACTCTCTCTCCCCACAGGAAAGAACCCCTCCCTTGCAACAAATAGTCAAGTGAGGAAACAAGCAAACAAACAAAAATTGTCTTGCACTGGTTATATCTGAAATTGTATGCTTTATTCTGCACATAGAGTCCATCACTCCTCTACAATGAGATGGAAAACATATTCCACCATCAGTCATGTGGAATCATGATTGGTTTTATTAGCCACAGTTCTGAAGTATTTCACAGCTTTTTCCCCTTTGAAATGTTGTGACAATAATATAAATATTACTTATGGTTATGCCCACTTTATTCTGCATCAGTTCATATAATTTTTCCTGAATTTCTTTAAAACTTCCCTTCCATCATTTTTTATTCTATAAAGTATTCCATCATATCCATACCCCATAATTTGTTCAACCATCCCCAAATGGATAGACAGTGACTCTGTTTTCAGTTCTTTGATACAACAAAAAGTACAGCTATAAATAGATTTGTACTTACTGAATCCTTTCCTACTTTCACTGACCTCTTTGAGGGGACGATACCAATATTAGTATTTCCAGGGAAATTTGCACATTTTAGTTACTTCTTAAATATGTATTGAAATTACTTTTTGAGGTGTAATTTAAAAGTTGTTTAAAATGAGTTTCTACCATCATTAGTCATTTGGAGCTTATTTTTTTTTCTATAGAGTTTTGATAGCTTGGATTTCTTTCCTTGAGAGCTGTCTAGACATATCCTTTGACCATTTCTCTATTATGGAACGCCCCCAATGGTGTCATTCTCTAGATAGCTTGGATATCAGACCTTAATTAGAGTAATTTGCTGCAAAAACTTTTCCCCACTTCACTGTTGCTCTTCTATTTCTAACTGCATTGATTTAAGCTGTGGAAAAAAAAATATTTTTATATAATCAGAATTGTCAGTTTTATCTTTTGTGTGCTATATTTTCACCATGTGATAGAGTCCACAATATATATTTTGATTTTGAGTAAATGTTCAATAAGTAGGTGCTGGATCTCCATACCATGGCAGACTTTTTGTTTGTTTGTTTCTTGATTTAGGAGGCTGAACAGCACAGTGGCAAACATATGTTTTAACCATCTTTTGTAAGCTAGAATGTGACATCAATTAATAATGAAAAGAAGAGTATAGCAATCTGAGAAAGAAGAGTTTACTGGATTAAAAATATGAAGCTGAGATGAAGAGAAAGATTATTTTATATTTTTAATGTCAGGCCTTAGAAGCACTATCTATAAGAGACAGCTTAATATCTGATCAGATTAATAATCATCCTAAAGGGAATGTGGACTATTCATAAGTAATTTCAACCACTTCTACATGGAAATCAAAATTAATAAAAATGTATAGACAATTGAATATTAAGGGAAATATCTTAATTTTCTTAACAATATTTATGCACTTTTGTCAGGCTTTTTGTATTAAAAACAATAGATGATAGGAAGTGTATAGAATTTTAAAAATCTGGCTTCTGGTTTAAGGATGAAGAAGCAGCATCTTTTGAGTCCAAGATGCAAATATACACATCCCCCTCCATTGAATCAACCTTGTTGCCATGAATGTATTTGCTATGCTAATTTAGTGTACATAATCTCCCAGAAGTCATTCATAAACATTTCATTCATATTTTTTTACAGTCTCTCTCTGATTTCAAATTTTCACCTGGATCTTTCAGACTTTTAAAAGAAAGGAGGATTACCATCTTCATCTGTGTTCTTAGACATAAAGTTGCCTCTTCACACATGATAGAATGAAAAAATGAATGAACCAAGTGTCTTTTTAAAGCTGTTACTAGATGACAAGAACCATGCTAGTTACAAGAGATATTAATATATAAATCAACAGTGGATTCCCTAGGATATCACAGTGATAATGAACAGAAATGTAGGATAATTGACTGATGTCTCCCTTCTAGGAATTCCCATTATTCCCAGAGAAAGAAATGCAAAAAAAAAAAAAAAAAAGGAGGAATATGACATGGCATCAAATTGGCTAGAGAACAGATAATGGAATCTGGGACTACATGGATTTGGTAAACTCTTACAAATCAGGAGCACAGGACCTCCAGGATGGAGGAGGAGGGTATGGTAATGTCATGAAAGTGGCCAGAGATTTAAATAAAGTTATCAGATTACCATATAATATTTGTAAAAGGAAAACCCTATACCCTAAAAGAGGGATCCTAAAAGAAACAGAATCCAATCACAGATAACTGCACATGGGTTCTGTAATGACTATACTATATGTTAGAACTTCTCTTCACAGGGGAGCAGGGCATTGGAGTTCCACAACAACCATGCAATTAGAAGGATTTCTGAGGATCAGAGTTGTTTGACATACCAGTGATCCTGTGTGAGTGAACTTTAGTGGAATTTGAAGATGCCTGTCGCTGCCAGAAACTACAGACCAACTTTGACCAGCTCAAGGGCAAACTTGAGCTGCAGCTGCAGACTCAAGACCTTGCTTGTGACTTTTTAAATATCCTGCCCCCTGGCTTGTTGTGTTTACAGATGTCTTCTACCTTGACCCCCACTCCCAGCCCAACAGCTTTTAGAAAGTATTAACATCTCACCCCTTTCCCATACCCCTTTTTAGCAGCTGAGCACTCACTCCCTCTCTGATGCTTTCTTTTAAGCTTTGTTCTCTCTTGAAAGTTCTTCTCAGACAACCAACGATTTTGTGATCTGTGACTGGCTTCTGTTTCATTTAGGATCACTCTTTTTAGGGCCTGGGTCTTCCTTTAATTAACGTGATATGGTAATCAAAAAAGCTAATACAAATTTAGGTTACACTAGGAGATGCAAAGTGCCTTGTACCAAGAAGTTGACAATTCTTGTTGTATTTTACCCTACTTAGCCCAAATATGGAGTAGAATACTCAGTCCCGGAGATACCTAAAGGGAAGATCACTGGCAAGAATTTATAGGAAAGTGACCAAAAGCATGAACTGAGGGTCACAGAGAGTCACCTAGATCAAGCCATAAGAAGATCAGTAGAAGGACTAAACACACTAAGCCTTCGTGGGGCAGGACATGGTCAATATATTTTAGTATCTGAATTGTAGTCATGTGAAACAGGAATCAATAAACTTGTTCTCACTGGTCTCAATGGATAGAAGTAAGGGGAGTGGGAAAGTTGCAGAGAAAAAAGATTTAGAATTGATGTAGAGAAGAACTTTTTATCAATTAGAGACTTCCCCAAGCAGAAGGGGATGTCTTGAAAGGTCATCACCTCTTCCCTCTGCCATGACCCTCATTGTAGGTCTTCAAGCAAAGGATGAAAGACTAATTGTCAGGTTGTTGAGAGGATTACTGCTTAGTTCTAGGTTGGATTTGACTTTAGAGCTCATTTCCAACTTTGAGATTCTGCGATTTAATTTTTTTTTTCACTAAGATCTCATTATGAATAAATTCATTTGTGACAAAAAACAAACAAACAAAACAACAACAACAACCCAGAACAGGCTTAATGGACCCATCATGGAGAAGAAACATTAACATAAGGAAAGTATGACAAGCCTACAAAAAGGAGGATAGAGTAGCAATAAAGAAAAACTTCACCTTTTTTTAAAAAAAAATGCTTAGGACCAATCCTAGAGATAGCCCCAATATTTTTTAGAAAATTCCTCCACCTTCCTTGCTTACTTTCCATTTCAGCTTTGCCACGATTCTGGCACTATTGGAAAGTGACATTTCCTGTTTATATAATTACATTACCCCCACTGAAAAATTAATTCCCTGTGTGAGTTCAGATTACAGCACCATCTGTCCTCAGTTGTGTAAAGAGATGCTTTGTTTCATGAACATTTAATGATGTTATTATGACTTCATTTTTACTAATCCATACACACACACACACACACACACACACACACACACACACCCCTACACCTTGTCCAACGACACTTAGATAGTATCTATAGGAAGGAGGACTGAAATAAATCCAGATCTTCCAGCCTTTGAGGCCAGCTTTCTATCACTGTCACACCATGTCTTAATCTTACAATGTAGTTACCCTTAATATACATAATTTTAATTAATATTAATTCAATACATATATACATATTTGTATATATATGTGTTGTATAGATATGCACAGGACTATATACTATATCTTTTTATATCTATATTTACATATATATCTCTAAATCTTTATATCCATAGAAAAATATTTATATCTCTCCTGTATATAAATAAATACAGACAATAGAAGCCAGTGTTTAAAATGTCAAAATGGAGACCTTATCCTACATGAAATTTTTAATTTTAAAGGAGTAACAAGGTACATAAACAAATAAATATAAAGGTAGATTGTAAAAAGCTACAACAGAGGTATAAGCAAAGTAGAATCCTCAGCAATTAAAAGGAAAAACTATTTGAGGGCACAGTACAACATCCAGCAGAACTCCTACACTGAAAGTTAAAAATATGTCATGAATTTAAAACAGATGTCCAGACAGGTATTCAAATCAGTTATTTTATATAAAGCACACTGAAAACCTTAAAGTTCTGTTTAAATTCTACCATCACCGTCATCATCCATCATTATCTTGCATAAATTGACAATTTAAGACACAGCTTTGGGATGACTCAGCAAAAAAGAAATTTTTTAATGAGGTATAGCAGTCTTTTAGGAATAGCTACTTTAAGTGGTAGAAGGAAGAAGGACAGGTGAAAGGGAAGGGTATAAGTATTAGAATAAAATTAGAACTAGTGCAGAATAAAGTCATTGTATGAAGAGAGGAGGTAGAATGGCATATGTTTATATTTACATGTATGTATGTTTGTATAACAGTAAAAAGGATAGTTTAACTGAATTTCAAGGTATACTAAGGATATTAATGCATAATTTAATACATAATGTCAAGCTTGTGATCTTTTAAAAAAATTCTCATGAATCTTCTGTATAGATGGTCTATAGTACACTTTGATGTGTTTAATGTGTTTTCTGTTTCTGCCTCCATTGGTCTTCACACAAATATTTAATATTTTCTTCGTGGCTTCTGGTAAGTGTATATCTTTATACTTTATAAATTCTTTGATAACGCTTTGCATTCCACAGAAAGGTGGGAATAAAGTAGATGACTTGGGGATTATCATAAAAGATTATAGAAGGTCAAGGGGAAACTATTTTATGGTATCAGAAATGAAGCCAACAGATGTTCTAAACTGTAAGAATAGGAAGAGGATTCAGTTTTTTGATGAAGGAAAAAAAATTTTAATTACAGGAAGGGGGTGAATAAGATGACTAGGAAAGAGTCATCAGGGGTGAATTTCAGAGTCTTGGATATTAGAAAGAGACCAGATCTGAGTGAGGGTGGGAAATAAGGTATGGTCATTCCTGTGTGTAACTAAAGAAAATTAAGAATTATACTGGAGTATAGTACTGAAGAATTGTGATGTTAGGGTGTTGGGTAGGGTATCATGATGCTGAAGTTATTCATAATCATTTCAGAGAATGAGAATTATGTAGAGACAATGACCAAGCCAGAAGTTGATGGTATTCAGAAAGAAAGAGGTTTGTCCTAGAATTTAGGAAATGTCAGTGATAAATATTTGAATTTAAGTATATGGTCTAGATATCAAGAAAAGAAAGTATGTTGTCCATGGGTCCTATCTGAAAGCAAATGATGTCAATGTATTCTCTGTGCCAGACTAATGACAGGAGGAATTTTTTCCATTGGTGATTCATAAAGAGTTCCATAATCAAGAAAAAGCAGTTTTCTGAGATATTCTGGGAAGATGGTAGAGTAAGTGAGAAATTTCCAGGTTCTCCAGATTTCCTCCATAGACAGACAGAAAATTTCCCAGAAATGAATGGAGAGCAGAAAAAAACAAAAGGGTAAAGCAGTTGTCCTCCTAGTACATCTTGAGAGGGCCTTGGGGGAAAAAAAAAATCTCCAGTACTGAGGTTCAGTTGGATTGAAGGCTAAACACTTCTAGACTTACTCCATTGAATCAACAAACAGTGGGCATTGAGGGAAGCAGGCTAGACCCCTCAAAATTTCACCTCAACTTTCACATCACTCACAGCCTCAAGTAATTTTACCTCAGGAAATTCTACCTCATAGACTCAGGAAATTTCATCTAAGTTACAGAAGTTGCTGAGTGAGGGAAGGTTGAATAAGCCCTGCTATTTCCCAAAGTCAAGCCTAGCAGTGCTGACCAGACAAGATCCCTGGCTAAAGCTGTGGCAGAGGAGGAGTGAGCACAAACCCAGTGTGTGCATTACCACAGGGAACAAAAACATTTTCAAGTCAGTGTTACTGGGGTGTAAGGGAGGAAGAGAGGAGTCTCTGAGGTTGAGCCCCAGACATAATTAAGAAAATGGTGTTAAGAAGGACCTGAGACATAGAGCAACATTACCCAAAATTTGGGACTAAAACTTAATAATATTAAGCTACTAAAAAGGAAATAAGAGAAAGTAAAATAAAAATAAGTAAGCAAAGGAAAACCAACCAAACCACTGATAGCGCCTTTCATTTAAAAGAAGATCTGGGTTCATATTCAGAGGAAGATAGTGAAGTTTAAAAAAAAGCCACTCTTACCCTAAAGAGTAGAATCAAGATTTCACAAGCCCAAAAATAAATCTTGGAAGAACTAAAAAGGGAACTAAAAAAAAAATTGGAGAAAATTAGAAAAAAATTAGAAAAAAAATAGAAGCAATTCAAGAAAATTATGAAAATAAAGCTAACGAATTAGAAAAAGAGCTACAAAATGATAAGGAAGAAAATAAAAAAGAATTAAAAAATAAAATAACAGAAAATGAGAAAACTTAGGGAGAAAAAGCAGTTCAGGAAAAGTATGAAAAAAAAAATGTTGACCTAATAGAAAAGAAGATACAAAATCTTAAGGAAGAAAATAACTTTTTAAAAATTAGAAATGGGCAAGTAGAATTTAATTATGTTATAAGACACAAAGATATAATAAGAGGGGGCAGCTAGGTGGCACAGTGAATAGAGCAACCACTCTAGAGTCAAGAGGACCTCAGTTCAAATCAAGCCTCCAACACTTAACACTTACTAGCCATGTGACCTTGAGCAAGTCACTTAACGCCAACTGTCCTGCCTTCCTCCCTCAAAAAAAAAAGGTTTTAAAAATATAATAAAAGTAGAAAAAATAGAAGAGAATCTGAAACATCTCATTAGAGAAAAAAAAAAGAAACCACTGATCTGAAGAACAGATTGAGAAAAGACAATATAAGAATTATCGGAGTACCTGAAAATTATGATCAAAAAAAGAATCTGGATACAATATTACAATAAATTATTAAGGAAAAATGCCCTGAAATTCTACAACAGGAGGGTAAAGTAGAAATAGAAAGAATTCATTGATCACCACCTAAGAGATCCTGGAGGAAAAAAAAACAAACAAACTTACAGGAATGTCATGGTCAAGTTTCAAAATGCCCAGGCTATAGAGAAAATATTGCAAGCAACGATAACAACAACAATTTAAATACTGTGGAAAAACAATCAGGATTTCACAAGACCTAGCAGGTTCTACATTAAAAGGACATAGGTCTCAGAACATTATATTTCAAACAGCAAAGGAGCTGGTGTTACATACAAGAATATCTTATCCAGCAAAGTTGAGTATAATCCTGAAAGAAAACAAACAACAAAAAAAAAGACATTTAATGAATTGAAAGACTTTTAGAGATTTGTAACAAAAAAAAAAAAGCAGAACTCAATGGAAAATTTTATATAAAAGATCCAGAAGAAATATAAAAAAACATTAAAGACTAATTATAAGTCACTTATAAAAGTTAAACTGTTCATTTATGATATATGAAAATGTTATCACTATTCTTAAAACTCTTATTAAAAAGGTAGTTTGAAAGAAAGGTTGTGACTGTTTGTATGATAGGGTCATTCTAAAAAGCAAAATTAGGTAGGAAAAGGTAAAAAAGGAGTAATTATCTTACAAAAATGGGATGTGAAAGGAAGAACTAATACAGAAGAAACAGATGGGGTCAGGGGATTGGTAATGTTGGAATCTTACTCTTATCTGGGATAAAGAGGAAACAAAGTGCACATGGGAAGAGATTTGGAAGTCTTTTGAACTTCTACAGTGGTGGGAAAACTTAGGGATATGGCTGGGGAGGGATTTTTAAGAGTATATGGAATAGGGGGCAGCTAGGTGGCATAGTGAATAGAGCACCAGCCCTGGAGTCAGGAGGACCTGAGTTCAAATTTGGCCTCAGACACTTAACACTTACTAGCCATGTGACCTTGGGCAAGTCATTTAACCCCAATTACCTTGCCTTCCCCCCCTCAAAAACAAAAAAGGATATATGGAATAAGATTGGGGGGAGGGGAAGATAAAGGAAGGAAATTTAGAGGGATGGGTAAAATAAGGAATAAGAAAATAAGGGGATTAACAGGGATATGATAAAAAGAAAGGCTAAGAAGGAAAATAGTGAGTAAAACTAAGATGAAGGGAAATTCACAAGTAGTAATTAGAACTTTGTTCAAATCTTTAGGTCATTCCTCAATTTATAAATGGTTAAAGAATATGAATAGGCAGTTTTTCAAAGAAGAGATTAAAACAATTTATAGTCATATAAAAATGCTCTAAATCATTATTGACTAGAGGAATGAAGATTAAAACAACCTTGAGATATCATTTTATACTTACAAAAAGAAAATGGCTAAAATGATAGAAGGGGAAAGTGACAGATGTTGGAGAGAATGTGGAAAAAATTGGGACATTAATTCCCCATTTGTGGAAATATAAAATGATCAAACCACTTTGGAGAACAATCTGGAATTATGGCCAAAGATCTATTAAATGACCCATACCCCTTGACCGAGCAATACAACTACTTGGTCTATTTCCAGAGATGATAAAGGAAATAGAAAAATAATCTATATGTTCTAAAATGTTTATAGCAGCTCTCTTTTTGGTAGCAAAGAACCAGAAATTGCAGGGATGCCAATGGACTTGAAAATAACTCAACAATTTGTGGTATTTGATTATGATGGAATACAACTGTGCTATAAGAAATGATGAGCGCACCAATTTTAGAAAAACACAGAAAGACTTTCACGGAAAAATGAGGAGATGAGCAGAACCAGAACATTGTATACAGCAAGAGCAATATTGTTTTAAAACCGCCTTTGAATGAATCTTGTTTTGTCTAAGTAGACAAATTAAGTATAATGGTTTATCAAGACACTATCTGCATTCAGATAAAGAACTGATGAATAGAAGTATGTATGTAATAATCTTACATATATAAACCTATTTGTGCCTAGTGGTAGCCCTCTCTGGTGGGGGGAAAGGAAGAAAAAATTACATGATAATTTTGTTGTATATTTGAAAGAAGTAGCATGTTGTGTGTAGTAGATTTGCAGGTTTTTTTTAAATTAAGAACCTTTTTATTTTACTATGTTATGAAAATGCTTGTTTTATTCCATAAGTTAAAACTAATTTTAAAAAATTTAAATAAGAAATAGCAGTTTGCAAATTAAAGGAAGAGGAAGACATCCAAGATAAGTAATCTTTTAGTAAATTAAAAGAGGATGTAATTTGCTCTATTTAGAGAGCTCCTGGCATACAAAGTCCTTCAAACAAAATAGATCTCAGGTCAGTCTATGACTTAGAACAGTGGTTCTCAACCTTCCTATTACCGTGACCCTTTTATACAGTTCCTCAGGTTGTGGTGACCCCTGACCATCAAATTATTTTTGTTGCTACTTCATAACTGTAATTTTGCTACTGTTAATGTAAGTAACTAATATGTAGAATGTATTTTCATTGTTACAAACTGAACATAACCCACAGGTTGAGAACTGTTGACTTAAAAGGATCCATGGAAAGAAATTAACTACCTGAAGTCCCTAGATTTTAAGTAACCTGTACAATATCACAACATTAGGAAAAGTTAGAGATAGTAATACAAATTTGAATTCTCCTGATTCTAAACCCAGTGCTCTGTTCACTAATCCATGTTTTCTCTATGTAGATTACACAGAAGATAAGGCAGACATTTTTAGAATAAATTAACTGGTTATCACAGAAAGTTAAAACCGAGCAATTTAATTGATCACCTCCATATCAGATAACCAAATAATTTATCAACATCTCTTGATTTATAATTTATAAATAGCAAATGGATAATTTATGTCTTCTATTTATTTTTAGGTGCAGCATTAAGGTGTTAAAGACAATCAAGGATATAAAAGAAAATAAAAATCCTTTCTGGATTTTTTTTTTTTTAAAGATCAGCTAGACTAGCTTTTATTATTTTGTGAAGCATTAGCTAAAAGTACCTCTGATGTTAGAACTTTTGACATTCCTGAGGGAAATTGTTCCCCAGGAAGAGAAACTAGTTTTCCATTTCAAAAAGAAGTGAAATTTCTTTGTTTTGCCACCTTTTTCATACATATATTACATTCTTATATAGTTTATTGCACTTAATAGTCTATTTCTGCAATTCAGACACTGAACAAAGTTGTAGTTTTAGAGTGTATCTATAATTTTCAGTATTATTTTATCAGTGGGTTAATAAAATATACCTAAATATCCTTAAGGAAATTGGGAATCATGGCTAATATAATGAGAGATACTAAATAATTAAGGTAAATTTTTATTTTTTCATAGATATTTTTCATCTCATTACTTAGTCTTAAAGTATAGAGTTCACAATTCCTGAAATTCAAAGTTGCTACAATTTCTGTTCAGGTTTCAGACTTGAAAAAATTGGATATGCCCTTATAGGAGTTAGTTACTATCCTTTATAATATGTATATGCTAAATATTGCCATTTTTAAACTTTCATATAATTCTTCCTAATTTTTTCTCTAGATAACTTCCTAGAATATTAATAGCTTTAAAACAATACAATTTAGTTACATGTTATTTGCCACATTCCAAACAAAAACCCATGAAATCTTCTCGTGTGAGGAAAGTCTCTTTAAAGAAATTCCATTCAGGGGCCCAAGATAGCGGCCACCCTTTGAGCACGATACCACCAGCTCTGGAAGGAAGAGCCTTTGTAGGAGACCATACAAGCTCGGACTTGGGCACTTAACCTGTGGCATCGGGCAGCACAAGGCCTTTTGGGAGGGATAGAACAGCTAGGCTGCTGAGCCTGAGATCTGTGACCAGATATAGGAGAGCTTAGCACAACTTCACTCCAACTGTTACAAACACAAATAACCACACACAAGAAACACCGGCTTCAGTAGACTGACAATGGAAGAATGTAGGAGTGTACTAGCTGCAGATACCTTGGAAGAATTTAAGGAACTGAATAAAGGCTTATGGAAGAAAAAAAAAAAAAACTTCAGAATAAGTTCTCCAGAAAGAGTCTGGATGAGAAAACTAAGGAACAGTATGTGTCTTTGTCCTCCCGGTGCACATAAGTGTGAAGCCAAGAATAAAACAGACCCTCATTAAAAAAAAAAAAAAAGGAAAAAGGAAATTCCATTCACAGCTCTTTAACATGGTTTTAGAGAATTAGCTGATCCTCCAAAAGATTGAATGACTTACTTGTCCACAGTCAAATAACAAGGACAAGTCAGGCAAAACTTGAATCAAGGTCTTCCTGATTTTAAATCTAGGATCTCATCCACACAGCCTCTCCTTAATTAAAAAAAAAAAAATAATGTTTTCTTTATTTTTCTTTCTACTATTAAATTATACCAGGGAGCAAAGTATACAGAGTCAATTCACTATCCTACATTAACAGAAAATTTTTAACCTGTGCTCTGTGAACTTTTAAAAAAATAGATTTTGATGACTACATGTCAATATAGTTGGTTTCCTTGGTAATATTATACATTTTATTCTGTTCATTTAAAAATTATAAGAAAGGATACACAGGCCTCACCAAATTACCAAAAGGTGCATGATTCAATAAAGTTTAAGGTGTCCTATCCTAGAAACTCTCTTCCTCAAAATACTGGATCATAATTTTAAAGCTAGATGTGAAATCAGATGCTATTTGGTCCAACTCCTTTATTTTAGAGATGAAGAAATTTAAGCCCAAGGAGGGTAGGCAGTCACATAAGAAGCATATATCAGAAGCAGAAATTTAACCCACACACCTCCCGCTTCCCCCATTTAAAAATTAAAAAAAATCACTTGATGTCACTTAGGGATCATTCTTAAGATGTAGAATACTCATAACTCCTATGATGCAGGTGTATTAGTATTGCTTATTTTTGTCACAACAGGAATTGAACCCAGGTCTTCCTGGCTTCAAGATTTGCTATTTATCCACTGTATTTTACTACCTCGCAATATAATGTTTCTAGACAGATATATGGCACCTGAGAATCCTCATCTCACTTGCCTGTTAAAGTACCTGGGTGATAAGCTGGATAAAGCTTTGGACTTGGCATCAGGAAGACCACAGTTCAAATCCTACTTTGGTTACTTACTACCTCTCTGAAACTGGCCAACGCACTTTCCCTCATTTCCTCAGTTTCCTCATCTGTAAAAAAGGGGATAATATCACCCATTTTATAGGGTTGTTGTATGGATTAAATGATATACCATATGTATTGAAAACCTTAAAGCACAATATAAATCCTAACTACGGTGTGTGTGTGTGTGTGTGTGTATACACACATACATACATGTGTACATATATACACATTTTGTTTATGATTTTGAGAAGCCTGAAGACCCTCCAGAAAGTGTTATTAGATAGTCATGTTGATTTCAGGAGAGAGGCCTGACACATATAGCTTTAAACTTATCATCTAGTGTTTTGAGGAAGAGAGTTTCTAGGATAGGGGACCTTAAACTTTTTTGAACCATGTAGCTTTTAGCAGTTTGGTGAAGCCTATGTGTCATTTCTTATAATTTTTTAATGACACATTAAGGCTACAACATAGATGTGGGGGTAATTTTAGTTGTTTAGTCTTCAGTCATGTCCAACGCATCATGATCCCACAGCCCATAGCATGCCAGGGCCTTTCATCCTCCACTATCTCTTGAAGTCTGTTCAACTTCATGTTCATTGTTTCCATGATACTATCTATCCATCTCATCCTCCGCTGTCCCCTTTTCCTTTTGCCTTCAATCTTTATTGAACCTTTCAGAGCAGAAGCAATCTCTCAGAGAGCACATTTAGAAGAAGGAGGAGAATGAGAGCAATCAGGCCAAGCTTTGGAGAACACTTGTGTTAAGTGGAAAGGAGATGGGTAATGGATTCATAGCAATGGATGCTGAAAAGGGGCAATCAGTCAGGAAGAGAAGCACAAAAGAATAATGTCAGGAAGCCAACAAGAAAAACAAAAATGGTCTAGGAAGTGGATGATCATAAGTCTAAAACTGTGTAATGTGTGTTGTTTTAAATAGATGTTTAAAAAGAAAAAGCAATTAGATCCATCCATTCAAACATAATTTGTAAACTTGAAGGTTACAAAAAAGAAAAAAGACATGAGTGGATGGTCATGATGTAGAGCAGTGGTTCTCAACCTTCCTAACACCACGACCCTTTAATACTCATATGTGGACATATCTGCATGTGGGCAGACCCACCTGGAGATGGATAGAGGAGCACTGCCTCAGTTCCTAAGACCATCGGAAATATGTGTTTTCAGATGGTCTTAGGTGACCCTTGTGAAAGTGTCATTCGACCCCCAAAGGGGTCGCAACCCACAGGTTGAGAACCACTGATATAGAGGAATTCAGTGAATAGATTTTATTCTAGGAATCTGACAGTGAAGGAGAAGAGATAAGATAATAGCATAAGAGAAAAAGTAGGATCAAGCAAAGGTTTTTTAAAAGGCATAGATACGCTCATCCTTATAGGTAGTAAGAAAACAGCCAGGCAAGGATCAGATGTAGGGTATGGGTAGAGGGGTTGGCCTTGTAAAGAGAACAGCCTCCTCTTCTTCAAAGAGAGGAGTACATGAGGAGAGGATGACTGAAGATATAGAGGAGTTATGAGGAATGGAATAGGTTAGAAAAATAAATTCATAATAATTCTCTAATTTCTTAGTAAATTAGGAAGTGAATCCTTAGGTTTAAATTTTGTCTCTGACATTTACTAGATATGTGACCATAGAGAAATGATTTAACCATTCCAACTCTCAATTTCTCTGTCTACAAAATGGGAATAATTATGTCTCTACTAAGTGTCTCATAAAAATGTTATGAAGAGTCAATATGCAAAGTGTTTCACAAACTGTTTAATTGATTAACAAATATCAGTTATTATTGCTCTTGGACGACAAAACTTGATTCACTTTGTAAAGTGCTTTTGCTAAACAAATATATTTTTAAAACTCCTGCCGTCTGCCTGGTACTATTTTGTGAATCATGGAAAATACAAAAGGAGTTTAACACAGTCTTTGACTAGTAATCTAGGGACACCTAAAATACATCCCTGACACATCAAGTGAATAGCACAGTATATATTCAAGTGTTAGAATGTCCACTTCATACAAGAACTGCTCACAATTCAGAAAAGGAAAATAAAATTATGGGTTAGTCAGTCCTTCACTTAGAAGCCTGGATTTAAACTGGACCTGGAAGTGCAGGAGTATAGTTGATTTAAAGGAGGGGCCAAAGTAGGTCATTTCAGGCAGAAAGTGCTCCTTATTCACAAACATCTGATTCCAAAATAGATGTCAATTGTTTGAATGTAGAGACTTCATAGGGCTGTTTGGAAATTAATATTGTTAAAGGTAGCCCTTACACTACCTAACACTTAATCTAGTCTCTAAGAACTCAAAACATTAAACATTTTTTTATTCTAAATATCCCCTTCAGCCCTGAGTAACTATATGATATAAGACAAATGTAATTGTTCATTAATTTTTTCTATCTATGAATTACTGAAGATGGGATCTGACATCCCCAGTTTCTCAATATAGAGGCTTTTCCCCTGGTACTTTATCAGTCCATAGCTATGAACACTACAAACTTCCATAAGCAAGCTGGCACTTGCTCTTTTCCATTTTTTTTTTTTTACAATCCCTTTATTCACTCAAAGAGTTGCCAATATTTCTGGTAAAAGAAGGCAATATGCCCTCCACTCTGATTCATAAATAGCTATTACTTCAAACATTCATCAGAGGATCTCTATTGCTAAGTGGTCAGGAATTTTGATCACTAAATCTTGATTCAGTTCTAAAAGAAAAGTGAAATGGTAAAAATTTTATCAAAGAGGATGCAGATTAACATTTGAACAGGAAAACCCAATATGAAAAAAGAAAATGTTGATTTTCTGAGAGCAAAGCCAAAGTAAAGTGTAACAAACCTGCCTAGCCGTCTTTTATTGATTAGTTTTGTACTCCTAGGAAATCAAGAAGAAAAGTCTCAGATCCTTTATTTCCTGCAACTTTGTACAGAACTAAATCATCAATTCTTCTGACAGACTTACAGTTTTGGTGGGCTGAAATTCTCCTGAACTACTCTGTCCTTATAGATCAAAATTCTCTCCGTGTTAAATGCCATTTTCTAGTTTATCTTTCTAGTTACCTTGAACTATATAAATAAAAAGTTGTTGATTTTAAGTACCACAGCTGCAAGAACTATAAAGGAATTTCATGACAGGCAGAAAGAAAAAAAGAAATCAGTAAATATTGACTGCCTCTTTTGGTAATCAGAAATAATTAAATATAAATAAATTTGCACTTTCCCTTTCAATATGTGGTAATTTACTGTGGTTTACCAATAATTAAATACCAAGAGTATGATTTAGCAATTCAAATCCTTAACATTCAAAGAATTATATCTTAAGATGTCAGATCACTTAGGTATATATTTTCCCCCAGGATTATTTGAAATAATTCTGTACAGTATAAGCATCAGAAGAATGGGAGAAAGGGAGGGAGGAAGGGAGGGAGAGAGGGAGAGAGGGAGAGAGGGAGAGAGGGAGAGAGGGAGAGAGGGAGAGAGGGAGAGGGAGAGAGGGAGAGAGGGAAGAAGGAAGAAATATGTCTCTCTTGTTTACTTTTTGTTGATACAGATTTTTCTTGACTGATATTTGAATTTCTAAAATTCATCTCTAATATATGATCATGTCATAGGGGTAAACCTGGGTTCAAGAATATCACAGAGGACATAAGTTCTGGAATGCCTAACCCAGTCAGTAAAGTCTATCGAAGTGTGGAGCCAAGGTAAGGGTGAAGAGAATAGTCCCTGGAAATACATAATTTTGTTGTTGTTGTTATTTATTAGCCATAGAAACTCATGAAGAACTATATCCGATGAGATGGAGAGGGTGTGATGTAGAGACTGTGATCTCTGTGCATGGAAGAAGTATTCATAACAATGAAATCATTTATCCTTTCACTCTGTCAAAGCAATGTAACAAATCAAATTGAATTAACCAGTCATTAGTGTGACATACTAGGTTGCAAGAGCTGACCCTTAAAATTTTAGTGTGACCATTTACACCTCAGAATTTGGGAAATGCTATAAATCAGGGTTTGATTTATAGTTTTGTTGATTTTCTAGATTTAAGCAAGTGATAAGGAATATGTTGATTATTCCTAATAAACTTAAGTGTTTCATGTCTTTTTTTCTCCCAGAAAACCAGTTGTTAAGCATTTACTAGCACTTTGTTAAATAAATACTTCACATGTGTGAGGATATATACAATTTTAAAATGATAAAAGGAACTAATATTTCCAAAAACGTATAAGAAGAAATTCCAAAATGATTGCCCCCTGCCATTCATTTCATTGATTTGATTTTGGTTTTACTATTTGGATATATGTACCAAATGTACAACAACACAATTGGGAACCAAATGGAAAACGCCTTTGTTTGTTTTTTTTTTTTCTTCATGTTCTTTTTGATTATTCCCTTGATCAGGGCTCCCACATGACACTCCTACCCCCTAACTAATGTTTCTTAAATTTTCTTACAGCTGTGAACAATGTTACTTCACTTTTTGAAACAAATAAGACTTGGAGGGAGACTGGGAAAGTCAATTAAGGTAAAGATAAGTCAAGGAAGAAAATATGTAGAAGAAACAAAAATTAGATACTAAAATATTCAATTTAATCAAAGAAAATGTGTTTCACAATATATGCCCATTTAAAATATAAATGCACATTAAGGTATACATTTTTTAATTGTCAAAGAAGCTCAGAGTTGGAAAGAACCTTAGTAAGGATCTAGTCTAGTCTTAGAAACTTTCAGTTCTTAACATGGGTTTCATGGAGTTTTATATTGTTTCACTTTTTAATTTGGTAACTTTATTTCAGTGTAATTTATTTTCTTTGTAATACTATGCATTTTATGTATTTAAAAACTATTTTTTGCACAAAAGGTGTCCATTGGCTTCACCCAGCAGTCAAAGGGGTCCATGACACAAAAAAGCTTAAGTTTCCTGATCTAATCAAGCCAAGAAGTTAAGTTCCCTAAATTGAGGTGCTGATTCACTTATGTCTTTGTATCCTCCATACACAGGATTATACTTGTCATTTAGCAGGCCTTAATAAATTACTACTGAATTTAATTGAATTGAACTGAAGTGAACCCATACCTGGACAAGGATATCTTCTATACAAGGTAAGATATATCATGCAGACTGTCTGAAGTTCCAGATAAGAAGTGAAAGAGAAGCTTCTAAAACAGCCCCCCCTTTTTTAGATCTCCCTGCCTATTATGTACTTTTTTCCTTATATTAACACTAAATGTGTAATTTCCACCCATTGCTCCTAATCCTAAACCACTGGAGCAGAAGTAGAACAAGTCTTAGCTCTTATCCACGTAATCTTGAAATACCTGCATTCAGATGTCACAAGGCAGTTGGCATTTTGACTTTCTTCTTAGCCAAAATATACCAGGTCTCTTAAGCTGAACCTCATATGGCCTGATTTGATGGTTATTCACCATTCTGATGCTTCCCTTTTTCTTTCTCCCTCACATAATCACTGTATAAAAGGTGACACATAGAAGTGACTTATATTCTACATGTTCTCTGATAAAAAATAAATAAAACAGTACTATATTTTGCCACTCTTTAGTCATCCAGCCTAGAACCATACTAGAACCATAGCTGCCATATTGACATATTGAGCTTGCAGGCCATTAAAAATCCAGATCTTTGTCCAGAGATGTGGTCAGTTTTCAGAAGAAGAAATCAAAGCTATCTATAATCATATAAAATGCTCTAAATCTATTTATTAAAGAAAGACAAATTAAAATAACTGGGGTACCACCTCACACCTATCAGAAATGACAAAATGCTGAAGGGGATGAGAAGAAAAGTACACTAATGAATTACTGATAGAGTAGGGAATTGGTGGAACAATTTCAGGAAACGATATGGAATTTGCCCAAAGGGCTACAAAACTGTGCATCCCCTTTGATCCAGGAAAACCATAACTAAATCTATACCCAAAGAGATCAAATAAAAAAGCAAAAAGGACATATACGTACGAACATATTTATATCAACTCTTTTTTGTGATGACAAAGAATTAAAAAATTGAGGGGATACTCATCAATTGGGGAACAACTGAACAAATCATGACATATGATTATGATGGAATCATATTGTGCTACAAGAAATGACAAGATGTGTGGTTTCAGAAAAAAAAAAAAAAACACGACAAGTGCTCTATGACCTGACACAAAGAGAAGTGAGAAGAATAAGGGCATCATTGTGCACAGTAACAGTTATGTTTTAATGATGATCAGCTGTGAGACTTGACTACTCTGACCAACACAATGAACCAAGAAAATTCCAAAGGACTCATGAAAAAAATGCAATCTATCTCCAGAGAGAAAACAGACAAACCCTGAGTGAAAATTTAGTTATACTTTTCTCACTTTAAAAAAAAATTCTTTGTTTAGTAATATGGCTAAAACAGATGTTTTGCATGATTTCACATCTATAATTGATATCATGTTGTTTGCCTTCTCCTGGGGTGAGGGAGGGATAGGTTGGAGAGAGAGAATCTGCAACGCAAAATATTAAAAAAAAAAAAGAATGTAGAAAATAAATATATTTTTTAAAATTTGTGATGGAAAAAATCCATATCTTTTTTTCTGATTCCCTGCTAGTGTAGTCATGCCTCCATGATCGTATCATATAAAGTTGATATTCTTAAATTCATGTGTCAGACTTTATATTTTTCCCTATTAAATTTTATCTAGTTAGATTCAACCCAACATTGTAACCATTCAAGTTCTTTTTTAATAATAGGTAAGCCAATATGTTAGCTATCCATTTTGTATTTTTGTATCCTCTATATATTTTATAAACACTCCATCTATGTCTTATCCAGGTCATACATAATAATGTTTGCACACATACATACATACATACATATGTATGTATATGGGAGGCATTCCAGTAGCTAAATTTTTCAAGTTTACATTAAAGTATTAATGACTATATGTTAAGTTGAATCATTAACTCTGTTCCAAATAAACTTACCAGTATTATGATTTTGATCAACCAATCAATCAATAAACATTTATTAAGTGCCTATTATGTGCCAGGTACTGTGCTAAATTCTGGGGATACAAAAAAGAGGTAAGAGGCAGTGCATGCCCTCAGAGAACTTGTAGTTTAATGGAGGAGATAATATGGAAAAAATATATACAAAGCAAACTAGATATAGGTTAAAACAGGAAATAATTAACAGAGAGAAGGCACTGGTATTGTGAAGGGAGCCAAAACTTCTGATCCAGGAATCAGGCTACTCGTTGAGAAGTTAGCTCTGGATTTTCTAGTGATATGACCAGTCCATACTGTCCACTCCTGCTTTTCCAGTGATGCAACTATAAATCAGAGCCTGTTTGATATTCTGAGATCCCGGGCTCTGCCCTGTTCTGGGATGCCAGCCAGAAGGTATTAGCTGCTTTTTATGATTATTAATACATTTTTAGATATTATTTATGTGTATAGAAACAGCGAGGACATGATTACCATCAAGGCCTACTTGACATCACTGTCTGACATCTTGAAACTGAATAAAGCAGTATTAGAAAACTTAGTGATCTATAGTTACCTTCTTTGTCTTATCACTCTATAAAAACCTTGCTCATGGCATCAGTAAACAGATTGCTTTGACAGTCTTGCCTGGCCTGTGATTTATTCCACATTTCCATGTTCTACTGTGTCATTTGAGAGCTGGCATAAGAAACCACTTAGAGTTGGTTCACAGTTTTGAGAGGTTGAGGAAGGATTTCTTTTCTTTTATTTTATTCTTTTAATTTTTCTTTTTAATTTTGTGGTTTACATCATTGATTTCCACAAGATTTTGAGTTGCAAATTTTCTCCCTGTCTTTCTCCTACCCACAGAAAACTGAGAGACACCTATAATACCCTCTAGAGAGCATTATCTGGAAGAGGATCTAGCAAAGAAGGCAGAGAAGGAGTAGTCAGGAATGTAGGAGGAGAACCAAGAGAGAGTTGTGTCCCAAAAATGCAGAGAGAAGAATATCAAGGAGGAGGGAATGATTACCAGTATCAAAGGCTATAGAAAGGTCAAGGAGAATGAGGATTAAGAAAAGATAATTGATTTTGGCAACTGATTTATCATTAGTAATTTTGGAGAGAACAGTTTTGGTGCAATGGTAAAGTCAGAAGCCAGATTGTAAGGAGTTGTTAACCATAAGAGGAGACAAAGTGGAAGTATCTATTGTAGATGGTCATTTTGAGTTTAGCTACAAAGGACAGAAGACATATAGAGCAATAGTTAGGAGGGCTTTTTCAAGGACTTAAGTTCCAAAGGGCAGAAGAAGTATTTTATGATAGCAGAGATGGAAGGAACAAGTGAGGAATCTTCTGGATAGGGGAGACTTTGGTCTGTTTATAAGCAGCAGGAAATGAATCAGTAAACAGGAAGAGACTGAAAATAAGTGAATGAGTAGGGATGACAAAAAAGAGCAATCTGCTGGAGGAGATGGGATAAAATGGAATCACTTCATCAAGTAGAGAGCAAAGAGTAAGGCCACTTCGTTATGGGATAAAAGGATAAAGGAAGAGAAAATAGCAGAAGGAATTGAAGTGATAGGAGATAAGGAAGGGTAGAGGAAAAGGAATTCATTTTGAATAGCTTCATATTTCCCTGTAAATTATAAGGCACGATTCTCAGGTAAGAAAATAGGGGTGGGGGTGGAGCAAGATGGCAGAGTAAAGGCAGGGACTCACCTGAGCTCTCCCAGGAACCCATCCAAATACCTGTAAAAATGATTCTAAACAAATTCTAGAGCATCAGAACCCATATGAGAGAGTGAAACAAATTTTGAACCAAAGACAAACTGGAAGGTTGTTAGGAAAAATTTGTTTCTCCAGGCTGAGAGAGGACAGCAGTTCAGAACAGACTATGCCAGCACAGACCAGGCTCCAAGAAACCCAAAGTAGGCCTTAGACTCTAAGGCTTAGAGGACTGAAACACTGGCAGCTGTGGCAGTTTCCAGATTTCTCAGCCCACAAACATCAAAGACAAGTGAAAATATCAGTAGGAAAGGTCTGTCAGACCTGGCTGAGAGAAAAGTATAGTCCAGGTATACCCCCAGTATAGCTCCAGCCCCAGCAAACCAGGAGCAGGCCTTGGGAATGAATGAATCAGTGGTGGTAGCAGCAGATGATGCTTCCAGACCTCTGAGTCAACAGATGGTAAGGGGATCAAGCAACTGGTCAGAAGGAGATTATAGGGGTCTCTTTACAAGCAATGAGGAAGGACTCTTGCTTTGCTCATACTCAGAGTCGGGTTCCAGTCCTGGGTGGCAGTCCCAGGGCTGGGACAAGCACCCACATAGCAGAGCTTCTGGCAACAGTGGAGAGGGGCCATTCCTCACAGTTGCAGGGCAGAAAAGTGTGATTGTGGCCACTCACAGACCAGAACACAAGCCAGGAGAGGAGTAAAAACATCTCCTTAAATCATACCACCTTGGGAGAACTGAAAAATTACAGGTCGCTAGAAATATCTGAGAAAACAGATGCACAAAACCCCTGAAGTTTGGAGCAGTGTGTGATCCATACTGGTGGTAGAGCCCTACATAAACAAAGAGTTGAAAAGTCAAATAATAGGCTGGAAAATGAGCAAACAATGGAAAAAACTCAGAATACAGAAACTTACTTTGGTGACCAGGAAGATCAAAACATACACTCCCAAGACAACAGAGTCAAAGCTCCTACATCCAAAGCCCCCAAGAAAAATATGAATTGGTATCAAGCTATGGAAAACCTCAAAAAGAATTTTGAAAACTAAGTAAGAGAAGGAGAGGAAAAATTGGAAAGAGAAATGAGAGTCATGCAAGAAAATCATAAAAAATGAGTCAACAGCTTAGTAAAAGAGACCCCCAAAATACTGAAGAAAATAACGCCTTAAAAATAGATTAGACCAAGTGGCAAAATGGGTTGAAAAAGCCATTGAGAAAAAGAGTTCCTTAAAAATAGGATTGGATAAATGAAAAAGAAAGTCCAAAAACTCACTGGAGAAAATGATTCCTTAAAAATTAGAATAGAACAAATGGAAGCTAATGACTTTATGAGAAATCAAGAAACAAACAAAAAGAATGAAAGAAAGAAAACAATGCAAAATATCTCATTGGAAAACAACTGACCTGGAAAAATAGATCCAGGAGAGATAATTTAAAAATTATTGGAGTACCTGAAAACCAAGATTAAAAAAGAGAAATTAGGGGGTAGATCCAAGATCGCGGTATAGGAGCAGCAAGGTACGACAGCTCCCACACAGCCATCCCAAATACCCATAAAATATGACTCTAAACAAATTCTAGACCGCTAAAACACACACAAATATACTTCCTGCTGCAGGTAGCTCAGCTAGGAGGGACAATCTCAGCACTGGGAGCCTAGCCTGAAATGGCAGCTTGGCCCTGGGGGCAACCTGACGCCAAACCAAGCCACAGCTGAAGCTTCAGGAGAACGGATCTACCGCAGCTGTGGCAGTTTCCAGAATTATCAAGCCATAAGAAAAAAAGGACTAAGTGAAAGGTCAGTGGAACTCAGATAAAATTGGGGGAGAAAAACTGGTGTGGCCAAATTGCCTCCAGGGCAAGGAAGCAGCAGAAGCAGAGGCCCTGCAGCCACCTCCATGTTCCTGCTTCAGAGCTCCCGCTCTGCCGACTACAGGGGGAGCCAAGATACTATCAAACAGATCCAAACAAATGAAAAAATAAAAGGCAATGCAAAATATCTCCTTGAAAAAACCACTGACCTGGAAAACAGATCCATGAGAGACAATTTAAAAATAATTGGACTACCTGAAAGCCATGATCAAAAAAAGAACTTAGAAAACATCCTTGAAGAAATTCTCAAGGAAAATTGCCCAGATATTTTAGAACCAGAGACCAAAATAGAACTTGAAAGAATTCACTGATCACCTCTTGAAAAAGATGCCCAAAAGAAAACTCCTAGAAATATTATGGCCAGGTTTCGGACTCCTCAGATCAAGGAGAATATATTACAAGCTGCCAAGAAGAAACAATTTGAATATTGTGGAAACACAATTAGGATAACCCAGGATCTAGCAGCTTCTACATTAAGGGATCAAAGGGCCTAGAATATGATATTCCAGAGATCAAGGGAGCTAGGACTAAAACCAAGAATCACCTACCCAGCAAAATTGAGTAT
>CM053587.1:119212228-119259942 GCA_028646515.1 Pseudochirops corinnae
TATATATATATATATATATATATATATATATATATATATATATATATATATATATATATATATATATATATAGATGACTATTTCTGTGGAAGACAAGACCCTCTTTTTTGGAAAAAGTCTGCTTACTTGGTATCAAGTGCTCTGCAAACTTTCTTCTCTTTGTCTCTGTGTATCAGAATCTTTTGTCTCCCAACTTTCAAGACATAGGCAAAGATCTCTCTGTCTCTCTCTCCCTTTCTCCCCATTTTCAGACTGAGGCTCTATTGTTATTATTATTATTTTGGTTCTCCTTGATTACCTACTGAATGTTGGGTGTTACCTTGAGCACTTTAACTTTGACTTTAAGGAGAGAGAATAGCTTACCTTTTGCATATATACAACTGTCACTTGATCATGGCAGAAATTCAGACATCCTGAAGCTATTTGCAACATATTGTTCTTTTATACTTACTAGAAGTGTGATACTCAGTTTTGTCCTCCTCCTTATTAGTACTTCCCTTGGGGAATTGTCTTATCAAACTATCAGCTAAAGGTTTTATCATTCTTACTCAATTGTTAGAATTCTTTGGCCTTGTTAAAGAATTTGGCAATCATATCTACTTCCTTTTCCTTATATTACTTAACTTTAATAAGCTGTACAAACTCTATTTAACACACTTTTTAAATTAGTAGAAATATTTTATCTGCACTATCTTTTATTATTTTGATTTTTGATATTATAAAGTAATCTGAGTAATTTGTGTGAGAATTTCAGCTTACTACAGTATCTTGTATATGTCAGATTTGGCCTGTCACAGACTAAGACATTTATCTATTTATGAAAGGGAAAAGATAGCTTTCCTCTTTTATATGAACAAATAACTAGTTTTCACCTACAATATTCAAATGAATCTTATTTAAATGGGATTTTATTAAGCCAAGAAAAAGACAATTTAGAATCTTGGGGGAAAGGAGAGAGAGAGTTAGCAGAATTAACCAGTTTGACCTTATTGACAAAGACTGAAGTTCTCTAGTGTCTAAGATGGTCCTTTCTTCCACGTGAGGCAATTAAAGACAAAAATTAACTTCTTTTGGCCATTAGGGCAAGAGACTACATTTAAAATTCTTTGATAACTTCAGTTATATAAATCGTTCATCAGAGGCATGAAGAAGTTAATTCTGTCACCCATATGACTCTCTCACTACCACTGAGTGACTTTAATTGTTATGGCAAGTCTTATTGAAATATACTATAGTAGCATAGCAAAGAAAATAATGCTGTATGTCTAAAATAATTTAAAAATAGAAGAGCATGAGTAGATGTGTCTTAGTGCCATGTAAATTATGCTAAAGTTATAAATTTAATTTAGATGTGAAGCACCTGCTGATTTAAATAAATATGGTTGGGGGATGAATATTCATTTAACAATTATTAAGCTCTTGTTGTATGATGAGAATTTTATTAGGCACTAATCATACAAATATAGATATTCCACAGTTCCTACTTTAAAAGAGGTTATAAGTCATTTTTGAAGGGAAAGAAAGAACTAAATAACTATGAGAAAAGAATAAGTGAAACAAGTACCAAAGAGAGCTTCAAGAACATGTCATGAGAAATACAGAAAGGGTGAAAAATGACTTTCAGGTAAAGTTGTAAAGAAAGGCTTTATACAGGGTGTAACATGAGTTTTGTATCAAAAACTTAACTATTTAAAGTTAGAAGTGATGTCAGAGGTCAACTAGAGGTCATTTCATACATGAAAAAACTGAAGCCGAGAGAAGTTAAATGACTGGCCTAAAATTGCACTGGTAGAAAGTGTCATAGAAAAGATTTGAACTGATCCTTCCTCTGTACCAGGAATATCAAAGGAATGGAAATGCTGGGATGGGAGCAAAGAATGAGGTAAGACTATACAATATATAAATAGAGAAGGGAGAATAGACTTTGACACTGAATACTCTCTTTTCTCCAGGTTTTCAGGAAAACTACTCTCTCCTGGTTTTCTGCTTGCCTATATGACTGAACTTTCAAAAACCTTTCTACTGGATCCTTATCCAGATCCCACCTCCAACCATACTTTTCTCTCAGGGTTCTCTACTGGACCCCCTGTTGTTCTCCGTCTATGATACTTAGTGATAATGTCTGCTTCCATGGATTTAATTAGCATTATTATGCTGACAATTCTCAAATCTAACTGTCCTGCTCCAATTTATCAGTTGACCTTCAAAATTTTTTCACAATTACTATTGCTCACTGTATTTTCCTCTATCCTATTTTCCTCCCCATTTATTCTCTTCTGTCTCTCTTTTGACCCTGTCCCTCCTCAAAAATGTTTTGTTTTGACTACCCTTCCCCCAATCTGCACTCCCTTCTATCATGAGCCTCCCCCTTTTTCTTATCTTCTTCCTCTCCATCTTTCCTATAGGATAACATAGACTTCTATATCCAATTAAGTGTGCATATTATGCCCTCTTTGAGCCAATTATGATGAGAGCAAGGTTCGCTCACTCCCCTTCCCTCCCTGGTCTTCCCCTCCACTGTAAAAGCTTTTTCTTGCCTCTTTTATGTGAGATAATTGACCCCATTCTACCTTTCCCTTTCTCTCAGTTGCATTCCTCTCACCCTTTATTTTTTTACATACCATTCCTTCATATTTAACTCACACCTGTGTCCCCTATCTATATATACTTTTTCTGACTGTCCTAATGAGAAAGTCCTTATAAGTTACATGTATCATGTTCCCAATTGGGAATGTATACAGTTTTACCTCATTAAGTTCCTCATGATTTCCCATTCTTGTTTACCTTTTTATGCCTCTCTGGAATATTTTATCTGAATATTAACATCTTCTATTAAGCTCTGGTCTTTTCATTCAGAATACTTAAAAGTCCTCTATTTCACTGACTATACATTTTTCCCCCTGAAGGATTATACTGAGTTTTGCTGGTAGGTAATTCTTGGTTGTAACCCTAACTCATTTGCCCTGTGGAATATCATATTTCAAGTCCTCCCAAGCCTTTAATGTAAAAGCTGCTAAAGCTTGTGCTTTCTTCACTGTAGTTTCACAATACTTGAGTGTTACTTTCTGGCCAGTTTGAATATTTTCTTCTTAATTTAGGACATCTGAATTTGGCTATAATATTTCTAGCAGTTTTCATTTTGGGATCTATTTCAGGAGGTGATCAGTGGATTCTTTCACTTTATATTTTACCTTCTGGTTCTAGAATATCAGGGCAGTTTTCCTTGATAATTTCTTGAAAGATGGTATCTAACTTCTTTTTCTGATCATGGTTTCCAGGTAGTCTAATAAATTTTTTAAATTATCTCTCCTGGATCTGTTTTCTAGATTAGTTGTTTTTCCAATGAGATATTTCACATTGTCTTCTAGTTGTTCATTCTTTTACTTTTATTTATTGTTTCTTGATTTCTCATCTAGTCATTAACTTCCATTTGCTCAATTTTAATTTTTAAGGAATTATTTTCTTCAATGAGCTTTTGGACCTTCTTTTCCATTGGACCCATTTGATTTTAATGAGTTTTTTCTTCAGTTAATTTTTGTGTCACTTTTCCCATTTGGCTAATTCTGCTTTTAAAGTTATTCTTCTCCTCTTTGCTTTTGGCACCTCCTTTATCATTTAGTCTAGTCTGTTTTTAAGGGTTTATTTTAATTAGTATTTTTTGTCTCCGTTACCAAGCTGTTGAGTCTTTTTTTCATTATTTTCTTGAATACTCTTATTTCTCTTCGCAATTTCTCTACTAACTCTCTTACTTGACTTTTAAAATCATTTTTGAGCTCTTCCATGGCCTGAGACCAATCCATATTTTTCTTGGAGACTTTGGATGTAGGAGCTTTGACTTTATTATCTTCTTCTGAGTGTGTTTTGATCTTCCTTGTCACCCTAGTAACTTTCTTTGTTCTGATTTTTTTCTATTGTTTGTTCATATTCCCAACCTATTTCTTGACTTTTAACTCTTTTTTTAAAGTAAGTATCTGTTTCCAGGGTTGAAGGTACTGTGCTAGGGTTTTTGTGTACCTATTTTCAGAGATATTCTAGGCACTTGTAATGTTTCACTTCTTCCAAGGTGGTATGATATAAGGAGAGGTACACTTACTACTCTCTGGGCCTATCCTCAGGTCTGTGAGTAACTACAAGTACTTTCCTATGCTCTGGAATTTTGAGGATGGTCTCTGTTCCACTGTGGCAGCAAACTCTGGTGTGCTAGTGCCCTTTCTCACCCTCTGAATTCCAAGGAGGACTACAACCCAGATCTGAGTATCAGTAAAGCAACAGAGTCCTGAGTCAGTGCTGGTGAAGAGAACCCTGTAATTTCCTTTTGATCATTTGTTCTATTTCCTTACCTTCTGTGTGATGAGAGTTCTAGAAGAAGTTGCTGTTGCTGCTGATTCAGTGGCTACCAAGGCCCTGTTCCTGGGTTGCTGGGACTGGGACTGGGCTGGTGTGACCTGTGCATGTACTGCACTGTCACTGCTGCTCCAGGAGTTGTTTTATAGCATTACTTAAAGGCATTTAGAGGGGTTTGGGGAAAAACTCAAGAGAGTTGCTGCCTTTTCTCTGCCATCATAACTCTGTCTAATGCATGCTAATTGTTGAAATAGCTTGCTGGTGGGTCTGTCTATTTCAAGCTTTTCCACACTCCAAGCCATTCTTTGTTTAGTCACCAAAGTGATTTTCCTAAAGTACAGGTATAACCATGTCACCTCGCTACTCAATAAACATTATTGACTCCTTATCATCTCCAAGATCAAATACAAAATCCTGCTTGGGGTTCTAAACCCATGATAAATTAGCTCCCTTCTACCTTTCTCGTCTTCTTATATTTTACTCACTGCCATATATTCTTTGATCAAGGGACAGTGGCCTCCTAGCAGTTCCATGAATGAAACATTCCATCTCTCTACTTCACATATTTTCTCTGGCTTTCTTCCATTTTGGGAATGTTCTCTCTTGTCATCTCTGTCTTCCCTGGCTACTTTTAATTCCCCGCTAAAAATCCTTTCTTCTAAGGGAAGACTTTTCCACCTCTCTTAATTCCTCTGACTTATTTCTCTTATCTCCTATTCATCCTGTATGTTAGCTATTGGTACATATTTGTTTACTTGTTAGAATGTGAGCTCTTTGAGGTCAGGGATCCTCTTTTGCTTCCTCCTCTGTCCAAAGTATTTAGCACAGTGCCAAGTTGGTGCCTAAAAGATATTTATTACCTGACTAAGAACAGTTCAGCTTGGCTGAAACCTAGAAGAAATGAAGCAGGGCAATATAAAGCAGGACAGTATAAGAGTGAAAAAATAATTTTAGCCACATAGTGATCACTGTTAAATGCAGGCACCAGAAGGTTTTTTTTTTTAATTAACTTGATAAGCAATGGAGAACTACAGAAGCTCTTTGAAAAGAGGAATGTTATGATCATAGCAGTATAATAGGAAGATTATTTGAGCAATGGTATGATACAAAATGATTTTTTTTTTCGTTATTTTCCCCTATGATAATAAATGTAGCAACTGTTTGGAATAATTTTTCATTACCTGGCTAGGGAATGGAAGCAACATTGAGATCTACATCATAGCTTTTGGGAGCTAAAATTGTTACTGAAGTCTGAAAAAAAATTAATTCCTTGGCTCCTTCTCTGATGGAAATCTTAATATTTTCTCTTAACAGACCATCCAAGAGGGTTTGCTTAAATAAAGATGAAGTTAACAACTTAGTAAAAAAGTGGCATTTAATCTTTTAGAGAAAGGTAAAGTCTTCCCAAAGAAAGATTCATATATGTATGACCCACAGACCCACAAAGAAAGATTCATATATGTATGACCCACACATACATGTGTGTATGCATATATGTAACTTTATGTGAACTGATTGATATTTCAGAGTAATATTGTATCAAAACACACATTTAGATAAATCTATTATTTTAAAATATGCATATGGAAGGAGTAAAGAAAAGAACAAAAAGTATTATATATATACATGTATATATGATAGATTAAAATGAGAGAATTCAATATGAATTAAATAATGTGGCTGGAGTATAAATATCTATAAAATAAGTATTTCAAAAATGATTTTAATATATTCAGAACCAGATCCCATTTACCAAGAGCATATTCTCCCCCTAACCCTTTTAGACTTTGAGTTTGCATAATATTAAAGACTTTCACAAGTGTTTTGTTGAAGTTCAAATTCATTATTTCTCTTGTAGAATGGAATATAATTTCCAATAAAAATGTTTAAAATTCTGCAAGATCAGTGATTAGTTTCACCTTTTGTTTTATAATAAAATGACATTGGGGGAACAAACAACATAATTATTTATTTAACTCTAAAAATTCTTTTAGAACAGGTCTTATAATTTGCTTATGTGATGACTTAAATCAGTCATTATATTTGTGAATTTTGGTTTACAGAATCATATTTGCAGATTTTTGTAAATAAACAAATATTTGACATAATGGCCTGACATTACCATTTAGTGCATCAAGCCCAGTTTATGTAATATGCTCTCCTAAGTCATTTTATGAAAGTAATAGGTTGTGACCCAATGTTCATTATATTTAGTTTCTGAGGTGGCAAAGATTGATGTGAGAGACAAAGGGCATTACTGCTCTTCAATGAACCTTTGCAGTTATTAGTCACAATTTTGATGTTAATGGAATTAGTTCTTTAGTAGGATTGATGTCCAAGGTTAGATGGTTAGATGAGCTTCTGTTCTTGAACAGAGATGCTTTGCCTATTGTCTATCAGAACAAGAAAAGGAAGTTGAACTTTGAGCTACTGGAGATAATATATACTGAAAATGCATAATGAAGCTTTTTAAAAATGATTTTAAATTCAAAGATTGATTAATTTACACTCTGATCCAACAATTACACTGAATGCAATGAAAAGAATTTAATTGTATGTGAAATGTTTCAATGAGATACCTTTTCACTTCTTTTGTAGTAGTGTTATCAGTCTGGTCAGAATAAGATGATGTACTATGTATCACCTATATATTTTAAGTGTCATAGAAAAACTGTTTATGCTAAGGCTTCAGGAAAAAGAAAATAATAGTCTTGATTAACATTTCTGAGTTTGATCCAAATCTAGAATTTAATCAGTTTTGAAAATATCTGGCATGGAAACTTTTTAAAAAATTAATGTAAGTTGGCACATTATATCTAATTTAAAACTTTTAGAAGTTGGCTAAGGCAATGGTAGGTTGTTGCCTGTCACCTAAGGGACAGTCACAAGCTTGTATGGTAGAAGTGTGTCTTGAACTCACATTTTCTGGACTCCAAAGTTGACTCTATATGTGCTATATCAGAGGTCAGCAAACTATGGTCTGAGGGTCAAATCTGGCCTGCTGCTTTTTTTTGTCCAGGCTGGAGCCAGGAATTATTTGGAGCTCCTGGGCTAGATTTGACTGTCTGATTTTAGTCTGTGGTACCCCAGCACTAGACTATGATATTGTCTTACAGCCACTCCATTATATGTTATAAAACAATACACTTAAGAATGATGAATAAAAAAAGATCTGTTAGAATTTACTATTTTTCACATTTCTTTAAGTGTCTTTTAAAAACAAACTAGGCTGTAAATATCCATCATTATATAATATATAGAATTTTTGAATGACATTTATTTTACTACAGTATTATTGATAAATTCAGAAACTGTTTTAGAGACCAGAGTTTCAGTGCATATTGATATGGTGAGGATTAAAATGGTTCCATCTCCCCCTAGCCATAAATCATGTACTGAACTCAGTAATACCAGTCAATAGAGCATTGCCTCATTTTCCTACCAACTAAGGTGAGTCTAAAGTGGAGGGAGAGTTTGTGCGTGATTTATTTATTTTTGTTCACAGATGATTGTGCACTCAATCCAACCTCTGAAGCTGAGATGCAATAAAAAATAGACCAATTCTCTATTACTTGTGCTAATTTGGCTCAATAATTAACACCAAGAAAACACAGGTGCTTCACCAGCCAGCCCCACACCATCAATAGTTGGAAGAGTTTCAAATACTATAGACAAGTTCATTTATTTTGGCAGTATACTTTTCAGGGATGTACACATTGATAATGAGGTTGACACATGCATTTCTAGAGCCAGCTCAGTATTTGAGAGGCTCTGAAGAAATCTGGGAGAGAAGTATTAGGTTGCCTACCGAACTGAAGGTCTGTAGAGCTATTATTCCAACCTCATTGTTGTCTGCCTGTTAAATCTGGTCAGTATACCAGTTCTGTGTTAGGAAACTGAATTGCTTTCCATTTGTCTTAGGAAGATTCTGAAGATCACCTGGCAGGATGAGATACTGGACACTGAGGTCCTTTCTTGAGTTAAATTGCCTAGCATTCAAACTATTGCAGAAAGCACAACTCCAATGGATTGGCCAAATTGTTTGAATGCCAAATGTACACTTGCCTAGAAGACTTTTATTGAGAACTCATACAAGGCTGTTGTTCACATGGTGATCAGAAGAAGTGATATATACAAAGATACTCTCAAGATCTCTTTGAAGAACTTTGGAATTAATTGATTGTGAGGCATGGGAGACACTGACAAAGGACTGCCCAGAGTGGCATGCCCTCATCAAAGAGGGAACACAAGATATACAAATTTAAAGAATGCACCCTAAATGTTTGCATGGTTTTATTTGTGCCTGACCTGTGGTAGAGCATTTCAAGCTCATATTGGTCTGATCAGCCACAGCTGGACACACTGTAACTTGACTCTAACATAGTGATGTCATTTTGGTCCTCTTTGAAAACAAAGGACAACAACCAACCTGGTCAAATAAATAAATAAAAAAAATAATCTGTAAAATGCAATTCTTAACACACACATATACACATACTCACATACATGCATACATACACACACAAGAAACTTGTTGAATTAAGTTCAGTACAAATTTTATTTCCTTAAAACATAATTACATGTAAAAAAATGATTCTTCACTAATATCTACTCTGTCACATAATATATTAAGTTGACCTTGTTTTCTCAAAAACTGTTAGTAGAAGACAAAGTTTTATAGATCCCACCAATGCTGGAAAAGCTTAGATCATAGTAATGGTTTGATGGATTAATACATCTGTTTGTCTGAAGACTCATCACAGGAGTTTCATCACAGAATAGTGGAGATTTTGATCATGATATCTTTTTAAGGTCAAATTCTAGTTTGGTATAATGTGGTTATGATTTGCAAAATAGGAAGTCAATCTACACTGATTAAACTAGATTCTCAAAGTATTGAAAAAAGTATTTCATATAACATTAATTTTCAAATGGTGACATAACCATCACTATCTATCGATATCAGTTACAAAAGTTGCCCACTATAACAAAGATTGTCTCTGTATCTACCCGATATACACAAGAAGAGGGATCAAGCAACAAGGGTCATTATTTATAATCAATAGCCTATCATTACAGCATCATACAGTCCATTTTACTGATGGATTTGCTTTAAATTTTCCTAGCTATTAAACCAAGAGCAATGATACCACTATTGCTAGCCAAATGACAGCATCTCACTGTTTCCCCTAAGTCCTCTCTTCCAATATTACTCATCACACTAAGCTCACACCATGAATTTGTACCCTGTCCAATGCCATACCCCTAAAAAGGTATCAATTAGCTCAATTAAAAATCCTTTTCAAGCAGAGAAAGAAAAAATCTCACTAGAATAAATTTAAGAAAATGAAAAAAAAGTTCAGTTTAGAGATTACTCTGATGAAATTGACATAGGTTTAAGTGTTTAGAATAGAGAGTATTACTTAAAGGGAAACGTGAAGTAAAAAAAAAGGAAAAAAATTAAAAAAAATTAAAAAAAATCTGTTTCAACACTAATAATTAACCATAAAAGAGCCGGGACCCAAAGGAAGTTTGATTCATTTTGATTACGCTTTCTTCAGATGTCTCTTCCCCTTGCTTTATCTACCTTTCTGTTCTCTGGTACTTTCAGATTCCTTTCTGCTCCCTTTAAAATATCAATGTAAACTAGACAAGAGACAGAATGCTTCTAACTGTGCAACTAGAATTTTTTCTCACCTACCTTCCTAATAAAAAATATTAGGGTTATTACATTTTTAAAACTGATAGGATTTTAGGAGTAACCTAGTTCAGCAGTTTCATATTACTGAAGAAAAAAATGAAGTTCAGAGAGGAAATGAAATTCTTGAGGTCACAAAGTTGTTTATTAGTAGAACCATGACTAGAATGGAGGTCTCAGAACTCCTAACCCAGAGCCTGCTCCACTCCACCTTGATGCCAGCTGCTCATATCCTCTCAGTTGTTCAAAATTCTATCTTAAATAATTCTCTTTGTTGAAGATGACTGTCTGGGTTGAAAAGGGATTTAGGGCCTTTATTATTTTCCCCTGTGTTCCAATTCTCACAGTACCATTTACTATATCACCCAATACTCTGGTATAAACTGACTGCTTGGAGAGAGAGCTCCCTGTAGTCTCTGGTCAATTCAGTGGCTATTCCAGTACCTAGTGCTATTTTTAATACAAGGCCTAAGGTACCTATCTTTAATAAAATTAAATTTCAGTTTTCACTTTCATTAATGTCATTCTGAAGCCAGAAAGCATTTATGCTTTGACCATTTTTCCATTAAGACTTTTAATATGAAACTGTGGATAATATATTTTAAATGACTTAGTCTTACTTCATATTATGAAGATGAGGACAGCAAATTTAACCTGAAATTTAGTTGAGATAATGCAAAATTTATTTAAAAAACCCCAAAGTTCCCCTAATCATGGCATAGTAAATATAACTTCAATATTTTATCTTTCATTCTTGCATGAAAAGCAGAAAATAAAATTTAAAAAATCCCAGGATCATGTTAAGAGAGAAGCCCTTAAGGGACATCTTTATTTTAAGAAGTGTCTTATGACTAGAAGGTATAAATATCTTCAAAAGGAGACCATTTCATTGGATACCTTTGATCATTTAACTTGGCAAGTTTGCCTTTCAAAAAAGGGCAGAAAAAAGAAAACTTTCCTTTTCCCTTCCTTTTTTACAGCCTTGCAATGGGGCAAGTGTCATTACTGAATTCCCATACCTAATGATCCACTTCAATTTTCAGCTCACACATATCTCCAAATCCAGTTTATCCTTTAACGGAATAAGCATTACACTTGCCTAGCTAGAAAAAACAATTTAGAAAGATGTGATCCAAGTTACAAGACAAAAAGGCAAAATAGAGTTTCTTTTTCTAAGAAAGAAACTTAGCAAATCACAAAGAGGGGTTTCCTTTTGGGAGTGGGGGATGTGGTGACAGCTAATAGATTTGAGGTTTATAAGTTGTACAGTCTTTTGCGAGAATAAATCTGTTTTATGGAGATTAGGGTATGAAATATATATGTGGATAACAGTATAAAACAAAGGTATGTTTGTACATATTTTCAAAGAGCTAGGCAATAGTGCAGTTCTCTCTCATCACCTCTGCATAGTTATGTGGGGGCCATCTCCAGTCATTCCGATCTATATCTTGTCACTGGACCCAGATGGCTCTGGAGGAAAAAGTGAGGCCGGTGACCTGGCACAGCTTTCCCTCACTTAAATCTAATTCACTTGCAAGTCATGGCATCATCTTCCTAAAGCCAAGGTCCTCTTCGAGAACAACCAATGAGTAGTCCAAATTGCCCCCGCAGGGATCCAACTGGTCAGTTCCAATTGGGCAATTCAGCTCCTTCATCTACTCTCCTCTCTCCCCCTCTCCTCTCCTCTTTTCTTCTCTCTTCTTCTCCTCTCCCTTCTCTTCTCTTCTCTTCTTCCTCTCCCTCTGTCCACACAGTGTATCATGCCCTTATATAGAGATGCTCTGCCCAAAGGAATGTAAATTTTGAATGACTGAAACCCAGCAAGATATCTTGGGGTTTACTGGTTAGATTTCTTTCTTAAAGACCATGCCTTAAACCTAATTCGCTCTGGCTCTCATTGATTAGGCAACAATGTGTTTGTTGTTTGTCCTTTGTTCTTGAAAAGGACCATAACATCAGAAAGATTATGACATGACTTGCTATTGAATTGGATTTAAGTGAGGAAGGGCTGTGCAGTCACTAGCCCCAATTCCTCATCCAGAGTCATCTGGGTCAAGTGGCCAGATAGAGATCAGGACAACTGGAGAAAGCCCAAAATGCAATGGGAAACTTTGGCCTTTAGGTCCCAACCCAAGCATGACTTAGTAGTCACTCTGGGTCCTGAGGACTCAGAGTGAATGTAAATGGTAATTGTTTCTATTTTTGCTGGAAATCCTGAGGTCTTCCTTTCCCAGGTTGATTTTTTTTTAAATAGGTAAAAGAGGCCACTCTTTGGTTCATTTCTTAACCAGCCTTAGTCACTGAATGGGTGTTGCCTCAGTCAAAGTTAGAAATCAGAAATACCTCAGCTTAAAAAGGTCAAGAATTGTGCATCAGGGGCTGTCTCTAGTCATCCTGATCTGTCTTGCTACTTGCTTAGTCCACCAAGCTATCATGATCAGGCCTATACATAATGCATCATAAATGAGAGTAATAGGATAGTCTCACATTGTAAATATTTATCCAAAGGAAAACAAGTGTTGACAAAACCAATATTTATACATTTAAAAATTCCCTTTCATATGACAACACTTTTTTTTTTCCTTTAAGGAGTTTTTTTTTTTTTTTTCAGAAAAAAAATAGAGATTTTCAGGTTGGATATGGTTTTCTTCCTTAGTTTCTATTTTTCACTGCAGCATTCCTCAATTTAATAAAATTTTTAAAATGTTGCTATGTCTGGAAAATTCACAGGCTCCTCCAGGAGAATTAAATGACACATGATTGTTACAGTGCTTCTGTTAGTCTAAGAAGTAAAAAAGAACACATTTGGAAACTAGATTAAGAGTAGCATTGAATATGAAGATATCTTGTTACTTCTTTCTCTTCTGTCTTATGTTTGCTTTTAATATAAGTACATTTTCATAACAGAATAATGAAAATCTCTGTATCTGTCATCCAAAGAAAAGGATTTGTAAGCCTTTATTCATGCTCATTTTTCTAGTTATGAACATGACATGATTAGTTCACATATTTCATGCAGTCTTTAGCTATTCAAATTTATTTTAAATAGTATCTTAGAAGAGTTGGGTAGTACATAGAAATTCAGAAAATGTCTTGGGGTCACATCCATATCTATAATTACATAACATTCTCTCCTTATATGAGTGGTTACACTTCTATCACTTACTAGCTGGATCTATCACTACTGATCATGGACAAATCATATAACATAAATATTGGTTTCTTCATTGTTTTTATAGAATAATAATATTTTCATTAGTTACTAGTTTTATAATTGTCCTTGAAAATTGCACTGTGGGAAGAGTTCATATAATTTGATAACATAATACGGTATCCCACAAGCAGTGATGTAGTTTTAAGTTATTAAAAGTTTTGTGCAGTTTTAAACTTTTAAAGACTTTAATGCACTAAGACTTTAAAGGGCATTCTGTATTTCAATACATTTTGTTACCTTTGTAAATTTATATTTTATTTTATAGATTTTAAAACATTTTTTTTTTCTGAGAAGGGACCCACAGTCTTTATCAAATTGCAAAAGAGTCCATGACACACAAAAATGTGAAGAATCCCTGTTCTAGGAAAAAAATTAAGTATGTATTATTAATAGTGAAGAAACAAAAAAGTTTCAGAGAAAACCTACTCTGAAGTGCTCCTGACTCCTCTAGGTCAGAACATAAACACTGGCAATTTTTATCATGCTGGAAAGGAATAAAATCCTGGATGAATGATATTTGCATTTTCTGAGACCAGATTACCTAAATATAGAGTTAGAAGGCTGGCCTGCTTTTGAGTTCCTTGGTCATGATAAATGATAATACATACATACATATATTTGTACAGATATATACATATATGAGAGAACAGATATGTGTGTAGAAACAGAAATGTATGTGCATGTGTTTATGCATATAGCCATATATTATATATATATAACCAAAATATACATGTGTGTATATACATGTATGTCTATATTTGCAGATATATTTACACTCGCCCCTACAGATACACACAAACTATCTCTTAGTCCTTCCTATATGGCTTCTACAGTGACCACATCATAACAATGGGGCAGAGTTTGCTAAGAATCACATACTTAAAGAGTTTATAAACATTTACTCAAGTGTTGATCTACCAAATGCAAGATCCTTTCCAAGAAACCAATGAGCGAACATAATAGGAACATTGGAGGAACTGAATTATTATCTGTCTTAATAAGTGTGCTACAATGAAATGACAAGACAAAAATATGTTGTGATTTAACGGAAAGGTGGCTCACAGGCGATCTTTAGAAAGGAAAATTTAAAAAAAATAGTTGACAACATTATGTTTCCAAGGCAACAAGAAACATCAGTTAATGGAACATTTGGCCATCTTGTATCTCACTACTCATTTTAATCATTTCAAAAAATGATAACCACAGATCTCTGCTCCAGATAATATGGTAATAGAGGAATTCAACAAGGATTATTTGTTATAACCCTCCAAAGTAAGGCAATGCATGCATTAATCTTTGGTGATTTCAATTCAAATGTAAGAGTGGATGGCAAAATTTATATTAGAATGCATAGCTAAAGAGTAAGAAAAAAAGAGAAGACAAAGACCTATAGTCTACAGAAAAGCACTAGATGGGAAATGACACTCGACAGCACGTTACATTTTTACAATCACAGAATTTACTGAAAGGTTCAGAGACTAAAAGATCTCACTTTGTTTCTTGACTATTTTAAAAATATTTTTATTGGGCAGAACAAAATGTTTCTTTAAATGCTTTCTTTAAAGCAAATATTTCTAATGCAGAGAATATGATCATAAGAGATTCCTTGTAGACACAAAAAAATAATTTTGTTTGATGATTCTTTGACTATTAATTACAACTGAGGCACAACAGAATACAAGTACTAAAACTTGGAAAAATATTAGTCTTACATTGTTATAAAATAGTAAATGAAATAATATAAATAACCAACTATGGTGATACATATTCTTGTAGCTTTATAAAATTAATAAGTGCATCTAGAATAGGCTTTTATAAAACATAATAGCTAATTTCTTTATTATCACAAAATTAATAAAAATGAGTCAAAATATAAGAGGCAGCCAGGTATATTCTTACACACACACACACACGCACACACACACACACACACACACACAACAACTGATTAGTTGGACAAAACATCAACTTCATGGCTATCTTCCAGCAAGGTGTCTCCTATGCATTCACATAAAAGTTACAGAAGTTTTCATGAAACATATATGACAAGAGACAACTTGTTTCAACAAACATCTCATTATTAACGTCAAATGAAGCATAAAATGGGGAGATGTTTGCTTGCCACTGTCATGAAAAAGGATCAATGTAGAGTTAAAATGTAAGAGGGAACCCCCATAAATGGTGAGGTATTATGGATACTTATAATTCTAAATAATTTTGCACTGATTTTATAAATTCCCAGAACTTTGTGGAGTCTTCTGATCAGAATAGAGTGTACCTATTTACACAAGTTAAAAAAGAACAAGTGGTTGATGAATGTGTATTATTCAGACTTTGATACAAGTTGATGGATAATTCTTAAAACAGGGCCATTGGCATACAGAGTTTTGACACTGTATACACAGGCAACCAGCTCGGCCCATAAGAAAGCAGAAAGTAAAATGACTGGATTTCTTTAGGGAAAACATAGAGAACTTTTTTTTTTTTATTTAGCATTACAAGTCAAAAATTTAAACAGCTGCTCTGCTTGTCATATAGAAAAGTCCAGCAAGGTTCCAGATAATGTAAGCTTCCCCATTATAATATCATATGTGCCCAGACCAAGTCTGTATTGCATGCATGTGTACAAACTCAACTTATTTTCTGTTTCTGTTCAAGAATTAAGTATCATCATCACCACCAGTAGCAGCACCATAATCATTATCATTTCTTGTTCAGGGTTTGTGATTCAGTTGGTATAGGTGGTTCCCAACGAGGAAAAGCCTAATATAGATAGGCAACCATTTTCATAGCTTTAGTTTCAAAGAGTATTATGGGGCACTGAAAGCCAAGCAAGAGCAGCTTTCCAGAGAACTGCTGCCATGAACAGTTTCAAGGCTCTGATTATACAGTATAGTGAATTCTCTACTTAATCAACAGTAAATTAAAGCAAAACGTTCACAGAAACCAAAGTACAGCATTCACAATGTTATAACATAAAAATTTATCACTAAAGTGGTCACATAGTTTTCACCTAAGTGGACACATAGTTTTAAGCATAAGATATCGTTCAGTAAATTCTTAACTCCATCATCCTTAAGGAGCAGGCCTCCTTAAGGGACACAAAGTACAAAGGTCAAATTCTCTACCCTCCTAAGTCACATTGTCTTAATCTCTCAGTCAAAAAGTCTTCTTTCTTCCTAATTGGAGATTTATTTTCCAATCATCCCTAAGAGGTACAAGGTACAGAGTACAAGGTTCTCCTAACCCTAGGCCACAGTAAATCATGATCTTCTTAGTCAGCATTAAGTACCCAAGGAGAGGTCTTTTCATCTTGACTCAAGGATGGTTCTCAGATTCCATGTTTCCTCTTCCATGGTCCCAGCTCCTGCCTGAATATACCCTACTGTCATCTGGATTCAAAGGTAGGCAGCTCTCAGCTCCATGTCAAGCTCCTCGTTCAGCTCCTCGTCCACTTCCTCATCCAGTTACCATTCCATATTGAAGTTCACAGTGTCCAGTCCACCTCAAGTCCTTCACAGTTTCTGTTTCTGAGAAGACAAAGCTTAACAGATCCAACACAGTAGTCATACACATTGCCAACACCATCATCAATTCACTTTCTGTCAACACAGACCCACAAACAAAGTCTAAGAACTCAACACAAATCATCAGCATAGTCCCAGGGCCTCTGAAACCTTCCTCTAGGACTACTGTAAAGACAACAAGAAAATCCTCTTTTAGGACTTCCAGTAAGGTCCCAGGGCTTCTGTACAAACACAGATCAACATGGACAGAACAGAAAACAGAGTGCCAGGATATCACAAGTTTTCTCCTACTCAACTCTGCCACCACAAGTGTTCCTTTCTCAATTCTGCTATTTCCCAGCTTGGCCTTCACCTTATATAGGGTCATTAGCTCCTCCCTGTTCTGCTCACCTCTTACATCCTTCCTGTTCCTGTCTTTGACAAGTGCCTCCCACTGTGTGTTTCACAAGTTCTGTTTCTTAACAAAGACTTGATATAATCATGGGCAAGGCTCAAAAGAAACTTGAACTGAAACAAGGTCCTAAATAATTAAATAGCTGAAACAAGGCAATAGGTACTTCTTTGCTTGCCATTACAGGCACTGAGAACATGGAAGATTTGCTCAAGATCATATAGCTCATATATTACATAAATAAGACTTGGATCTAGGTCATCTTGACTTTATATCCACTATGCCATATTGCCTCTCTGCAAGAGAAAAAAGAGTTGTACCTTCCTTGAGAAAAGGAAGAAGGAAGAGTCAAAGAGGATTTTGTGATTATAAGCCTAGGTGACTGGAATGATGGCACCACAAACAGAAAAAAAGCAGTTGGAAAGTATATATTTGGGGAAGAAGACGATGAATTAAGTTTTGGATATATTGAATTTAAGGTGCCAGTAGGAGAGCCAGATGGAGATATCCAGCAGGTAGTTGGAAATAAAAAATAAAATAAAAATCTGGAAAGAGGTTTGATGAACAGATATAGATTTGGGACTTCTCTTCAGAGAAATGATAAATGAAAACATTGTAGCAGATAAAATTACCAAAGGAGTGTATATAGATAGAGATAATTTAAAAAAAAAAAGATGATATCCACTATGGGAGGGGCAGAGAGATGAAGAATCATCAAAGGAGACAAAAGTCAAATAGTTATAGAGATAGACAGTGATCCATGAAAGACAGTTATCATGGAAGAGAAGAGAAGAAAGAATTTTCAGAAAGAGAATTTTTAGAATGTGTCAGATTCTGCAGAGAGTAGAATAAGGAGAATAAGTAGAGGGCAATAGGAGTGAGAACGATAACTAGATTAGATAATAAGGTCACATAAGAAGTCCTCCTGGGGAAAGTAGATTCAGTAGAACACTGTAGAAAGAATTCATATGGGAAGGGGTTGAATATAGACCATAGTGAAGGAGCCAACAGAGAGAAATGATTGAGGCATGTGAGATGAACTAATTAATAGGTAAGGCCAAGGAGGCTGTGTGAATTAATGCTGTGAGTGACCTAAAGACATTAGCAAATGTCCTTTAATTTGTGGAATACAGAAATAGGCTATAAGAATGTTTAGAATCTTTTTAAAAATACTTTTGTTAAAGTACCTCTTCCCATTATTAAGTATTCCCTACTAGTGTTTCATTATAAATATCCTCATAAATGCTTATTAAGTTGGTGAACTATTATCAAAATGAGGAAAATATGTAGGGTAAAAAACTCTTGTAATATTAACACAGGACTGACATTCTATGAAATTGAGTCACATACTTTCAAGAAAGAATTTTAATATTGTAATTTATTTCTGAAGTCAAAAGGAATTCTTTTTAGTAGTCATATACAATTAGAATAGAATGTTTTACTTTATTCTCATGGCACTCTTTGACTCTTTCATCTACTATGATCCAGTATGGGGAAGGAGGGAAAGGGAGAGAAATCTCACCCTGATATAAACAAACAGCTTTCTTAGCCTGAACTGTCAAGAAATTTAAGAAATTTTATTATTCATATTTTCCCCTAATCTCCTTGGGAGTGAAACTTCAACCATTTGGATAGTGGTGAGAGAATGAACACAATGTTAATATCATCTGAGTTTCTTAGTCTGAGCTAATCAGTTCTATCCTTTGAGGGGAGTCATACCTTAAATTATTATCTGTCAATTCTTAAAAACAGGTTTGGAAAGCTTGACCTTGTACCTCATTCAGATTCTATGAACTCAAGGTTGACAGTATTCTTACACATCATCTTTAATAATCAGAGAAAGCAAGGCTCTTGAGCACTGACTTGCATGAAGAGCAAGATTAAACACTGTTACAGAGTTCTACATGAGTTATTAGCTGTTAGCCTGTTGTAAACATGGCTAACAGATAATGAAATTATTTTGCCTGATCAGAAATCACTCAGAAAACCCAAACCTCTTCTTTCCTTTGTGGGGTGTGAATGGGGAGGTGTAGCAGATTCTATTAGAGAAGTTGGGTGGTGGAATTGAAGACTTTGTTGTAGGTGAGTAAGTGGGTTGTGACATTGTCTGAAATAGAATCCTCAAAGGTATATAATATAGATGTGCCTTTGATCTTTTCATAATTACTTAGAGGATAGAGGAAAAAAAATTAAGTACCAGAAGAAAAGGGATAGGATAATACAAAATATAATTTTTTCACTTTATTCTTATAATATCCTGTCCCTATCAGCCTTAAGCTTTAAATATTGTTATTACTATCTTCTTGGAAATTGCTCTCTTAGAGAAACTTTGCATGTATTAAACAACTAAAGTTATGGTTGCTTTTTAAAGCCACAATATGTGATTATTTCTATTGCATATTTGTTGTCATTTTCATTGCCTTGAATAAACAGCAATAAGCATAACATTTCATTATTAATTATAGCACAAGCAAGCTGGTTGTCAGATATTTGAGCAATAACAGACTAGTCCCAGCAAACTCCTAACCTTAAAGCTATTTGATCATTATGCTTATGATGATAATCAAGACTTTAAAAACCTGCTGCTTGGAAAGGGCAGTGGGCCTTTAAAAACCTGGCATGAATTGCACAATTAAGGAAATCAAATGGCAAATTGTTGTAATTCTAGATCATTGCAGATTAATTGTAACATAAAACAATAATGTATCTGTGGCTCATCTTTTATTTATGAAAATAGTATGAGTATAACTATGAATTTGCATAAACTCATTATGACCGTGTGCCTATGAACAGATATAAGTATTCAGACTGAAAGATATGGGCAGAAGGAGTGACACAGAAGAACTTGAAAAGGTGCTACTAAAAGCTTATAAATTTTTTTCTTCAAAAATAGGTATCCAGAAATGTTGTCTAGCCATGATTTCTACATCCTATGCTTGTTATATTGATTGTTTTAAGGACACAGATGTAAGACTTTACATTCAACCCTACAAAATTTCATCTCAATTAGATTATATGCAGTATTCTAGCCTGTCTATATTTTGTTTTATTATCACAGTCTTTCAATGTATCTATTCCTCTTTCATCCATATCATTTGAAAATTTGATAAGCATCGTATATATATATTCACTTGCATCACTGATGAAATAATGTTAAATAGCACAGACTTAAAGACAGATCCCTAAAATGCTCAAAAAAACCAAAAGAAAACATGGAAAAGATGAAATTCAATCAGTACTGACTCCTCTTGAGATTTATCCAAACAGTCCTAAATTGCATAACTGATCTTTCTTCCTCTCTCTGTCTCTGTCTCTGTCTGTCTCTCTATCTCTGTCTGTCTGTCTGTCTCTGTTTCTCGCTCTCTCTCTCTCTCTTTCTCACACACACACACACACACACACACACACTCTCACACATACACACAAATGGAAAGACATGTTTTACTTTAAACAGCAAAAACACCTAGGCAATCTTGCAGGAATTCTTCCTCCTGTCTTTGTTCCCCTAATGGGTTTTATTGTCTTTTCTCCAATAACTTTCTTGGTTTTTCTGTCAGTTCCACATTTTCATCTGACTATTTATTGGATACCTCTAACTTGATGTCCTATTAACATCTTTTGACAGTCAGCATGTCCAAAATGTAATTCATTATCTTTTCCCCAAAACTGTACCTTCTTCCAAACTTCCATATAATTGTTAAGGGCGCTACTGTGTTCCCAATCCCCAGGCTCAAAACCTCTGTTAATCTTAACTCTACACACTGTAATCCTCCTCATCCAATCATTTGCTAAGTTCTTCCATTTCTACATTTATAACTTGTTTCCTATATTACTTCCTTGTCTCTTCAAACAGTGCCACCGTCCCAGGCCCTAGTTACCTCCTATAGGGCTATTGTGATTGCCTACTATTTGGTGTCTCTATCAAGCAAATGTCTCCCCTTTCCAGCCCATTCCCATTCACATGTCAAATTGATCTTCCTAAAGTTAAGGAATGTCACAGAACCCTCCCCCACCAGCTCATTAAACTCTAGTGGTTCCCTATTACCTCCAAGATCAAATATAAAATACTCTGTTTGAAGTCTTTTACAACCTGTTCCCTTCCTATGATTACAGTCTCCTTAAATCTTACTCCCCTCCATATATATACTATGATCTACTGGTTCTTTTTAATGCACTCCTAAGAAGACACTATCTTCTGATTCCTAATGTTTTTTACTAAATGTCTGCCATAATTGGAATTTTTCTCTGTCTTCAACTCCATCTCCTCATTTTCCTGCCTTCCTTCAAGTCTTCACCAAAGACTAACCTAGCATAAGAAGCTTTCTCAGTCCTCCATAAACTTAGTGCCTTCCTTCTGAGACTATCACCTCCCAATTTATCCTGTATATAAGTATTATTTTTCAAGATGTTTTCACAATGTGTTTCCACTGGACTGGGAGCTCTTTCAGAGCAGGGTCTGTTTCTTTGTTTTCATTTATTTGAGGGTTGTTTTCCCCCTTCCTTTAAATCCTTAATGCTCAATACGGTGCTTCCCACATAGTAGTATTTAATAAAATGCTAATTTATTGACCAACCTAGCTTCCTAAAGCCTCTCTCCAACATTGCTTTTTGCCATTTTTCTCATCTTTGCCAACTGACAAGATATGAAGTAAACTTTTGAAATTATTTAAATTTGCATTAAGAATTAAGGGAAATATTTGTTAATCACTTACTGTATGCCATGTTCTGTGCTAAACATTCAGCATCAAAAATACTAGGAAGTAAGCTAGTCCCTGACCTCAGAAAGCTTATGTTTTAATTTGGAAAAGATTTTATATACATATATATATATATATATGGAGAGAGAGAAATATACATACATAAAAATATATTAGAAAAGGTATGAAGAGAGAAACGTATGCTGACTTATTTTAGAAATGGCTGAGAAGTACATGGTGGTCTGGATTCTGGGCAGGACAAGAACAAAGTTCAAGTATTTGAACCCAGGGTCACAGGGAAAGAGTCTAGTGTGTCAAGACTGAGTACAAGTTTTGGTGGGAGGAGGATAGCCAGGGTACAGGCAGCATGATTTGGAAATGGCCAAGAAATGTGTTCCTCTTACTATTAGTTATTTGGAACAAATTTTCAAAAAGTCACTTGCAGTTCACAATTCTTCTTTTGTGACATCTTTACTTACATCATTTGAGCTTTTAACTGTTAGAATATGGCTTTTTTTATGATTATTCTTGATAATGTTATTCTGGCCCTTTGAGATCACTGTTTTCTTCACAATATATTAACCAATAATCCCTTTAATATCCAACATTGTTGTCAGGAATCAGTCAAGCTCATTGGCCTATAGTTTTCACACTCCACTTTGATCCCTTTTTTGAAATTCAATATATTTCCCTTCTACAATTGTTGCAATAGTAATAGCTAGTGTTTATATAGTTCTTACACTATGCCAGATACTCTGCTAAGTGCTTTTTAAAGAAATATTCTCATTTGATCCTCACAACAATTCTGGGATGTAGTTGCTACTATTTTTTCTCATTTTACAGGTGAGGAACCTGAGATTAACAGAGCGTAAATGACATGAACCTAGACCTGGTGATCTATTGATTGCATGACCTAGTTACCTCAAGTGATCCATGATTTTTCAGAGGTCCCTGACAGTGGCTTCACAAGCATATCAAACAGTTTTATCAAACAGCTCAGAATTACAGTTCATTTGGTCAGTTGACTTGTCCATGTTAGCCCAGTACTCTTACTAGCGCTATGTAAGGTTGGGTTTCAACTTTCAAATAGGACTTATTGCAAAAGGGAAAGGGTCAACCTTACTCTCATTGAATTTGGCTTAGGGAAGGAATGACATGAACTCTAAACTGGATATCTTTTCACACAGGAGAGTAGGGGGGATGGGGATGAGAGGTGGGATGACAGAGGGGAGGGCAGGGTGAGGGGTAGGGTTGATGGAAGTACACACTTCTCTAAAGGGACAGGGACAGGGTAGAGAACAGAACAAAGGTTGGGGGCAGGATAGGAAGGAGTGACATATAAGCAGTCTCTCCCAAGTGCCCACTGTGGAGATGTTCTGCGTAATTACACATGTACAGCCTGCATCAAATTTCTTGTCCTTCTAGTGGGGGTGGGTGATTTGGGAGGAAGGGAAACAATCTAGAATTTAAAGTTCTATAAACAAATGTTAAATATATATGTGTGTGTGTGTGTGTGTGTGTGTGTGTGTGTGTGTGTCTGTCTGTGTATAATTATAATTATTATTATTATTATTATTATTATTATTAACTACATGCAACTGGGAATTACGATATACAGGCGCTGTGTAAGATATACAGGCATCAAAGGGGTGATGGGGAAGGACATAGGAGAGAGCAGATTGGGGGAGGGATTATACAGTGGGATGGCTGTTTTGAGGTAGTGGGTAGGGGAAAAATGGGGAGAAAATTTGTAACTCAAAATCTCGTGGAAATGAATGATGTAAACAAGAAAATAAACAAATTAATTTATTTAAAATTTTAAAAAATAGGCCTTATTGGAGTATAAATAGGTCTTTTGGAGAACAAAGATTATTCTAGTTGATGGGAGGACTGAGATATAAACAAAATGATATTTCAGCCTCTGAATAGAGTTAGTATCTTTCATCCAGCAGAGAGGTCCTTAGTGTCCCTCACCAGCTTCAGTGCCTTCTGTTAGCTTTTCTGACATTACTTATATGTCAGAGTTGTGCATTTATTCCCAGTTGCCTGGATTTGATTCCATTTCTGTATGTATTTATTTAAAAAATCAAAATTGATTATAGACGAATTATCTATGTGTGAGTAGATGTCTCCTTAGTCAACTCTTCTCTTTTTCTTCCTCATATAAAATATTTTTCTTTATGTCTTCAGGCGTTCATACCTGAAGGATTTCTGTCCCTTTCACTTTTCTCCTCCATTGCCTTATCTTAGAATAATCCAGAAATTTGACTGCCTAGGTTCTCCCTGTTTGGCTTGCTGCTTTTTCTACAGTTATCTGTTGCCCTTGAACTCACCTTAGTGACTTTTACCTTTTCCTCTAGGAAGACTATGGACAGTTGTGGGGATAGGAATTAGACTTCAGAGATTTTTCTGGGTGAGAGGTCTATGAGCCTTCAATCTTTCCAACTATGTTCTTCTTCTTCAGTCCTTTAGTAAGAGGGGAGAGGAGGCTGAAGGACATGGTATAAGTCAAGGCTTGAGTTAGCAGCATGATGATGACATTATGGGTGATGAGCTTAACCTGAAGTTTAGCTATGGAGTTTAAACTATCTTTTGCCTTCTTTATATCCTCAGCATTGAGCACAATGTCTTACACATACTAAGTGCTTACAAAATATTTATTGACTGACTTAGTATTACCAGGATCCTCCGCCCATATTCCTCCAAATGATACTTGGCAGTATTGGTAGTATGGAAGAGTCAACTTTTTAATGTCTTTTTTTTCCTTTTCCCCTCTTTCTCTCCTTTCTCAATGATTTTGGTTGGGTTTTCTCCTTCTAGATGCTGGAGGTAAAGGAAAGAAAGAGTGTGTGGTTTAGGGCTAAGCCAATAATAACCTTACTATCTCCCATACCATGTCAATAGAATTAACTATTATATAAGTGTTACAGAAGTTTTCTTTTATATCTAGGCTTCTAACTTAATGAATGGTGCTACCTCAAGCAATTTTTGGAAACCCTATAGCTCCACTGTATGAACTGAAGTCTGTGATAGCCAAACAATTTTCATTGATTTAGTGCCTGATCTTAGTTTATAATTAGTTTTAGCAATAAAGGTGAAGCAGATGTAGCATTTGTGTTTTTCAAATTATTTTCCCATGTCTGGAATATTAGGGGCATTCAGTCTTTTTTTATCTTCTAGGACATTATACTGATATACATATACATATTTATCTTAGGACTATTATACTGAACCATATTTTCTAAGCACCTAAATTATATCTTAGTAAAAATTTAGGTGCTAAGAAAAAAAGTCATTTGTTGCTTTCATAGCACCTGATTTCCAGTTAAATAAATGAAACATTAATAAGACCTAAGTAATGTGAAAGCTTTAAGAAGCTCAACAAGTACTTAAATTGATACTAGTATTTGATTCAAGCACTGAGAACATGATTTAATTGTAATCGTATTACTAGTCTTCTCTGAATCACTGAAAGAGAAGCCAGGAAAGAGGTACATTTAAACATTTTTTTTTAAATGCTACATTCACAAAGAAATTGTTCTTTGATTACATAACCCATTAATGACAGAATGGACACTTAGGATCACAGAGCTAGAGGTTAAAGTGATCTTAAATATTATCTAGTCTAAACATCTCTTATATAAAAGAGGAAAATGGGGTCCAGTTACTTGCCTGATAGGATAAATATTTTTTGAGATCTGAACATCAAATTTGAGTCTCCAAGTTCAGTGTCCTTTCAATTATGCACAATTCTATTCTTTATACTATCAGTTAGGGGTATACCTTACTTACTACTTTTCATCATCATTTGAAAAAGGAATTTGTTTTACCCAGCATATTCATGTCATCAAAATTATTATTAAGAGAATATTCTTATTAAGATAAAAGGTCTTTTGCACAACTTCTAAATCACCTCAGTGACTTTAATTCACTTCAAGGCATGTAAAACTAAGATTATTTTTTAACCTAAACATTTTATTCAAATATAACCAACATTGAATGAATCACAGAAAAAAAGACACTTTAGAGAGCATCTACCTTACTCTAACAAGGGCTAGATTCAGGGTTAAAAATAAAAAAAAATAAATCTAGAAAGCCTCTTTTGTAGTCTTTTAAAGCACATTCACATTTATATACCACATTAAGATCTGCATAGTACTTTCCTCATAACAGCTCTGTGACATAGATAAAACAGATATCATTATTCTCATTTTATAGGTAGAGAAACCAAGACTCTAAGAGATAAAATCATTTATCAAAACTCACATGTCTAATAAGTGGCAGAATAGGACTTAAACTTACTTTTTTTGGACAATTAAGACAACACTTTTCACTTTGTGTGTTTATACTACATTGAGCAACATAACCTAGAGAAAAGCTCCCTCCTTTCCCCAGTCTATTTATGTAATACTCCCATGAATGAGAAACACTGATTTAAATTTCATTGTAATACTCAAGTCAATGTAGGCTCTTCTCCCTACCCCCAACAAATACTGCTAAAAACAAAAGAAAAACTTATTGCAGGTAGGTTAAAACAATAATGATTTGAGAAGTCTAAAGTGGCATCTTAGAATTTGGCATTAGGTAAAATTAATAAAGTAATATTACAAATAGCAAGATTGATGTAGAATAAAAAATGAATATGAATCATGAATGGGGGGAGGTAAGACCAAGAATATTTTTAATTGAAAATAAACAGTAAAATCAGCACATATTTTGTGAAATAGCAAATAAGAGAGGAAGGATAATATGGAACCCAAATATTGATTGATTGACAAATTTTAAAAAAAAATGGTGATCTTGTAAAAAAATCACGGTGAACCTCTGACTTGTCACAGATGCCATCAAAAGATTGCATGTATATTTGAATCAATACATCTACACAAGTCTCCAATGCATTCATTTACAGTGAATATTCAACTATTTTCTAACCAAACACAAGTGAAATAACTAATTCTTTGGAGAGGAAACAAAGAAATATCCTTACTAAAGACAGAGCTAGGTAGTTCTCTCATTTAGGAAGTTATCCCAGTTGTTTAGTTTTTTGGGAAAGGAAGAGAATAGATATAAACAGGATTATACAGATTTGGGGTAAATGGCAAAAGCCAAAGGTGTGGAAGGCCTCCATGGTTTTGAGGATAGCAGGAACTGAAGGAAAGGAATTCATCTAGTACTAAGGACTGAAAATGCTATTACCATTCTTTAAATTCAGCATAGTATACCACAGTACACTTATATGGAAATAATGTCACAAACTATAACATAGTTCATAGAAGGAAGAGAGTAGATCCCAAAGGAAAGAGGTCTTATACAATATGCATCTCAGTAGAATAGAAAATGCATTGCTTACACTGATCCTTGCCTTAATAAATAACATGCAGGCTCAAAAAAGAAAGGGAAGAGCTGGGACACAGTGTGCTTATTTGCTGGAGTAAGGAGTAGTATGCAGCAAGAGGACATGAAGAAAGAGAGAAACAAACAGACAATAGGTAGTTGGGAAAAGTAGGAATCCATTAGGAGTGAGTCAAATTCTAGGTGACTGGAGTCAAATTTTAGGTGAGGAGATAAGGATAAATGCATAATACTTAAGATGAAATATAAAGACAGTAACTCTAATAAGAATTGAGGATGCCACTAGTGTAATAGCACTGAAGCAAGGCTTCTGTATATTGAAAGAACACAAGATTTGGAATGGAATTTTGCAAAATGTGAATATCATTGATATTTCCAAAGAAGTACATGCAAAGCTAATTGGGAATAACAATAAGGCTAGAAGATAATTATATAATCTTTAAATATAGGCGGAAACATAACTTCAAGTAAATAATACAGCACAGCTGTAAGATTATAAGATGGTAGAAAACAAGAAAGCATCCATTAGGCCAGTATGCAACTAGAATGTGTGGGGGGGTATTTATTTTGAATAAAAATGCCAAACTTCCTGCGATGTAAAGTGATAAAGCCACATCAAATAGTTATTGCTATATAGCAAAAGATATTCTCTATAGATAAATAATATGGGTAAGAAAACAGGCCATATATTAAACTTTTCAGTCACATGCACATAGAGACATATGGTGAGCCAAATGTTAGTGGAGATCTTTAAAAAAGAAATTCAAGTGATCCATAGACTGCTAGGGCTATTATTGGACTATATTACTTGCTACAAGTCCAGTAACTTTATCTGAATATATAGCCTTTAAAGTAAAAAATGTACATCATAGCAGCATATAAATATTAGTTACATTTGTATTAGATTAGATATATGAGCTTTATGCCCACAATTGACAATTCTCTTAAAAAGAACCTTCTATAGTCCTTCAAATAATGGAGGTGGATTTGGATCAAAGCAAAATCATAATGCATAACAGAGAAATATGATCATTGATGAAATGATTATGATATTGAAAATGTAGACACTTTCCAGTTTCATATAAAATGAGATGAATATTTCATAAGGTTGATTCCATGAAAGATGAATTCAACAAATATTTGTTTGGAGAAATATTGCATAATTTTCAAAAGAGAGACATACAAACCTGTTAAACTTTGTGAGAGTACAGAATTTTTATTTTTGCCTTGGCACCTCCAGCACCTGGCACACTGCCTAGCAAATTCATTTCCCATCAGTTGCCTTCTTTGGATTCCACTCTATCCATCATCATTTATCTCTCCATCTCCCTCACCAGTATTTAGCTTCCTTCTGTGTGCTGTCTTCTCCCATTAGACTATAAACTCTTGAAACTCAAGGTCTTTCCTTTTATTATTAGTACCTCCAGAATTTAGTATAATCCCTGGCACAGAGCAGGCACTTAATACATGTTTATTGTATTAATGTATTGAACATACTAGGTGCTTAATAAATATCAGTTGATTGATTGTCTTGGTGCTGCTATTTAGAGGTATAGACAGGAAAGTTTTCCTTATTTTCAGTTTTAGTAGTATCTAAGTTTATTGATTTAACTGCTTCTGATATAATTAAATATTCATTAGCAGCCTAATTCTAAACAGAGGAGTAGAAAGAAAAGCCCAGCAGCAAAGGGTTCATTTCTACAATTTCAAAAATAATGGGAGCTTGAAACAGATGTTAAGCTATAAAAATAATTTCATGATATTAAACAATGATCAATTTGGAAATTTTTGGAAATAAGATGCAAATAAAAATGCACGCTTTAGGAGACAAAACTAACCATAAGAAAATAGGGAGAAGATGGTACTGGGTTGCACATAAATTGAGTTCATTTTATTTTTATTACTAATATGCTCACAGGCACATGGAAGGGTAGTGGAGAAAGTACACATCTTGGAGTCAATATGATTTAAATTCAAATCTCATTGCAGAAAGTAAAGTTTTTAACTTCCACACAAGTCATTTAACCTCAGAATAGTTCATGGCAACTCCCTGAGACTTATCAACTAAGACAGAAGAGTTGCACTTTTCAGAGGTGGAGATAATTTCCATGCTGGCAGTTGCCCACATCAAGGTCATTCACATTTTCCTATACTAATGAACCTATCTTATGCAAGGGGAGACATGCTCTCAGCTGTGAATATTTGATTAGAAAATTTTACCTGGACAACAAAAGTTCACAGGGTTAATGTCACATTGTATTAGAGCCCTCAGTTATAATAAACAACTTATCTTTATGCACAAAGAGAACTTGTTGCATGACTTCTGAGTGCGAATTTGCAAAGGTTTCTTCTGTGAAGAACGAAAAAGTTTTAATTATGTTAACAAATATGAACTTTATAATATGACTTTATTACTTTTCATAATTATATACTGCCTTTATATGGTTTATTTAGAGTTTTTCTAATTTCTTTTTAGTGTATTTTTAAGTCTATGTGCTCTGTTACTGTAGCAAAACCTCACTAATTAAGACAAAGATATGGAATGAATTATTGAAAAGACAATTCTAAATGATTATCTTTCAAATGCATTTAGGTTATTTCAGTTATGCTACTCAAAATACAAAGAACTACATAGAAGGAAGGGGTAAGAATTTATAAAATGGATATAAATGAAACTTCAAATTTTTTGTTTCATTGTATATTCTAAATGTTTTCCCTTTAATCGTGTTTACATCATTAATTTGCAATATGAAGAAAGGGCTTAATAAGCAAAAATAAAGTTCAGTTCAGGTCCTCTAGGAATATCACAAACTCCAAATTAATAGAGCCTAATAATGCACCTTTATTACCTTTATAAACTGCTCTATTCGCAAACCCTCTCCTATAAAACCTTGGTTTCTCGCAGTAAAAGTTTAATACCATTTGAGAAATTGCTGGATACAGCTAGTCTTTACTTCCTTAAAAATATAATGAAACCATTCCTCAGCTTGAGTTTTAAATAATATTACTATTATTGTGATACTTACTTATCCCTCTTTAAAAATGACTCTTTCACTTTGGTGATTCTTTTCAAAACAAATTATGCATGTGCTATACTTAATATTTTTATTATTATTCACATGAATAAATATTTGTAATCTTGCTCCATCTCTTTTTAATGAACTTTGAGATTACTAGATTTGGGTTATATGCACATAACCATAGATGGATCATCTTATGACTAAAATTCTATTAATCTAATTTGCTTGAGTGTTTCTTAATGTAATAGTGCTATAGGACTACAGTTCCCACATTCCCATATTCCTTATGTTGGTATTGGGTTTTTCGATAAATAACTGCCCCTACTATCTGCTCAGGTTTTATTTGAGCTTGTGTGAACATCTTTTCAATGTCAGGGTACTTGGAATTTGTCATTGATAGTTCATTGTACTACTTACATTAAGCAAATTCTTAGAAATATTAGCTGCTAAATTCTGAATGTGAGTATAGAAAATTCTTTTGAAGAAAACTGTAATATTAAAGGAATTTCATTGTGCTCAGTAGGCATCAATTTTCTGAAGTGTTGGGTATTATATGCTTCATTTTATCATTTCATGAGCTTCCTCAACAACTGAGTTGTGAAACATTTTTTTCTTTAATTTTATTTAGTAATATTCTTAGTTAAGGTTTATAAAGTAAAATTTGGAGACAGCATAGCATACTTGGAAAAGAAGAATATACTTATATACATTTTCACACACACACACACACACACACACACACACACACACACACACACACCCCCTCTGTACCAAAAATCAGGAGACTTGGTTTCTGGCATAGACTATAATATAAACTTTATTTCTAATTATCATCATCATTATCATCACCATCTAACTTTTATATAGCATTTTCTATATGCCAAGCACTGTGTTAAATATTTTACAAATACTATTCCATTTGATCCTCATAATAGTTTTAAAAAGGTAGGTACTATCATGTTCTCCAATTTACAGTAAGGAAAATTGAGATTAAAAAATAGTTGAGTGACTTGCCCAAAGTCACATAGCTAATAAATGTCTGAGATAGGATTTGAACTCAAATCTTTCTGACTTCATGCTCATTTTCTGTCCACTGCACTATTTAACTACAATCAAGCTATTACTTTATCAAATAATGGAAATCCCCTGCCCAAGTTTTCTTAACTGAACAAATAGGGCTAGTGATACCTGCCCTTCCATAACTCACAGGTTTGTTTTGGAGATCAAATGATGATAGATAGATAGATAGATAGATAGATAGATAGATACATACATACATACATACATACACACATTACATACATACATACATACATAGAGAGGCAGACAGACATATACATAGATATATGCATATATAATATAACTTATATAATAGATAATAATTTATTAGATTACAAAATATCTGTACATATACATATAATCTCATTTGTTTGTGTATACATATATATCACTTTGCAAATTACATGCTGTGAAAAGAATAATTTACTTCAAAGAGAAACATTAAAAAATTGTCATTTACACTTTGGTATTAATAATTTTTAAATTTACTTTCAAGTTTAGATCAAAGATTTAGGTAAAACTCTCTTTCTCTGCTAGCATGCCTTGCTCCATCTCTATTCACCTCATATCTATCCCTCTCATGTCTTTTCTATTCCTTTGTTGCTTTGACATTGTGCCCTCTGGTGCCTCAATTGAAACATTTCCTTTGACATTCCTATATCTTCTGGCAATCATAGAAATTTTATGGCCCTCAGAAGACTCTACATCCATGGCAACCCTCTTACTACTGGCCATCTTTTCTAGTCGCTATGAAATCCCCAAACAAAAGAAAGTAAAAATGGGAAACTATCCAAGAGGAGGACTAGGCTTATCCTTTGCTCCTCAATGTCACTTCTAGATTAGTACCCTGCTCTCACCTCTCACAAACCTCATACTCTTTAGAATTTCATTCCACCCAACTCTATCACCTAAACCAGAGCATTGTGATACTTTTCTTTAGTGCCTGGATCATTCTAATTTCCTTAAAACTTGGCTATCCTTGCCCTTTTCCTTAGGGACTGCAAAACAGTTGCTGTCCTTCCAAATATCTAGATTCCCAGTTCAATCTCCTCAACTCTCATGACCTTTATTCCTCAACCACACACAAGAATGATTAGCCACCTTATCCTACCATAATTCACAAGTGTTCTATCCCCACGAACTAAACTCTGAAACTCTTCTGTGGAAACATAACCTCCTATCCTTCCTTCTCTCCCTGTGCCTCATCACTCCTGAGCCTATTCTTCCTCCTTAAGGCAACCTCCAGTCACTACACACAGCCTTCTTACCTCCTTCTCTGTCCTTTCTGCCATTCACATTTTAGATGTTACTTTATAGTAAATTGTATCCTCAAATCTCTGACTCCATTGACTCATCACTGTTCTTCCCATGGCAAAACTAAAGCATAGAATATCCCTTCCATCCTTCTTTGCCACTCCTGATTCTTTGCTATGGAAACACACAGATGTACCAATAGAATCCAGACCCTCACCATTGCAAGGTTACCTCAGGCAATCTCTTTATTTGCTGACCCACTCTACTGCACTCCCTATGGTTTCTGCTCAAAACCTTTGTTTGTCCACTTAACACAATTAAACCAACTCCACTGACCTCTTTCTTAGCAGAGAACCAGGAATCAAGTGAGAATATTCGTCAAAATCTCCACTTCTCCAAAATTCTATACCTCAAATCTTCATAATATACACTCCTTCCCCCATTATCTTCTTCATTCTAGGCTTTGATGAAGTGGTAATTCTCCTTTCCACTTTCTACTTGAGCATGATCCTATTCCATCCCCTTCCAAAGCCTTCTGGAATTTTTTCTTTCTATTGTCCTTTCTCTCTTTCTAATATTTGATCTTTATCCATTGGCTTCTATCCTAGCTACAAACATGTCCAGAGCTCAATAGCATGAATATAGTCTCTATTGTGCCTACACATTCATACCTAAAGTCTTAAAAAGTGGCATTGTGTCTTAATTTAATTGTATAGTTGTAGTTGTCTAGTCATTTAGTTATATCTGATTCTGGCAAAAATGATGGAGAGGTCTGCTATTTCCTTCATGTCCCCATTTTATAGATGAGGAACTGAGGCAAATAGGGGTTAAGAGAATCACCCAGAGTAACACAGCAGCCAATTAAGTGTCTGAGATAAGATTTGAACTCAGAACTTCCTGACTACAGACTTGGAGATCTATCCACTGCAGTATTAATTATATAGTGCACCCTTCTAATCTTAAAGTAAGGACTTATATTAATGCTTAGTCAAGAATTAGTTTCTTTATTTCATGAATACAGTTTTTTTTTAAAATTGTGTTCAATTGTGTTCAATAAATATTTGACTTTAAAGAAATCACCACTTATAGTTTCTTGCTCCTTATTGCCATCTGAGGAGAAAAAATAAAGGGGATTCCACTGCTTTGGAATGCTAATGAGCTAGATTAGAGACAAACTAAGCTAGGCTGATATAAACCAGAAGTTACCAAACTTATTTGACCTACTGCCCCCATGTAAAAAAATACTAGGTACCATCATTCCCACCCTCACCCCCCAGAAATCTACTTTCTTTAAATCTTCAACATTTTAATTACATGATTAGAAATATATGTGTGTGTATAAGTGTGTGTGTGTGTGTGTGTGTGTGTGTGTGTGTGTACATTCCCCATGAGAAAGATACATAGGCAAATGTATGCATAATAACTTGTGGTATGACAGAATATAAACTTGGAGTGAGAATAGTCTTCTCACAGTAAATGGCACATGGTGGTGATGGTTTGTATCAGCAAGCACCCTAGAATACCCAGGGTGGCTGCTAGCACAGGTTCTTACATCTACTTTTCTAAAGGAAAGCAACTCAAAAATGGGATAACAATCTTACTTTAATCAAACAAACATATATCATTTTCCTAATTCAGGGGAAAGAGTCAGCACCCTGAACTTCAGAAAATGTAAACAGAAGTTACAAGCAGAAGTTACAAGCAGACAAAGAAACACATCAGCAGATGGGCTTCCAATTGTCTGACCATTATGTCCATACCTATTCAATTACCAGAGAGGGAAGCACCAACATCTGAGTTTTTCAAAGCTGGGGGGCTCCACGGCTTCCCAGAGTCTCATCTGGCCAAATCACAGAACTCTTCTCAAAGTGAGCCCCAAAGCAAAACCTCACACCAGCAGTATATATAGCCTTCTCCTGGATCAGGGACTGTCACAGCCCTCTTGACCCATTGCCCAATCACAAAGTAATAAGGAGTGGGCATTCCTGAAGAACAAGCCTCTTGCCACAGGCTCCATGTGACCATATTCAGCCTATTAGGGAACAGAGTATACTTTCAAATCAGGGAAGGTTCTCAGAGCCACTTAAGCCAAAGACCTAGGGGCAGGGAAGATCTTCAGATTCTCTTAACATGGTTGTTGTCCTTCCTTGCACATGGGCTGAAATTTGAAGAAGTTTGAAGAATTTTAAGAAGTAGAATTGAAGAAGAGGTGTATTTAGGGCATGACAGTGAAAGGTATAGGGATGGGAGATATAGGAGATAACATGCTAATTTGGGGGCAGAGCTAGTCAGACAGTGTTTCCAAAATAGAAACATAAAGGTGAGTAATATGAAACATAATTACAAAGGGAAGTGGGAGCCAAATTAGATAGGGCTTTAAATGACAAGCAAAGGAGGATATTTTTCTTAATTCCTAGAAGCAGTAAGGTTCTGTTAACATTTTTTAAAATAGGAAATTAACTTGGACAGTCCTGGGTATAAGGGAAATTAATAGCTAAAGTAGTGACTTGTAAATATTGAGAAGGAAATTTTGCAATTGAATGAACATGAAAAGTTATGAGAGGGAAGAATCAAGATTGAATCACAGCATGTGAACTTCAGTGAATGAAGAAAGGTTGTGCTCTCAATAGAACAATGGAAGTTTGGAGGAAGGAACAGTCTTGGGAGAAAAGAGTGGTTTTTCAATTAGAAATGATGAATGTGAAATATTGGTAAGACATACCAGTAGAGAGCTGTCCAGAATGAAACGCAGGAGGGCAATTAGGCATATTTGTAAAGATTTGAGGGTTACCTGAATAGAGATGACAACTGAAATTATTGGTGGGGGGAGGGGGATTAGATTACCAAGAAACAGAACATATGAAGAAGAAAAGAAGGTTCAGGAGAATCCTGCAAGGAAATCTTCACTTAATGGGCCAGAAATAGCAAATAATTCAAAAAATACGGAAATATGTAAAGAGGAAGTATAACCAGGACAGAGAAGTATCTTAGGATGGTGAACATTGTCAAAAGCAAGAGAGCTTAACAATACATAAAACAATAAATGAGAAAAAGCTGTTTAACTTAGCATGTAACCATTCTTGGTAACCTTGGAAAGAATTGTTTCAGTTCTAGATTGTCTTTATGAATAAACTAGTAACAGATTAAGATGTTGATATACAGCTCAAATATATATCTGATAGGAGATTAAGATGGTATTTAATGGATCCATGACCATTTCTGTCCAACAAATTAAAATACAATAAATTTAGAAATCTCTACTACTGCAGTGAATACATAAGGAATAAGATTTGAGGTTTTTTTTTTGTTTGTTTGTGTTGGGTTTTTGAGGAAGGTATTTGGAGATGGTGTTGTAAGAAGGTCAGGGAAATTTCATGACACTTGAGGGATCAGAGGATTACAGATTTAGGGCTAGAAGATATCTTAAAGATTACCAGTTCTAAACCTCTCAATTTAGAGATGAGAAAGCTAAAGGTCAGAGAAGTAAAGTGTCCTTTCCGTGGTCATCAAATTAGTAAGTATTGGATTTGAAATCATGTCTTTCTGAGTCCAATTCCATAAGAGAAATTAGTCTGAAATCTCAGTTCAAGATGACTTGGGGGAGAGTAGGATTAGAGAAGATCCAGATAATTGATACATGTAAGCAGATACTTGCAATGATTTGGGCATATATTAATGTAGGTTTTAACCTGTAAGTAGGTGAGGAAACCAAGCAAAGGATGGAAGTAAGACATATTATGGTGGTATAAAAAATGACAGCTGTTTAGATATCTACATTGAAAAAGATGATTCAGATATTTTGATCTTTAGGAATTGGGTGAAAACTGATGCCCCTGATAAAAATAGGAAAGTCAGAAAATGGAACATGTTCAGGGAAAAGACATTAAGCTCAGTTTTGGACATGTTGAGTTTCAGATCCTTTGTGGAGACATTCTGAGATAGAAGGCTAGAACTCATGAAAAAAATCAGGACTATGTATACCAGTTAGATTTCCATCTGTGTATACTAGTGACGATTAAAGTTGTATAGTTAAGGGGGCTCAATATGAATTTAAAGGGTTAATTCTGCTTCATTGTTGTTGTTATCATAGTAGATGTAAGCTAAGGTGGCTCATTTATAAAATAGGAATTGATCCTATAATTTCTATCTCATAGGTACTTTAAGAATATCAAATGGTATGTGTAAGCTTTAAAGAATGCTCAATTTAATAAACATTTAATTTTCTGCTGTGTCAGGAACTGTGCTAAACACTGGGGAAACAAAAAAGAAGCAAAAGACAGTTTCTTCCCTAAAGAAGCTTACAATCTAATGGATTTATAAAAGAGGCATTAGGGAAGGCTTCCTGTGGAAGGCAGGATTTTAGCTGAAACTTAAAGGAAGCCTAGGAGGTCAGTAGTCAGAGTAGAAAAGGCAGAGCATTCCAGGCATTGGGGGCAGGGGTGAGGGAGGGAGAAGCAAGAGAAAATATCTGGAGCCAAGGGATGCCATGTCTTGCTCATAGAACAGCCAGGAGGCCAGGTCACTGGATCAAAGAATATATATTAGGAAGTGAGATATAAGATAACTGGAAAGGTAGGAAGGGGCTAGGTTATAAAGAACTCTGAATGTCAAATGGCTTTATTTATTTATTCCTCGAGGTAATAAGGAGCCACTGGAGTTTATGGGGGATGGGAGGGTGGGAAGGGCACATTATCACACTTGTGTTTTAGGAAAATCATTCTACTAGTTGAATGGAGAATGGAATGGTATTTTGTTGTGTGGTTGTAGTCATGTCTGACTCTTTATAACCCTATCTGAGGTTTTCTTAGCAAACACACTAATATAGTTTTGCCATTTAGTTTAGCTCAATTTTACAGATAAGGAAACTGAAGCAAAGAGGGGTAAGTGACTTACCTAGGGACACAGAGTTAACAAGTGTCTGAAAATGGACTTGAACTCATGAAGAAGAGGCTATTTTGACACCTAGGCACTTTATGGAGCATTGTGTGTGTCAGTTATTAGAATGAATATATTTGGTCATGCCACTACTCTTCTTGAACTTTTTTGGTGAATCCTTGCCTAAGCAGTGGTCCAACGCTTTAATCTGGTATTTTAGGCTCTACACAATCTAGAAAGACTATTTTTTTCCAGCTTTATTTCATCGTCCTCTAAATATATTAGATGCTCCAATTCAACTGTACTTGGTATCCAATGTACACGCTCATCTGTCTCTTCCCTCTTCATACTTTCCTCACCCAATGAATTAATGCTTAAACCTTTAATCCCCAGATCAATGCTTGCTAATTTATGAAATCTAACCTAATAATCACAATTGGTAATATTTTTATCAGTACTTCAACTTTATGCCTGGTTTACATCTCTCATGAGCATTTATCATGGTATCATTTGCATTACAGTTATTTGTTCACATGTTATATTCCAAAAGTACAGAGTGAACTCCTTGAGGGCAGAGATTATGTTTTATTTAATCTCTGTAAGAGATACAACACAGAGCCCAACACAGTGTTTTTATAACGAATACCTAATAGATGTTGTTTTCATTTCATTTCTGTTTTTTTCCCTATGACTTAATTTACTTTCCTTGAAATGAATTAACATTCAATTTTCCTTAGAATTGCCATTTTAATCACATAGTAAATGTGATGGTATTATTTAATAAGAGCCATATTCTGAAAATTATGAAGTTATTTAATTATTTTTGTATTATTGAAGCAGAAAAGTATAAACTTAGTATTATGATGCTGATTAATGATGAATGACTCAGTCACAGCACTTTTATATTAGGCTTTCAAAAAACATAAGGCTAACGAAGAAATATCTGCTGATTATGTGAATTTGCCATAAATAAGGTAATCAATGGGAAAGGGAAAAAGGAATTAAATGGCTAATCAAAAAGACTGAATCTCTGATTTCATAGTAATAGCATTTGAAACCGACCAACTCTTATTTCTTCCTTTCCCATAAAAAAGAAATTATTAAAGAAAAAGTAAGAACACATTAAGTTGTACATTTTCACAAATATTTAACAGATACTTAATAGATCAACCCCCCACCTTGCCAATAACCCAGTGATGAATGAAAAGCATGAGAGAAAGAGTATCTGGATAATTATTAATCAATTTTTTAATTAGGCTAGCCAGCAATCAATAAATTATTGGTCAGTATTTTCTCTCTGTTACCAAAGATGTCAAGGAAGGCTCTGAAACACTTTAAATCCCTTCTGAAAGTGAACTCACTGACAAGTAAAAATCAACCCAGATTGGTGGACATTTAATGAGATGATAGGATAAAAGTATTCATCTCCTCCTGCTGAGAACATGGTTTGATCATGAGACTGGGCATATTCAAGGCCTCTGGGCAGGGGCAGCTATTTTCATCCAGATATCTATGGCTATTTTTCTCATTCATAAGCTGGGTTGCCTTAAACTCTACAGGAGGAAACCAAGGACAGGATCCTTCCCCTAGGGAAATGTATGCCCAGACTCAATTCTGCTCATATTCTAAATAGAAATTAGGTCTCCCAGTGGGTGAATTTCTGAGCAACAAGCTTATGCCTTGAGGACTAGGAAAATCTCATCAGTCAGCTATGTATGACCTTCAGAGGCTGACTGGCCTTTTCAGGAGCTGGGCCTTAACAGAAATAGGAAGAAAAGAGTAGATCACAAATTAATAATTAGTTATTAATATAATAGTATAATATTAATTCTTCTCAACCACTAAAGGAAAAAAATATTCCCCTAAAACATTTCTCCTTCAATCCATATATAATTTTATAAATTCATTGCTTGACAACTACTATGAACCCAGCACAATTTTTTTATTTATTATTTTTCATTAGTCTGGCAAGAATGAATAAACTTTGATGCAGTGAAACAGAGAAAGAATTGGTTATCTGAAAAGGAGACAAAGGTAAGGTAAAATTTTAGAGGTAGTAATGAGGATGGGTTAGATGTAACAGATAATTACAGTAGGTATTCAAAAGCCTAGAAGACTTACCAAGGTGGTTCTATATGGGCTATAGATCCCTGGAAGGGAACTTTCTTTTTTCAACCAAGACCAAAAGTTCATTCAAACAGTAATGGAAACATATATCTAACTCTGCCATATCAGTAGAAGACATAATAAATATATCTCTTTTAACTTACCAAGTAACAAAGTTTAGGTGTTTAGACTTATAATAAGATGATAAACATGATATTCTGCTCTACTTTATTCCATCATTTTGCCTATTTTTATTCTCGATTTTAGATGGCTACAAGACAATCTTCATTCACTAGCTCTATCCATTTATTACTTTCACACTGACCAATTTAAAGTAAACAGAAAATGGAAAACAGTGATTTTCCTTGATTAGCTGCCCTATTATTAGAGTATATACTAGCTATTTTTTAAACCTGATACAAACACACACTCACATTTACATGCATTCTGTTTCCTAGCAGCAATTGGTACAGTTTAAATAGCCACTAAATATTTCTCTTTCTAACTTTGCTGCTGTGCTTTTTAAAGGAAGGCCTGCTTGTGTATCGTTCTGTTATTTGGTTACTATATTGAAAGCACGTTGCCAAAACAGGCACTTGGGTACTATAAATAAGACAATCCTGTAATTGGATAAACAAAAACAGGACCCAATGGACTGGCAATGAACTCTCATTAATGTTTAGGATATGGGTTTGTGTATAATTCTTCTAAGTAACTCTTTGTATTCTATTTCTTCCTAGTAACTATCATTACCTATATCTATTGCTTTGCCTTCACTGGTAAATTTTAGAGGATGCATAGAATTGGGAGAGAAGAAGCTAAAAGAAAAAAAAAACAATTCGGAGAAAGTTTGATTAATTCATTAGTTCATTAATAGATGGAGAAAGAATCTAAAGCAGGTTCATGATTACTTATAGGAAAGTGATCAGAGTGACTTAACGCTTTTTTCAAATACATTTAGTATTTCTGAGAACTGGACTGCATTTTAATCTTTTCTTTTGCTTTATATTGAACAAGCAAACTTCTATCATCTCATTTAACTTAATATTAACTTTATGTTTTGTGTTTCAAATTCTTTATTTAAATCTATAGTCATTTTTATAGTTTTCTGGACATCAAGACATTTCCTAAAATTGAGGCTTAGTGATAAATACTGATTCACTGAACTCAGGTTAAAGACACAAATGTAGTATTTAAATGTAATAAGTAAACTTTATTGTTTTGTTTTTTTCTTAAGATTTTTTCCCTTTGAAATACTGCTATTTATAACGTCATAGTTTACATGCTACAAGGGCAAAAGATTTCTCCTTACCCTCTTTATAACTTTTGGAAGAAGGTTCTCTCTGGGCTTTGGTCCCCTCTCCCAACTATAACATAATGATAGCATCTTCCAAAGTTTTTATCATGAGAATTGTTGGTACCTGAATGGAAAAAGCTGATTCGCCTGACCTAACAGCTGCTTCTCAAGATTATATTAGAAAAAAGCTATCTTCAGGGTCATTATATTAAATTACAATTACAGGCTTCATCTCTGGATGATTGTCACTTTTTTCTGAGACTGTGTCAGTTGCCTGAAAGACTAGTAAAAAAAAGTCTGTCAATAAGATGTAACCAAATATATACTAGTCAAACAGTGTTCTCAATCCTTTAAATTCATATTACAAAGAGATACTTTGTTAATAAGTTATATCATAAGCAGCCTCAAAATGCATTATTGCCAAAGTGTTGTCCTACATATTTAACATGGATACTGGTGCTTACATAAGTATTTTGATGACTAACAAAGGATCAAGAACACTACAAAAAGCAGCATGCCCCATACCTGGAAGAACCCAAGAGATCACTGTCTTTCATATTTTTAGTATTTGTTATCCAATGAGAAAACTGGACCATGTCCATCAATAAGTCATAATCACAATAAGACAGTGCATTTTGCTAGCCATCACATGTAGTGGCAATAAAATAGTTTAACTAATAATGATCCATTTAGACAGTTGTTTCTAAAGGTGTGAAAATGGATGGGAGATGCAGATTACCTTTTCAAAACTTGGAAATAGCTCCTAGCACATAAGAGATTCATTGAAATTCCTTGGCATGAAGGTACTTGTAATCAGGGCATCTTATAGTAACTTGTAAGACTGATAGAGAATTCAATGAAATTGTGCTCTTAATGCCATTTCTTGAGGCTCATTGTAACTGAAGGTTGAACTGCCATTTGGTTCTATCAGTCACTAGATGCCACTGGCCCAACTGAATTATTAATTTAAAATATTTAGGGTATACCTATATACCACTAAGAAGATATGTGAAATGAACAATTAAATCTTTCAAACCTTTTCTCCTATTTATTAATTTTGGATGTCACATGTATAAAATATTTAGTTACCTGATAAAATTTTTAATTTTTCCTGAAGTTTTGGTATCCATAGGATTTTTACAGGTTTAATTCCATTTGTACCAGTAATATAATCACATTTTTCTTCTCTTTTTTCTGGATAAGTGAATTGATGGCAAAAGGCCTTTGGGGGTTAGTAGTGTAGAGTAGGAATTTGACAATTGCTATTTTATATGCCTTCAATGAAACTGTAAATGAAACAGATAAATTATTTTGAAATTATGTGTGTTAATCCCACATACACATATTCACCTCAGAATCACCCATATATTTGTGAGCAACCTTTCTTTAAAACAGACTCAGTAATTAAATGAGATGCATTTTACAGAAAGGGGACATACTGGCAAAGGAAAATAGAAAATCTGGAAGCGCAGCTGTCTAAATGGTGCCTCCATCTAACTGGTGTCATCACTGTCGCTTTCACATATTGTGAAATTTGCTCAGTCAAAAAGTAACCTACAACATTTTTAAAAATTCTGGAAATGAATGGTAACCTCCCTGTCATTCTTCCATAGATTTATGCCTCTTGAATTTTTTTTACATATTTTCTCAATAGTTTCACCCTACCCAATTCCCACTCCACTTCTCATTTTGAAAAGAAATACCAAAAGTCAGTTTTCTTGAAGTCCCTATCAACACCAAGGGTCAGTCAGCTTAAAGCTTTTGATCAAGATGGGCACATACAAATAAAGGGCTTCTGAGAGAAATTAATGTTGAAAGAGTAAAAGTTTCCAATTTTAAAATCATCTTCCTATCAGTTCTAACTGCAAATGAGGGACATGTGGACACATCTTAATCATGTTAATGCTGGAAAGACATCCGTTGAAAGCCTGTCTCTCTTCACAGATATGAACGATTGCAATATTTTAGCATTTCCTACTGCCAAGTTACCAAGTAATAAAAGTATCTTGGCAGGTCTCTGCCATTTCATCATGAAGAACTACTTTAGCTTGGCTTACTTTCCAGATGAAACAAATGGAAGACAGCTGCACTGAGCTTATTTTCATAAACATGTTGCCAAACAAATCCCAAGCATTTTCACCCCTTTCTGTGCCTAATTGAGAACACTTGGAAGGTTGAAAAATGAAGGGTGTGTCACATCAATCATTGAGACTTAGATCTTATTGATTAAGATTATGCAATATCCTTTCACTACATTCAACTTCATGTTATCTTGTATTTCACCTTACCTGGCTTTGAAGTACAAACAACTAGAAGTATTTGGTTTCTAGGTACAACCGTTAATTTAAAAAAAAATGTGATTTAATTTTAAGTGCATCAATGAATTTGGATTAAGCACAGTTATAAAAATACATAAATTTAGTATTAATTTTTTTGTTACACACATTCATCCTTAACATTGGACTGCATTAAAGGTGATGATTTCTTAATTCTCTGCCTATATATAGAAAGAAAAAAATATGTATATATGTCTGTCCATGTGCATTTAAATTTATTTTTAGTTTTCAACATTCATTAGAGAAATGCAAATCAAAACAACTCTGAGGTACCACATCATACCTATCAAATTAGCTAACATGACAAAGCAGTAAAATGATAAATGGAGAAGATGTGAGAAAACTGGAACACTCATGATGTGAATGTAGTTGTGAACTGATCCAACCATCCTGGAAAGCACTTTGGAACTATTCCCAAAGGGCTATAAAACTATACATACCCTTTGACCCAGCAATACTACTTCTAGGTCTGTATCCCAAAGATACCATTTAAATTGTAAAATGAACCACATGTATAAACATATTTATAGCAGCTCTTTTTGTGGTGGCAAAGAACTGGAAACTGAGAAGACGCTCATGAATTGGGGAATGCCTGAACAAGTGATATAAATTTGAGCTCTAAATTTTCTCCCCCTCTCTTCTCTTCCCCCTCTCCGAGATCAGAGTACAATATGATACAGGGGTACATGTACAATCAAGTTAAACATATTTCCACATTAGTCATGTTGTAAAGAATTAGAACCAAAGAAAAAAGCCATGAGAAAGGGGTAGGGGAGAAGGAGAGAGAGAGACAGAGAGAAACAGAGAGAGAGACAGAGAGAGAGAGAGAAAAACAGAGAGAGAGAGAGAGAGAGAGGGAGAGAGAAACAGAGAGAGAGAAAGAGAGAGAGAGAGAGAGAGAGAGAGAGAGAGAAAGAAAAACAGAGAGAGAGAGAGAGAGAGAGAGAGAGAGAGAGAGAGAGAGAGAGAGAGAGAGAGAAACAGAGAGAGAGAGAGAGAGAAACAGAGAACAGTATGCTTTGATCTGCATTCAGACTCCATAGTACTTTCTCTGGATGTGAATAGCATTTTACAGCATGAGTCTTTGGCAACTGTCTTAGATCTCTGCATCTTTGCATTGCTTAGAAGAGTTAAGTCTATCAAAGTTAGTCATCATAAAATTTTAGTGTTACTATGTACAACATTCTCCTGGTTTTGTGCATTTCACTCAGCATCAGTTCATGTAAGTCCTCCCAGGTTTTTCTGAAGTCCACCTGCTCATCATTTTTTGTGGAAAAATAATATTCCATTACATTCATATACCACAACTTGTTCAGCTATTCTCCAAATGATGGCCATCCTCTCAATTTCCAATTCTTTCCCACCACTAAAAAAGCCACTATAAAAATTTTTATACATGTGGGTCATTTTCCCACTTATATGATATCTTTGGGATACAGAACTGGGTCAAAGAGTATGCATAGTTTTATAGCAATTTGGGAATATTGCCAAAGGATGATTGAATCAGTGCACAATTACACCAACAATCATTAGTGTTCCCATTTTCTCACATCTTCTCCAACATTTATCATTTTCCTGCTTTTTCATGTTAGCCAATCTAATAGGTGTGATGTGGTACCTCAGAGTTGTTCTGATTTGCATTTCTCTAATCAATAGTGACTTAAAGTATTTTTTTTTTCATATGACTATAGATAGCATTAATTTCTTCCTCAGAAAACTGCCTATTCCTATCCTTTGACCATTTATCAAATGGGCAATGACTTGTATTCTTACAAATTTGATTCCATTTCCTATATATTTTTGAAAGGAGGCCTTTATTGGATATACTAGCTATAAAAATTGTTTCCCAGCTTTCTGTTTTCCTTCCAAACTTGGTTACATTGGCTTTGTTCATGCAAAACCTTTTTAATTTAATGTAATCCAAACTATCCATTTTGCATTTCATAATGTTTTCTTTCTCTTATTTGGTCAAAAATCCTTCTGTTCTCCAGAGACCTAACAGGTAAACTACTCCTTGGTCTGCTAATTTCCTTGTAATATCACCTTTTGCATCTAAATTCTGTACCCATTTATATTTTATCTTGGTATACAGTATAAGATAATTGATCTATGTCTAGTTTCTGCCATGCTAGCTTCCAGTTTCTTATCTTTGAGGGTAGAAGCTACAGCTTTCCCAATTTTTGATTAATAATAGGGAATATTTCTAGCTTCTCAGGGGTTAAAGCATGTTTCATAATTTAATTCAGTTTGCCTTATGACAACCCTGTGAGGTTGGAAGTAGAAATGTTTTTATCTTCATACAGATGAGGAAACTAAGGCATATAGAGGTAAAATGACAAAGAAACTAGAAGAATGATAACGAAAACTCAAGTCTTCAAGCCAGCTTCTGTATCCATTGGAGCATGGTGCCTCTCCCTTGCCTATAGCCAGATAACAGCTTTTACCATCAGAGAAATGCACAGGTAGAGTTTTGGCAATTTATCAACCACATGTTCATTGCTTTCACTTAAAAAAAAAAACCACTATATACACGCACACACACACACACACACACACACATGCATATATATGTATATGCATATGTATATATACACATATATATTTATTAAAATATAATATAAATTATAATAGATAATATACATTACATATAAATATTTAAAACTATCAAGTTTATCTTAACAAACTCAGAAACAATATAAATGTTTTATTGGTTAACCACATGACATGTCAATATGCCTCACAATAATTCTATCCATGATAGGAAATTTTTAACAGATAAGCTTAAGAAGAACTTGTCTTTCACAATGTCCTTTTGTGCCATTCTTACAGTAAGATTTTTGATTTGGAAGAACAAAAATACTGCACATTAGGGAATCCTTGTATTCTTTTCTCTTTTTTATCATGCAAAATTTATTATATTAACTATAAAAAAGCAAAACAATGAGAGAAAATTATGCTTCAGTTTATACTCAAAGTTCATCGGTTCTTTCTCAGGAGGTAGAGAGCATTTTTTCATGATGAGTCCTTTAGGATTGTCTTAGATGATAGTATCAATCCGAGTGACCAAATCTTTCCCAGTTGATCATCATTACAAGATTTCTGGTACTGTGTACAATGATCTCCTGGTTCTTCTTACTTCATCTTATATAAATTCATAGAGTTATTTGCCATTTCTTGTTTTGCTTTTGTTTTTCTTTAAATCACCCCCTTATCATTGCTTTCAGCATAATAGTACTCCATTACAATCATGTGCCACAACTTGTTCAGCCATTCCCCAGTTGATAAGCATCTCTTCAATTTCCAATTCTTTGTTACCACACAAAATAACTGTTGTAATATTTTGGTATGAATAGGCCCTTTTGTTTTTCATTTGATTTTTTTATGGTATAGACCAAGTGATATTACTGTTGGATCAAAGGGTATACATGGTTTTAAGCCCTTTGGGCATAGTTATAGATTATTCTCCAGAATGTTTAGACAAGTTTATGACTCCATGAACAGTTTTTTAATGTACCTATTTTACCTCTTCCGTTCCTGCACTTATCATTTATGCTAGATATGAATGGTTACCCAGAGATGTTTTAATTTGTATTTCTCTAATAGAACATTTTTATATGAATATACCTAGCTCCTATTTCTTCTTCTCTAAACTTCCTGTTCATATGTTTTGATCATTCATCAATTGGGCAATGGCTTTTAAGTTTATAAATTTAACTCAGTTCCCTGTATAATTATGAAATAGAAACCATTATTAGGGAATCTTGCTATATGTTTATATTCATGTACCTTTTATAAAATGGAATTTTCCTGATTATTTCTTTTTTAGGTCATTTTTGCTTTACCTTTGACTCAGATAATGACTGTTATTACTGTCTTTTTTTACTTCAGTTGAAGCATAATAGATTTTTCTCTAGCTCTTTATTTTAACTCTTCATATATATATATACATATATATACATTATATATATATATCTTTTGTGTGTTTCTTGTAAAAAACATTTTTTGATTCTGTTTTCTAATCTATTCTGTTCTCCACTTATACTTTACAAATAAGTTCATCACATTTGCATTCACACTTAATGATTACTGTTTATTTCCTCTATCTTATATTCTTCTAGTTATCCCTCTTTCTCTTTTTTTATGTCATTCCTTCCCTAACCCAAATTCCATGAGAGTAAGGTTGACTCTTTCCCTTTTGCCTTTCTCTTTTCCCCCTCTATTGTAACAATTATCTCTTGCCTCATCCATGAGATGCTCAACCCCATTCTGACTCTCCCTGTCTCCTCTTAATCTAATCCTCTCTCTCCTCACAATTTCACCATTTGGAATATTATCCCTTCCTATTCAATTGATCTTATGCCCTCTATGGATTCATTTATACATATACTTAGATATGTGCTTGTTTGCATATGTAAACGCTCTTATATAAATTTATGTGTATGTATATGTATATATACATTTGTATTCCCTTGCCCTATCCTCATACTGTAAAAAGTTTCAACAGTTACAATTGTCCCTTTTCCATGTTGTCATGTAAATAGTTC
>CM053587.1:119260442-119280402 GCA_028646515.1 Pseudochirops corinnae
ATTTTGACAGAATTATTCTCTTCAGAGTGCTTTTGAGATTCTTTCTCCATCTGGCAAAGGCAACTTTTTAAGGCATTTTTCTCCTCATTGGATTTTTGGGCCTCTTTTGTCATTTGGGTTAATCTATTTTTTAGGGTGTTGATTTCTTCAGTCATACTGCTGACTCTCTTTTAATGATTTTCCTGCAACATTCTTATTTCTCTTCCCAATTTTTCTTCCACTTCCCTTATTTGGTTTTGAAAATCCTTCTTCAGCTCATCTCTAGCTTTAAGGCATTCTTCATGTTTATTTGAGGCCCCTGATGGGGGCGCTCTGACTGCGCTCTACTCCTCCCTCTCTCTCCCATGATCTTTCTTTTCCCCAAAGAAGGAATCTAGGGTTTGGGTGCTGTTCTTACTTTGCTTCTTATGCTTATTCTTACTCATGGTTGTTCAGTTGGTGATTTTTTTTTAAATCTCAGTGGGGCTCTGCTTCCATAAGGGAAAGCTCTGTCCCAAATCGCTGGGGTCCTCCCAGCTGCCATAGCTCTCAGGAAGGTGCTGGGACCCTTCCTACTTACTTCCAGCTGACTGGATAGTGAAGACTCCAAGACTGAGGCCCAAGACAGTGATCTGGATCCAAGCCGCTCAACTCAAGAGCAATAGCCTCAGAACAATCGCTTAGTCCCCCTGCTGTCTGCAGCCCGCGGGCAGGAAGCTGCAATGAGGAGGCGGGTGCAAAACCTCTGCCTTTCGCTTTTCCACTCTGGAGGCCTTTTGGCCAGACTGCTTTACTCTCCTAAATTCACAAGTCCCACTGAGCTAGTTCTGAACACTGCTTGCAGCTGCTGCTAATCTGCTCACCAGAGAGGCTCCTCTGCTCCTCCTGTCTAACCACCCCCGGGGTACAGCTGGGGCTTCAGCCCAGGCTGGTTTCCATTCGCAGTGCTGATATGTTTCCTCGTAGCCGAGCTGACTTTAGTGGTAAGTATCTTTGTGTGCGTTTTGGAGTTCTAGGATTGGTTTAGAGTCCTATTTTATGGGTATTTTGGGGTGGCTATATGAGAGCTGTGATATGTTGCTGCTGCTACGCTGCCATCTTGGCTCTGCCCCCCCTTTCTCTTTTTTTAATCCTGTTCTTCCTCAAAAGTCTGTTTTGCTTTTGACTATTACCTCTTTTATCTGCTCTCTCTTTTTTAATCCATCTTCCCTAGCCCCATATCTCTTATCATCTTCCTCTTCTATTTCCCTGTTGTACAGGATAGATTTCTATACCCACTAAGTATATGTGTGCAAATGGATAGATATGTAGATATAGATAGTATTTGTACTTATATGTATATATCCCTTTTTTAAACCATTTCCTATGAGTGAGGTTCAAGCACTGCCCACACACCCCCATTTCTCCCACTATGAGAGCTGTGTTATACTGCTTTTTTGTCAGAAAAAAATTCCCCATTCTACCTCTCCCAGTTCACTCCTCTTTCTTAACACTTCATTTATGTTAAGATCTCAACATAAATGACTCACATTCATTTCTTCTGTCAATGTAGACTCCTTTTAACTGCCCAAATAATGATTAAGTTTTCAAAACTTACATGTATCACCTTCCCAAATAGGAATATAAACAGTTTAACTATATGGAGTCTTTTTTTTTTCTGCTTCTTTTGAGTCTTTGCCTTTATATTTACCTTTATATTCTTCTCTCAAGTCTTGTGTCTGAATGTCAAATTTTATATTCAGTTTTGATCTTTTATTTCATTTTAAAAAGTCTTCTATTTCATTAAATATGCATCTTTTCCCATGGAGGATTATACTTTTTTTTTTTTTTTACCTTGGAAGACCATTTTTCATTGTAATCCTATCTCCTTTGCCTTCTGAAATATAATATTCCTGGCTTTCCATGGCTTTAAGGTATGAGGTGTAAAAATTTGTGTGATCCTTTGTTCCACAATATTTGAATGGTTCCTTTCTGGCTGCTTACAATATTTTTTTTCTTTGACCTCAGAGGTCTTGAATTTGACCATAATATTCCTAGGAGTTTGTATTTTGGAATCTCTTTCAGGAGGTGATTGGCAGATTCATTCAATTTATATTTTTACCCCCTGGATCTAATATAGCATAGTGGTTTTCCTTTATAATTAAAAAATTACAATATGTTGGCACTTTTTTATCATAGCTTTTTGGTAATCTAATAATTCTTCAATTTTCTCTTGATCTATTTATATATCAGATTTTTTTGGTCAATGAGATATTTCTCATTTTCTTCTATTTTTTCATTCTTTTGAATTTGTTTTATTGTTTCTTGATGTCTCATGGATTCATTATCTCACACTTACACAAGTCTAATTTTTGAGGAATTATTTTCTTCAGTGAGCTTCTGGACCGCTTTTTCCATTTGGTCAATTTTTATTTTCAAGACCTTGTTTCTTTCATTTTTGTTTTTGCATCTCTTTTACCTCATTGTTAATTCTCTTTCCAGTTTTTCTCTAACATTCTTTTCTATTTCTTTGAATCTTACAATAATTTTTTGGCACTTAGATCCAATTAGTATATTTTGCTCATAACTCTTTTCATATCTGTTTCTTCTTCTGAGTTTATGCGTTGGTCTTCCCTGCCATTGTAGTACCTTTTTAGGGCCAAGTTATTTTTGTATATGTGTTCAATTTTACAGCCTATTTCTTAACTTTGAATTTTATATTAAAATTGGGCTTTGCTCACCTGGGTTTGGGGCAACACTGTTCCAAACTTCAGACTTTTTTTTTCTGCTGCTGTTTTTAGAGTGAGTTTTTACAGCCTAGAAGTGTTCAGTGCTTCCAAAGAAGTATGATCCATGGGGATTTGAGGTTACTGCTATCCTGCTCTGTGTTCTGTTCTTTACCCAAGAAAGACCCCTGGTTCCTTGAAATTGGAAGCTCCAGCACTTCTTTTGGCTCTGAAATTGATACCAGATTCCCTCTTTCTCTGCAGTCACAAATGTTGGTGCTCTTCAGTGCCTTAGAATGGCAACCAACTCCCCTGCTCCCCTGTGACTGATAAGAAACATTTCATTTCACCCTGAGACTGTATAATGTTACGTAACAGAAATTTGAATATCTTCCTTTCCCCTAATTTTAATTTACATCCTTTGACTAATTCTAATAATCATTATAATTTTAGGAAATAAATGTATGCTCTGCCTACTTTAAAGCCATGAGGACCTATTTGCTGTTCCTCACACATGACACTCTGCCTACCATCTCTGAACTCTTTTGTTACCTGTTCCTCATGCCTGAAATGTATTCCTTCTTAACTTCCACTTATTAAAATCTTTAGTCTCCTTTAAGATTCAGTTAAAAGTACTACTTTCTACACAAAATTTTTCTTGATCTCCTACATCTTCCGCCTTACTACAAAATTATTTGTGTTTATTTTGCCCATATTGGTATACAGAGGTAAATACTCTGCTCTGAAAGAAAAAAGGGTAAGTACTGGTTTCACCTTAGTATCTTCAATGTCTGCTACAACCTTAGTAAATATCGATCAATTTACTGATACAATGATTTTATTATTCCTTTGCTCAAGAAATTTCAGAGCTTGCTACTACTTTTATGATAAAATACAAACTTATTTCTTTGGCATTTAAATTCCTTCATTAACATCTTCCGATCTGAGCCTCCAAATTCATTTTATTTTATTGCTTACAGTTTCCATCTTTCCTCACATATGGAAGTATATATTGGTGATAAACCTAAGATGAATTTTATTGATGATAGTTGTTTCTCCCTCTGAATGTTCACAAGTCAACTTTGGACAACATATTGTAGAATTTTTCCAATTATTGAAGTTGATCACACTGGCTTGTGATTTGAATACTTATACATATTCCATTTCAACACTTTAAAACAGAAATATAAAACACTAGCTGTATGCCTCCTGAAACACAATGTAGTGCAGCCTGACCTAGAAAAAACTTATAATTAAGAAATATTTAGCAAAGTACATAAAATAGAATAGGACATTCATGTTGTTGTCATGTGGTTTTCTAACCCCCAGTTCCTTTCAGTATGCTGGTAATTTGAACATAATATGGAAAGGAAATCATTCAAACATCAACTTCTCACTTATTTTGAATTTGGGTCCCCTATTAATCTCTTTTTTTACCTTAACATTTATAATCTTAATATCAATTGCTTATTTAAGGAAAAAGGCGGGGGGTGGGGGGGAAAGAGAGAGAAAGGTGAAAATTGAGTAGTTCTGTGTTCCTTGTTTCCATAAGCCTTCATTGTCATCCAATTAGTGAAGCTGCTCTTTGGTCTTTTTCCTATTGCTTCCATCATATATTTTTTAATGCTTTTCCCCCTTAACCAGTATCACTAACTTCATCTCATTGAGACTTTGTTCCTACTAGCCAATGCCAATCACTTATGCCCACAAAATCATATACTTTCTGAGTCAGAAAGGACATTAGTAACACATTGTACCAAGCTGTACCTAAAAAAAAATTTTTTAAATCTCTTCTATATCATATCTGACAAAGAAATAAAATCAAAGAGAGGCTTTGCATATCCCCACACTTGGGAGATTTCTTAAGAATCTTTAGTTAAGAGCAACCCATATGATACCAAAGCAAACTATCTCACTCTTGGATAGCTTTAATTATTGAGAAGTTTTTCCTTACATATAGCATAAATATGACAATAAAAAATAACTTCTGCCTACTTCTTCTAGTTTGGCCAAGCAGAAAAAAATCTCAAGTCCTGTAACTGATCTTCATATGAAAAGCTAAGGTATTTTACAACCTTGGTGTCCACTCTTGAATACTCTGCAGCTTATTAGTGTTCTTCTTAACATGTGATGCTCAGAATTGTACTCCAGGGTATAATGGTAATTAATTTAGTAGGTACTTAGCCCTTAGTAACTAAGGGCTAAGTACTTCTGTGAAAGAAACAGAAGGTGTGAACTCTGTCTCCTGTTGCTGACATAACAGGAAGGGTTTGCTGAGACAGGAAGCCAATGTGTGTTTGTGTTTGTGTGTATTTAAGAAGAGCTCCAGAGGAGAAATAGTTAGAATCAAGAATTTTCCTCCTGGTGGCTCCTGGGAGAGGGAACAGAATTTTCACAGCATCTGGAAGCTGGGCTTCCAGACTGAGAACTGAGTTGGAATTTTCTATGAGACCAGAATCTGGTGAAGGCTGAAGTTCCTACTGAGGAGGCTGCTTGGAAGGCCACTTGGAAGGCTGAGATTTCTTCTGGGTCCTGTGGCCAGCTGAACTGCTGGAGGACTGAAGGAGCATGGTTTGGTTGTGGCTTTGTTGATCCTTGAGTTCCCAGCAACAGAAGTGGTGAAGGTTTTGAGATGTACTGGACCTTGTGAACTTCAGTGTGTACCAAGAACTCCCCAGAGGACTGGATGAGAACCTGGGAGCTGTCTGCCTCTGAATCCAGGTGACTGTTTGTGGGATTCAGGTAGGAGCTGGGGCTATGGAAGGGGATCCAGGGAATCTGAGAGACCACCCTGAGTCAAAATGAAGAAAAGGTCTCTCCTTAGATATTAAAGGCATGACAAAATTGAAGTTAACTAGACACCAAGTAGTGGAGGGTTTGTGTAATTTTCTAATGATTGTATTTAGTGATTAACTATACTTAGTGATTGACTGCTAGATAAGCGACTGATTAAGTTAATCTATAATTGCCCCATGAGTGTAAGATCAATTATTGTATTGTGAGATGACTGAATGACTGAGTGAGGGGGCGAACCTCCTTAGGGACACCAGATGATGGTTATTTTATTCCTTGTTCCAAATACTGTGATCACTTCGGTGAAATCTATGTGGCCATTTTAATGTTAAGTTGTTATAAACACTATATTATGATTTTCTGTGGTAAAATGTAACGTTGTGAATATTATATCATGATGTGTTGTGAATGTTTGCCTTGATTTGTAATGGAATAAATGGTGTGTTCACTATACTGTGTAATCAGAACCTTAAAAGCTATTCACAGTAGCATTCTTTCAGGAAGCTGCTCATGCATGGCATTACACAGGCAAAAAACAACTAAATAAATAAATAAAGAACAATGGAAAAGCAACAACAGTAGAACATTCATGATCCAAACTGACACTTTAGTTGACTCATATTGAGCTTATATTAATCTAAAACATCCAGAATATTTTCTTTTTTCTCACATTTTTTGGAGGTAATTTGGGATAAGTAACTTGCCCAGAGTCAAAAAACTATTAAGGATCTGAGGCCAGATTTGAACTTGGGTCTTCCTTACTCTAGGAATGGTTCTCTACCCACTGCACCACCTAGCTGTCCCCTCCAGAACATTTTCAAACCAAAATTTTCTCATCTTGTAAAAGAGATTGTTTAAAGCTCTTCTGTATTTCATCTTACTATATTCAGCTCAATATTCTAGCCTGTCAAGATAGTTTTGAATCCAGATTCCATCATCTGCATGTTACATATTCTCCTAGCATTTTGTCATCTCAAAATCTGATAACCATGCCACCCATATCTTTATCCAAATCATTGATAAAATTGTCAGAGTACAGGATAATCACTCATTCCTAGAAACCGCCACCAAAGTCTTCCTTCCAGTAAGTTTTATTTTTCAGATTCAGTTTTGGCTCTATGCTCTTGCTTCCACCTTTTGTACATGTCTTACAAAACAAACAACTAATTTAGTCAATAATTTCCTAGTTTATCTACATTAGTCTTTAGACCACACTTCATTTTTTTTCTTTTACATCAGAATCACTTTTGTGTTATCACAATCATGTTAAAAGTATTCCACTGGTACTCTTCAGCGTATAGGAGTAATTTATAGTCGTAGGAGAGGGTCAGGTCATTAAGGAAGAAAAAACTATTAGAGATAAATAAAGTCAAAGAGAGAGGCTTTGCGTATCCCCACACTTGGGAGATAAAAGTAGTATGATCAAGCGGTGGAACTATATGAGGAGCAGTTTGACAGTAGGAGAATCCAGGAAGTATGTCACAGAAGAAAACAGATGACCATTTGTCAAGGAAGTTGGGAGGGGTGTTAAATATATCAGTTGATACAGAACAGAAAGATAAAGTTTTCATAGGAGGTCCTACAGAAAATAATTTCAGTAGAATGATAAAAATGGTAGATGAATGTCAAGATGTGTCATAAAAGAAATTAAGAAGATTAGGAAAAATAATTTCAATGGTCTTAGTAAAGTAGGTAGCACTATCATCAGCTTAAAGAGTATAAGAAGGCATTATATAATTTGCAAAAGATGTTAGGTTCTTGAGAAAGGATATGTTTGATAAAGCTGTTTGGAGGAATAGAAAAAATCAGGTTCTTGTTCAGTTGCTTATAGAAATATGTAATCATGTATAAAACATACACTTTAGAGGGAAATTTAATTGCAAAACTTGACATCACTTTATGGCTAACAAAGCAAAATGCAACCATGTGAGAAAATGAAAATAATGTCATTCCCATTTTACAGATTAAGAAATTGAGGGTCAAAGACTGCTACTGTCATGATTTGCAGCTGTCTCACCATGGGGACAAAGGATCATAGAAGCTGGTTAAGAGAAAATGCAGGGCCTGCAGCAGGGAAAGCAGCTTTTCCTGGGGCTATCAGCCTGCAGCCTGGATGCTTAAAAATCACAAACTTGAACTTCCAAGTGTCAAAATGGTGGAATAAAACCTAGTTGCTCCCATTTCCCCTCCCTGACCCAGAAAACCCAGAGATAAATGTCCTATTCAGAGTAAAATACTGAATTAGTGGAAACAGCTTCAGGCTTGGGAGTCACTGAGGAAGGGGGAAGCAAGGCAGTATGGAGTCTAAGCCCAGGGGGGTGGAGCCAGCAAGCACTAACAACACAAGCCCAGGGGTGCCTTAGTACCACCAGGGGAATTAGCAAACACTAGCCCTGCTGAGTCTGCCTGAACTGTAGCCCAGAGACACACTGGTGGAAACCAGAAGTGGCCAGACCACTCCTCCTCAACAGGTTATTCTGTGAGCATCAGGGTAATTCAGGGGAAACACTGAGAGTCCTGGCCTTGGCCTCACTCTAGATACTCAGAGGCTACAGCTCATAAAGTTAACAAACAAACTCCTACATCCTAACCTGAGAAGTGTAATACATCTACACCCCAGAAGCAGACATTCATTCTAAAAATTCAGGACATTAGGCAATCACAGGGGGAAAGAAGGAATCTTTGAGATCTAGAACCATACAATCCTTCTATAGTGAGGAAAAACAATCAAATTCAGAGGACAACATGGACTCTATACTCACACTGGAGACCACCGAAGGAAATATAAATTGATCTCAAGGCCAAAAAAGTATTCTTGGAGGAGCTCAAGAAAGATTATAAAAAACAAATTAGAGAAGTAGGAGATAAATTTAAATCTACACTGACCAAATTGGCAAAAAAAAAAAAAATCTCACAGAAGAAAACAAATCCTTAAAAAATAAAGTTGGAGAACTAAGATGAGAGGATCAAAATATAGCTGGAGAAAATACCTCCCTAAAAATGAAAACTGAACATATGGAAAAGGAGCTTCAAATACTAATTGAGGAAAATAATTCACTAAAAATTAGAATCAGTAAAATTGAAGCTAAAGACTCTGTAATGCAGCAAGAGTCAGTCAAATAGAACATAAAGACTGAAAAAGTAGAAGAAAGTGTAAAATATCTCCCTGGAAAAACAACTAACCTGGAGAACAGATCCAGGACAGAGAACCTACGAATTATTGGCCTACCAGAAAGCCATGATGAAAAAAGCAGCTTGGACAACATTCTCCAAGAGATTGTCAAGGAAAACTGTCCTGAGGTCCTAGAATCACAGGGTAAAATAGTTATTGAAATTATTCACCAGATTCCTCCTGAAAACGATCCCAAACTACATGGCAAAACTGAGCATAATCCTTAAGGCAAGGAGATGGTCATTTAATGAAGTAACAAACTTCCAGACTTTCCTGATGAAAAAGTCAGAGCTCAAAGGAAAATTCAATGTTTGTTTACAAGACCCAAAAAAGACATAAAAAGGCAAACAAGAAACACACACACACACACACACACACACATACACACACACACATGCACATAACTTGTGACTGAATAAGAACAAACTGCTTACATCCCTATATGAGAAGTTGATACCTGTCTATATTGAAATTTATATAGTTATTGTGACACTTAAAAGGAATGTACATAGATACATGGTGTGAGTATAAATGAACTAATCTGAGGATTAAAAAAAAAACCCTATTAAGGGAAACAAAGGGATTGTAATGGAAAAAAAGGAAAGGTTGAGGCAGAAAATGGTAAATTATGTCACAGGAACAGGCATAAAAACATACTAAAGTAGAGGGGAAAGAAGGAGGGAGATGAGCATCATATGAACATTATTCTCATTGGTTCAGATTCAAAGAGAGATCAATATAATCAGTTAAGTTTAGGATCCTAACATGAAAAGACATAAAAACTCACTATAATAGAGGGAAAGAAGGGAGGGAGAGGAGCAGTGTTTGAAATTTGCTCTCATTGGTTTCAGTTCAAGAAGGGAATAATACACTACATTAAGTATAAAAATTCATTGTGCCCTACAGGCAGTAGGAGCAGTGGCAGGGAGGGGCGGTGTAAAAAAGGGAAAGGTGGTTAGAAGGAAGGGAAAGAGTAGTAAGGGGAAAGCATAGGTAAAGGAGGGGCACACAGGGAGGGAAACTGAGGGAGGCAGTGGTCAAAAGGAAAACTCTTAAGGAGGGGAAGGGAAAAGGAAGATATAAAAATATAAACAAGGGAGGGAATAGGATGGAGGGAAAGTCACAGATAGTAAACATAACTGAATGTGAATTGGATGAACTCTCCCATAAAACAGAGGTGGATAGGAGAATAGATAAAAAACCACAATTATACAATATGCTGTCTACAAGAAACACATTTGAAACAAGGGGATACACACTGGGTAAAGGCAAAAGGATAGAGTAGGATATATTATGCTTCAGCTAAAGTAAAATAAGCAGGGGTAACAATCCTCATCTCCAATAAAGCAAAAGCAAATATAGATCTAATTAAAAGAGATAAGGAAGGAAACTACATCCTGCTAAAGGGCACCATCGAGAATGAAGCAATATCATTACTTAACATATATACATCAAGCAGTATAGCATCCAAATTCCTAGAGGAAAAGTCAAGGGAATGAGAGGAAGAAATACATAGCAAAACTATACTTGTGGGGGATTTCAATCTCCCTCTCTCTGAAATTGATACATCTAACCTCAAGATAAACAAGAAAGAAGATAATGAGATAAATAGAATTTTAGAGAGGCTAGACATGATAGATCTCTGGAGAAAACCAAACAAGGATAAAAAGGAATATAACTTTTTCTCAGCAGTACATGACACATACACAAAAACTGACTATGTACTAGGGGCATAAAAATCTCACAATTCAGTGCAGAAAGGCAGAAATATTAAATGAATCATTCTCAGATCATGATGCAATAAAAATAATATGCAATAAAGAGCCATGGAAAGATAGACAAGGAACTAATTGGAAACTAAATAATTTGATCCTAAAGAATTAGTAGGTCAAACAGGAAAGTACAGAAACAATCAGTAACTTCAATTCAAGAGAATGACAATAATGAGACATCATACCAAAACTTGTGGATTGCAGCAAAGGCACTTTCTAGGGGAAGTTTTACATCTCTGAATTCATACATGAATAAATTAGAGAAAATGGACATCAGTGAATTCGGCATGCAATTGAAAAAGCTAGAAAAAGAACAAAATGAAAATCCTCAATTAAATATTAAATTAGACATAATGAAAACCAAAGGAGAGATTAATAAAACTGAAATTAAGAAAACAACTAAACTAATAAATAAAATTAAGAGCTGGTTTTATGAAAAAATAAATACAATTGATCGATCTTTAGTCAATATGATAAAAAAAAATTAGGAAAAAACCAAATTTTGAATATCAGAAATGAAAAGGGTTAATGTACCTCCAATGAAGAGGAAATTAAAACAATAACTAGGAATTAGGAATTGTATAAATTTGACAATCTTAGTGAAATGGATGAATATTTGCAAAAATATAAGATGTTCAGATGAACTGAAGAGGAAGTAAATTACTTAAATAACCCCAACTCAAAAAAAGAAATTGAAGAAACCCTCAATGAAGTTCCTAGGAAAAATTTTCCAGGGCCAGATGGATTTACTAGTGAGTTCTATCAAACATTTAAAGAGCAATACTCCATAAACTGTTTGGGAAAATTGATGAAGAAGGAGTCCTACCAAATATTTTTTTGTGACACAAATATGGTACTGATACTTAAATCAGGAAGAGACAAAATGGAGAAAGAAAATTATTGACTAATCTCCCTCATGAATATAGATGCAAAAATGTTAAAGGAAATATTAGCAAAAAGACTACAGCAACTTGTCACAAGAATAATACATTTTGATCAGGTAAGATTTATTCCAGGAATGCAAGGATGGTTCAATATTTGGAAAACCATCAGTATCATGGATCCTATCAACAATAAAACTAGCAGAAACCATATGATTATCTCAGTAGATGCAAAAAAAGCCTTTCACAAAATACAACATCCATTCCTATCGAAAACACTAGAAAGTACAGGAAAATTGGAGTTTTCCTTAGAATAATCAGTAGCATCGATTTAAAGCCATCAGCAAGTATTATATGTAATGGGGATAAACTAGAAGCATTTACAGTAAGATCAGGGGTGAAACAAGGATGTACACTATCACCCCTCTTATTCAATGTAGTACAATAAATGTTAGCAGTATCAATTAGAGAAGAAAAAGAAATAAAAGGAATCAAATTAGGCAAAGAAGAGCCTAAGCTATCACTCTTCGCAGATGATATGATAACATACTTGGAGACTCTTAGACAATCAAGTAAAAAATTTCTTGAGACAATAAATAAATTTGGCAAAGTTGCAGGATATAAAATAAACCCACATAAATCCTTGGCAATCCTATATATTTCTAACAAAGTCTAACAGCAAGAGATAGTAAGAGAAATCCCATTTAAAGTTACTGTAGACATTATAAAATATTTGGGAATCTACATGCCAAAACAAACCCAGGACCTATATGAACACAACTACAAAACATGTTTCACACAAATAGAGTCAGATATAACTAATTGGAAAAACATCAATTGCTCATGTCTGGGTAGAGCTAATATAATAAAAATGACCATATGAATGTAATAGAATACTATTGTGCTATAAGAAATGAGGAGCAGATGGACTTCATATTTACCAGGAGAGGCTTACACGAACAGATTCTAAGTGAGAAGAGCAGAACCAGGAGAAATTTGTACACAATTACAGACACAATGTATATGTGATGACTAACTTTGATAGACTGGACTCTTCTCAGCAACACAAGATTATAAGACAACTCCAAAAGACTAATCATGGAAAGAGATGTGTACATTCAAAGAAAGATCTAGAAAGAACAGTGTTTAAATGCAGACTGAAGCAAACTACCTGCTCTCTGTCTTTTTCATGGTTTTGTTTCCTCTTTCCCATTCTTCCTTCCATCAGATACAATCCTTCTTTAAGACCATATTAATGTCTAATGTGAAAGTATTTGCAGATCCTATACTTGATTTTATGCTGCCACGAGGGAAGGGGGTGGGGCAGGGGAGAAAATGAGAAACTCAAAGGATTGTGAACTGAATCTTGTAAACTAAAAGTAAACAAACACATGAATTACAAAAAAAAAAGACTGCTACTGTCAAAACTAGGATTGGGGCCCAGGTTTTCCTGGCTCTGAGTCTGTGACTTTCTAGGTCAGAGAGTTATAAAAATGGACATTTAATGAATGATCATAAGCAGAGAAAACCTATCAGTAAATTTTAAAATTAGCATCCTTTTGATATTTTATTCTTGAAGTTTATATTTGTTAGCTCGTGTTAGGTCTCTTTGTTAAACAAAGACAACAATAAATTAAAGATGCCGTTATATTCCCATACATAGCAGGTTTCTAGAATCATTTTAAGCATATTTTTTTCCATTCTTTGCCCAGCTCCTAAATTTGTGTCCTTAGCGTTATTCAATTTTTGTATACTATGTGTTCCTGATATTTATATACTTACTTCCACTAATGGAAAAGAAGATTTGTATAACTCTAAAATATGACATCATAATAAGGGATTAATAGAGATGAAGTAGATCACATCTGGCACAAACAGTAGAAGCACACAAAGAAGGTTGTAAAGGATCATAAACACACAGTGGCAAATTACATCAGACTGTATTAAATGTTCAAGATGCTCAAAGATAAACTAGGATTGTACAATAAAGCAAAAATAGAGAATTGGAAAGGGGCATAGAGAACTATGCTGTAAATTTTATTACTTATAATGAGACATCTGCTCCATCTCCCAGTTCTGAAAAATGATTATGGTTTCATGTCTATTCAGATGAATTAAACAGATTAATAAAAAAGAAAGAAAAGGGGGAAAAAAATCTCTCTTAACTCATAATACTTTCTCATAGTGAAAATATGGTAATTTGTCAAGTGCATAGTACTACACCTTCTCAAAAGTTTCTATAGTACATATTCACAAATGAACTGGAAGTGCCATTTTAAAATGAAGTAGTTAATAAAGCAGCATGATCTGTGTTTATGTATCCATTTTCAAGCAAGTACTAAATAAACCTTATAGCAAAGCTAGAGAAATATCTCATGATTAAATCTGAGAAGCATCAGGAACATTCATTCATTGTATATAATTCTCACCATCAAACTAGTAAACTTCTGGTAGAAGAAAAATTATTAAGCCATCAAGTCAGATGACTGAGGCCAATTTTAACATTACATGTGTGTATGTGTATGTACATATATTTACTTAATTTATAGAAGAGAATTTTATATCATTCATATAGCAATAATTTTTATATATTTCTTTTCATAGATGAATAATTAACCTGATAATTTTCAGTAATTTTTCTGATATGAATTAATAAGTCTGAAATTACTGTGGAAATCTCCCAAAACTAAAACTGACAGTTTGTTTTTTTTTTAACTATTTAAAAAAATGAAACATTCCTCTGAGCAAAGAGGTTGGTGGATTCCTGGGTTGAGATGCGTATGGAACCAGGACTTTGGAAGTTCAAATTATTTTTTCTCTCATTGATATCCTATGAGATTTCAAGAAAGCAAATCTTATTCCTTCATGGACTTGACTTTCTTTTTAAATATATGCAATGCATATAACAGCATAGGACCGATGTACTAATTGATTGTCATGTATGTATGAAGGGCAAGATTCTATAGATACTAAAAGAAATTAGTCACCCTATTAGCATTCATTATCAGGTAATTAATCAGGTTACAAATACAAAAAACAAAAACCAGAGGGAAAAGGACAGAGACATTATCACATCCCTGATAAGCAAGTTGTCATGTAGCTTATGATCAAATATTTTCAGGGGTAGGGAGTTCACTATCACACTGTTGTAGACAATTACAGTAGAATAATCTCCCTTTTACTGTTCTAAGAAGGATGAATTCAGTGGCAGACTACTTCCTTCTGCTGCTTCTCCAAATGAATAAATAGAAACATCCAGAGAGAAAGAAGGGTAGGTTAACTAATGGAGGAGAGCAGGAAAAGAGAAACAAAAAGGGAAATAGAAAATGCTAGTTAAGAAAAAAATAGAAGAGGAGGAGGAGGAAGAGGTTCAGAGAACAACTATTAAAAGCAACCAAGTTAGTTCAAGCTGTAGAAAGATCATCTTGAATTAACACCTGAGAAAGAAAATTAGATAATTTTTCTGCAACTATTAATCAATTTCCAAGCATTAATTATGTTTCTCTTCTGTGTCAGACACTGTTCAACCAGTGGGAAAGTTGTTGGGAGAAAGTGAGGCAAAGAGGTTACATTATAACAGGAGAAAGGGAACTACACATAAATAGGTAGAAACAAAAGACAAAAAAAAGATCATGCATATCTCTGTGTGTAGTTGTTGTTGAAAATAGTAGCTGCTTAAGAGAATCAGGAAAAGCCTTATATAAATGGTTATATGATGATATAGGTAATAAAAAAAACCAAAACAAAACAAAATTTAAAAAAAATTCACAACCTTAGGGACTTCAAGTAGCAGAGATGTAGAAAATGTGTATTTAAGATGGCAAAGGTGCACAGAACTAGTATAATGTAGAGAAACAAAATATTCTGAAGGTTAGATACAAGAACAATAGGAAGGAAAGTTTTATTTTATTTCTGAAGGAAGGTAATATACAATAAGACTGGAAAGGTAGGGAGGGACCATGATATAAAGGGCTTTATAAATCAAACAGAGGAATTTATTTTTGATCATAGAGGTTTAGAAATCCATTAAAAAGTTTATTAGGTAGATGACTGACATGATCAAATCTTCACTTTAGGAAAATGACTTTGGCAGCTGTATGATGGAGAGACTGAGCCAGAAAAGCCAATTAGGTTTCATTGTAATTGTCCAGGTGAGAGGTGAAGTGGATCTGAAACAGACACAGTGTTGACGTAAGTCAAATGAAGGGCATAGATGTAAGACACATACAGATAGAAAAGGCAGGATTGAGCAGGGTGAACAAGAGGGAGTAGTTAAGGAACCACCAAAGGAGTGAGCCTAAGTAACTTGAGGGAGGGGGGGTCGGTGGGGAGGGTGTGTCCTTGAGTGAAATAAGGAAATTCAAAAGAGAGGTGGTTTTGGTAAGAATGATAATGAGTTTGCTTTCATCTTATTTTGTGTTTGACATGGCTATGGGATATACCCAGTTTGAAATGCCCAATAGGCAGTAGTTATGCGACTAGAACTCAGAAGAGACACTAGGGCTGGTATTGATCTAAGAGGCAACTTTAGAGCAATTATAATTTAATGCATAGTTGATGAGACATCCAACTAAGAAAACATGGACAGAAAAGACAGAGTGCCCAGGATAGTGCCTTAGGTAACCCACAGTTATAAAACATGCTATGAGTGATGGTATAACATACTCAATAACTGGTCTTAAATATGAGAGCAGAACCATTTAATGATGAAAGAGAGAGACAGAGAGACACACAGAAAGGGACAGAGACAGAGAGAGAAACATAGATAGAGAGAGAAAAAGAGAGACAGAGAGAAGATATTTCGGAGATATCAAGGAAGATGAAAATCAAGAAAAACCTAACTGACTTTGTTAGCATTCATTGGTAAGGTTTGAGAGAACAGTTTCAATTTAGTGACAAAATCAGAAGACAAGATCAAAACTATTGAAAAATGGGGAAAGAGAAAGGATGTGGACAAGAAATGAATATACAGATTTTCTTCTAAGAGTTTGTGAAAGGAATAGAGGCACAGGGCAATAATCTGTGGCAATTGTATGAGGTTGTCGGGGGGGGATGTTTGGTTTTTGAAGGACAGGAGAGACTAGGATAGGTTTATATGTGTCTGGTAAACATTCAGTAGATAGGGAGAGACTGAAGATTAGAGAAAGAGAAGAAACCCTTATTGGGCAATTGTTAGGAGAAAATGAGAGAGAATGGGATCAAGATTATATGTGGAAAAAACACCTTGGCAAGAAATATCATCATAGATGATTTCTGAAATTTTCAGAGAATTTAAGCAAATTTCAATTTAACATCTACATATTAGTAAAAAAAATATTCCCTATTGTTTGTATACAGACATACATAGATACATGTATATATATTTTATAATGTGTGTGTGTGTGTGTGTGTGTGTATAGAGTGAGACCACTAAAAGTAGGGAAAAATCACTTTTATATAGTTGGATAATGATAGAGAAATTTCATGACAGGCTGATTGTTAGCTTTCTTGAAAGGCGGGAGAGGGCTTAGATGTTAAAAAAAAATTAGTTTATTAAATACAAGTTAATACATAACATAATTTGAACTTCAAGTCCTTTTTTTCTTGTCATTGTAGGGGAAAAAATTCAAATACCATTAATTCAATAACAAAGATGTGCCTGCAGTAGAAAGTTTAAGCTTTATTCAAATATGATTCCAGTTGCTAAGAAAAAAAAAAGTCAGAAAGCAGCAAAAAGAGAATACATTTTTAGCCCTAGCACTGTAACCAATATTTCTAATAGAAAAAATTGATTTTAATGCATAATATCTTAATGACCATTATAATACAAATTAATACACCTTGGAATGATGTAATGGGCTTTAGGTAGTTTAGATTAGATAAAGAAGACTTGAGAAAAACTTCCTCCAAGATTGTCATGGAAAATTTGAATCTATAAAAGACAATACCATAAAGATTCTTTAACAAGTCAATACTTTTTTTCTTTCATCAATTAGGATTATATTTCACAACTTTCAAATAGCTTTGTAATGACCCAAATGAATGAATTAAAGTTATTTGGCATAGAAAATGAATATATTTTCAATCATTTGAAACACAACAGACAGAAGCAGAGCAATATAGTAACTTATGAATGTGTTTATAATTTTATATTTTATGGTGCCATTTCATTACATTATGCCTTACCATGTTCTTATAATTATAGACTTCTATCTTCCTCTAAAATCCTTGTAACTCAGTAACTGGAATGCAAATGACTTGCAAGCTTTAGGGTTTTTTGACATGTTTGTGGCAAAATAAAACAATCTAGAAATAGGATATGCTTTAATGTTAATATTTGCCTATATGATAACATAATGCAGAAAGAACAAAAAGCTACAAGTGAATCATCCAAAGCAAATTATCAATAATGACTTGCACTCAAAAAGAAAAAGAGAAAATATCCAGGAAACATATTATACACAATCAGGAGTTGGGCTGGCCATATACTGAAATCAAAGGGATACCAGATGGACAAATCAAATGCTGTACTCATATTCCTGATATGTCCAACAAGATAAAACAACTAAAGCAGGGGTTCTTAACCTAGGGGAATGCATTATAGATATCAGGGCATCTATGCACTTGAATGGGAGGGGAAGGAACAACTTTAGTTGAACATAACTAGTTTCCTTTTTATTTCTACATAATTTATTTTATGCCTTCAAAAATTTCATTGTGATGCAAAAACAAAATATTCCCTGCTCTCAAAGAGTTTACCTTCTGCCAGAAGAGAGAGACATATTTATAGAGGTATATACAAGGAGGACATGGACTAGTAGTTGGAAGAACAGGAAACATCTCATCTGGAAGATAATACTTAAGCTGACTTTTGAAGAGAATTAAAGGTTCAAAGAGTCAGAGTTAGGAAGGAGTACATTTCAGGCATGAGGGACAGTCAGTGCAATGATACACAAATAACAAATAATATTCTTATACCAAAGAGGAAGACAACAGGAACCTATGTAAAGAGACTGATATGATTGCATAGAGAATAAATTGGTCAATTTACATTTTTTAAAAATATAAATATAGATGATAAAAACAGGGCAAGAAGCAGAAGAAAAATAAAAAAAATGCTATGATCCTGATCCCAGTAGCTCTAAATTTCAAAATAAGCTTAGAGAGGTGGGGGATAAATATTGATTTGTAAATGCTAATGACAACAAAAAGGGTTTTATTTTGTTTTTGTCTATGATAGGAACAAGAGAACCCTCAAAGAAGGATTAGTTTTCTGAGTATGCATGATGGTGATACTGAAAAGTAGAGAGAATTATCCAATAACTCTTGTTTCACTTTTGTATTATTTTGAAAGGATAACTATCCTTGGAGTAGAAAAAATAGAATAAAAACTATCCATCAGGAATTAGAATTCAAGATAGATGAGAAATGGTTTAAAGAGTTTGCCTCAGTGAAGTCATCAGCCTCAGGTGAACTATGTCCTGGGGCACTATTTGGAAAAAAAAAAAAGCGTTTTGTTACTGCAGAACTGTCAATGATCTTGTTTTTTTTTTTAATTGTGGAGAAAAGGAGAGGTACAAGGATAGAAGATGAATCAATAATATAATTTTAAAGGAAGATAAGGTAGTGTCTTCATTCTGTTTAATAGAAGGTTGTGATTCTGTGATATCAGAACTACTGAGGTTTTGAACTGTATAGCTCCTTGTAGAAAAGAAAGCAATGACTATCAGGGCCAGCACACTTGCATTAAAGACATTATGTCAGACTTATATTATGACCTTTTTTGACAGAGTTATTAAACTGTTGAATCAGGAAAATGTATACAGAGTAAACCAGAGTATTAGTAAGTTATTTGACAAAGTTCCCCATACTATCTTGTTCATGAGATGGAAATGATGTAGGTAAGACATTGATATAGATAGGTTGATCTGGAATTAGTCAAACAACTGAATTTAAGTAGCTGATGTAAATTAATTTTCTATTAATGCTGAATGTCAAATTAAAGGAAGGCATGCTCCCAGAGATCTGCTCTTGACTCTGTGCCATTTGTAACTTTTGTTATTTATTTAGATGAGAGCATAGATAACATGCGTATTAATTTTGCAGATGATATAAAACAGTGAAGAATAGGCATCACTCTGGATAAGAGAGTCAGGGTCTAAAAAAGATCACAAAAAACTAGACTGGTGGACAAATTTGAATGAATGAAATTGAATAGGGATAATATTGATTAGGATGAGGGAAACTGTACTTCTTCTGTAGTCTGATCAGTTCACATATTGAATTAGAATGCAGCGAGAGGAAGGAGAACTCAGATGATAAAAATACAGAGATTATGCTATATGGGGAAGTAAATGAAATAAATGGAGAGTGAGCAAATCATGCAACAGAAAAAAAAATACTGGACACAGACTCAGAAGACCTCATTTTGAAATTCAGTTTTGCTACCTATTATCTCTGTAATCTTCAATAAATCATGGAAAGTTTCTAAAACTGTAATGCCACGCACCAGAAGATTCCCAAAGGAATGCTACTGTTGACAGCTTTTAGAGTTCAGATTACAAAATATAGTGAACACTCTGTTTATTCCATTACAAATCAAGACAAACATTCAAAACATTATAATATTCACAACATTACATCTTATCACAGGAAATGGCCACACAGTTTTCACTACAG
>CM053587.1:119280902-119292755 GCA_028646515.1 Pseudochirops corinnae
AGCATTGATTTGGGGTATTTTTTTTTCATATGGCAATTGCCACCTTATGTTTCTTCCCTTTAGAACTACCTATTCATATGATTAGGCTACTTATCAATTGGAGAATTGTTCCTGTTCTTATAAATTTGAATCAGTTCCTTATATACTTTGTAAATGAGACCTCTAGGAGAATAATTTGGGGCAGATTAACCTGCTATTTCTTTAATCAAAATTTTATTTATTAGGTGTCTGGGCAAAATATTTTTTTTTGTTTTTATATAATCAAAATTATCCATTTTGTTTTCTGATAGTTTCTTTATTTTTTTTTTTGTCAAATGTTTTCTCTTTTACATAGCTCAGATAGATAATTTTCCCCCTATTTTTCTATAATGATTTTTTATACCTAGGTCAAGTATCCATTTGATTATCTGTATATGTTGTGACGTGCTGAGTAGCTGGTAGTAGATAGGATAAAGCGTTAATATTGGAGCCAGAAGACTTGCATTTCAATCCAAACTTCAGCACTTATTGGGTGTATGACCTTAGGTAAATCATTTAACCTATATTTTTCTTCATTTTCTCAAGTATGAAAGGGTATAATAGTAGTGTCTCCCAATGTTGTCATGAGACTCAAATAAGGTATTTCTAAAATTGCTTACTACAGTACTTGATATATATAGAAAGTTCTACTTTCCTTATCCTCTTCCACCTCATTGCCTTCTTTTATAATGCTATTCTTTCCTATTTCTCCTTTCTATGCAACTATTCATTCCTAGTGTCTTTGCTTATCTTTCATCCAAGTCATGACCTCTAACTGTGAATGATCTCCAATGTTTTTTTTTCCCCCCATGGGTCCTCCACTCTTTGTATTCTTTATTGTGTCACTTATTGAACTCATTAGCTTCCATGGTTTCAGTCATCATCTTTATGAAGATGATTCCTGGATCTATATACCCAGTCTACATTTCTCTGCTGAACTATAGTCATGCATCTCCAACCACCTCTTAGACATCTCAAACAGAACAAGAAAATAACTGCTTACCTTTTTCTCGACTTGCTCTTTTTCTTATGAATTTCCCTATTACTGTCAAGGGCACCATCATTCTCCCTGTCACTCAGGTCTACAACCTCAGTATTATCCTTGATTCCTACTGACCTTCACCTCAAATTTCTAATACATTGCCAAATCTTGTCATTCCTACCTTAACTTTTTCTATATCTCCATTCAGTCAATCAACAAACATTTATTAAGTGCCTACTCTGTGACACACACTGTGCTAAGGAATGATAAAGACAGGAAGCAGTCCTTGCTCTCAAAACAAATACAATCCTATCAGGAAAATATCATGCAAACTATTATGTATAAATATGATATATACAGGACAAATTAGTGATAATCAACAGGAAGACAGTACTAATGTTAACGGGAACTAAGAAAGTCTTTTTGTAGATGATGACACCTAATACGGGACTTGAACAAAGTCAGATAACAGGAGGGAGATAATTCCAGGCATGGGAGGCAACCAAGAAAAATACAAAGTCAGAAAATAAAATATCTTTTTGAAGGAATAGCAAGGAAACCAGTATCATTGGAGCATAGAATATGTATAGGAGGATAAAGATATAAGAAGAATGAAAAAAGGAGAAGAAACCAAGCTATAGAAAGTTTTGATAAACTGAACATCTATTTTTAATCCTTGAGTTAAGAGGGAGCAATTAAACCTTACTGAATGGGTATGTGACATACTCTTAAGCAAATCTTATTTAAATAAATAAATTTATTTAAATCCATAAATAAATGTCTTAAATCAATTTGAAGTTTGAGAGGGAGATAAATAAGAACAGGTAGAGACCTGAGAGAAGATACCAGCCAAGACTATTCCAATAGTTCAGTCAAGAGTCTAAGAGGGCCTACATAACATCAGTGGTAGGTTCAGGAGAGAGAAGGAAGCATATAAGAGAGACATTGTGAATGTAAAATCAACAGAACTTGACCACACATTAGATCTCAGAGGTGGAGAGAGACAGTAAGGAGTCACGGATGACACCTAGATTTTGAGCTATGGGACTGAGAGGATAGAATATAATAATAGAACGTCCCATTAAAGTTAAGAAGATAAGAGATTTTTGGGAAAAATATTGTAAGTCCAGTTTTGGACATGTGTGACTTATGATGTCTATGGAACAGCTAATTTGTTTGATAGGAAATTGGAGACATAAGACTGGAGGTCAGTAGAGAAGTTAGGTTCCTCTTCCCTTCTCCTATACTCAGGAGGAGAGAGAGTGAGAGACAAACCAGAGAGCCACAAATCTACTTTAGGCCCTTGCCACCTCTTGCATTGACTACTGTAGTCATCTAGGTGATCCCCCTGCCTTTAATCTTTCCCCCCACTGATCTTGAGAGGTGATTTTTCTGAAGCACACTTCAAATCATATTTAAAACTCTTCATAACTCTGAGTCTGTTCTAAATATTCTGGCCTTCTTACATCTTATTCCCTTCTGTATATTTGGCAATCCATTTACACTAAACTCTTTGAAGCTCCTCAAACAAATTACTCCATCTCCAGAATTGGTGTTGTTCACTTATCGTTCCCCAGGGCTGCGATATTCTGCTGCCTCACCTCTGCCTTTTAGTTTCCTTGATTCCACAAATTTCACCTTCTGTAGGAAGCTTTTCCTGGTTTTACCAGGGGCTAATACTTTCCTCTTTCACAATGCATATAGATACTCCATATATATCTTGCATGTATCTAGAGATCTATATAACAGCTATGTAGTGCAGTAGATAGAGTGCTGGGCACGGAAGTGAGGAAGATTTATCTTCCATAGATCAAATCAGGTCTTGGATAGTTACTAGCTGTGTGACCCTGGGTAAGTCACTTAATTCTGTTTGCCTCACTTTCCTCATCTGTAAAATGAACCAGGGAAGGAAATGACAAACCATTCCAGTATCTTTACCAAGCAAACTCCAAATGAGGTCACAAAGGGGTCACATGACTGAACAGCAAACTAGACATCTACACTCTATTTCCTCCATTAGAATGTATGTTCCATTATAGCAGGGACTGTTTCTTGTTGTTTGTTTTATTTTGTTTTTACCATTCTTTGTATTCTCAGCACTTAGTATAATGCCTGTCTATTATAGAGGCTTAATTAATGCTTGTTCACTGAGTGATAGTCCCACTGTACTCTAGGTCAGATCAGATCTAAATATTATGTTTAGTTCAAGGCACTATGTTTTAGGTCACCAGAAATCTGAAGAATATCAAGGCCATTAAGGAGCTGAGAGACACGAGAGCTGTTTTCAGTTATCTGAAGGGCTGACTTGTGAAAGATGGATTAGACTTGATCTGATTGGTCTCAAGCTATAAATCAATTTCTCTTCTATTTGATGTGTTAGGCACTTACAGAGCCTCATCATTATCAAGGTCCTGATTTACTGCTTCAGCATTATAGAAGCAGGGAGTTTTATTGCTGGAAGGCACCTTATGAACTTGTAGCTTTCCAATTTATAGAAAACCTATTTATCTGTTTGTTTGTTTTTTCCCTTCCTACCACATAGTAAGTTCACTGAAAACATGAACTATTAATTCTTCTTAGCCACAGTTCCTAGCACAGTGAATTTAACATAATAGTCACTTGGTAAATGTTTGATGAATTAAACTGATGTGAGAGATCATCTAGCTCAAACAATGACCCAGTACATGAATCCTTTCCCAAGGTTTTTGACAAATGATTATCTATCATCTGTTTGAATGTGTCCAATGACTGAACTCATTACCTCAAACACATAGCATTCTACTTCACAGCTGCTCCATTTTTTAAAAGTTCTTTAAATTTACACTAAAATCTGCTACCTTTACCTTGATGGTATATTAACTGTATATGGAATTAGAGAGCAGGGGCTTAGCTCATTTTAATATATGTAGCCTCTAGGATAATAACAGACAAAAAACACGTGGTCAATAAAGTTTTTTTTTTAAATGACGCTGATAACTATTCTTCTTTCATTCTGTCTTGTGCTTCAATGATCCCTCTTACGTGATCTTCTAAATTTCAAGTTGTTTCTTCAAAACGTTTTAAAACATATACTCAAATTGTTTGTGTTGAACGTGATTTAAAAACTGATTTGTTATGTAATGTATACTTTAATATGTCATAAAAATGAAAAAATGGGCCCCAAATGTTTTTAAAGGACTAATCGAAGTAAATGATCCACACATGGTACACGCACTTCTCAGAAACAAGGCAATGGAAAAGCAGCAGACCTTGCTGGAGAGCAAACTTTTGGTGACCTCCACTTGATAGTATCATTCTACTCCACTGAAGAGGAAAGGAAGGCTCTTATGTGAGCCAAGCTGAAAGGGCTACTACTTTCTGTCTAACTCTCTTATCTGTCTCTCTCTCTCTATCTACATATATGTTTTACATATTACATATATATATAAACACACATATATTATATTGTTACATCTATGTTTATATGTGTATACATATGCATGTGCACATATATACACACATATATAGGGGGAGAGAGAGAGAGAGAGAGAGAGCGTACACATTTCATAAGATGAACTCAATGATGCTCTTGCATAGAGAAACATCAATCACACTAACCCTCTTCCTGAGCCAAAGTTATGCGTTAGAGGTTAAAAATCTCCTAAGAGCCTGAAAATGAACAGCCTTATTCATAATGATGACAGCATGCATTTTATTTGCATAGTGCCTTATCAATCAAACTATTATATAACCAGTTATCCCTCTAACTTTAAACATGTATCCAAAAGGTTTATAGACATAAATATCCTTAGGGTATTATTCATAAATGTCTAATTCTGGGAAAGATAATATCCAAATAACCAAAAAAAGAAAAAAAATTGCATTAGGCATTCCAAAAACTGAAAGGTATACCGCCTTTATATCTTTTTTTTGCTGTGGAGAGGAGGAGGTACTACGAGGAACAGTATTGGGCAGTTAGATTGAGTTGTCGACTAAACAATACTGGTCATGCTTACTTAAGGTATCTTTTGCATCAACCTATTGTTGATGATTTAAATCCCCCAATTAGATATGTGTGTGTGTATATATGTGCATGTGTGTGCATATACATGTATGCACATGGTATGTATGCATGCATACATACATATGCATACACACATAAAGTGAAAGAGCTATGAATTTTGAGCTAGGAGAGACTTGTTTTTGAATTCTACTAGCTGTGTGGCTATCAGAAAGCCATTTAACATTTCTGAGTGTCAATGTTTCATCATCAGTAAAACAAGGATAATAAACCTGTAATACATATCTCAAAGGGTTCTTACAAGTGTCAAATGAGCTTATTCTAGTTTAATGGGAGTATAACAAATGGTATGGACATTTAAGTGGTACATTGGCTATAGCACTGGTCATGGCATCAAAATGACCTGAGTTCAAAACTAACTTCAAGCCCTTAGCTCTCTGGGTAAGTCACCCTGAGTCTGTCTGTCATTTAACCATTACCTGCCTCAGTTTTCTCATCTTTAAAATAAGGGTTTTCATAGCATATACTTAGCGTTGTTGTGAGAGTAAGATGGGATAACACTTGTAAAGAACTTTGCAAATTTTAGTAACTATAAATTTATTAAGAAAAATATAATCAACAATAACATCAGGATACATGATGTGGCGCTGACCCTGGTCCCATTGGTCAAAGAGACGTCTCCTGATATATGTGTGTGTATGTATAAGTGTGTATATATATATATATATATATGTGTGTGTGTGTGCATGTGTATATATGTGTATAATATATATTTAGTACAAATCTTACAATATGAAATAAATGTCAACTGCTGTTATTATATTAATATACTTTCCCCATTATGATATCAACATGTAAATAAGTTAAAAATAGGTAAGAGTTAGATTGAATAAGCTTGCTAGATATTTTCTAAACGGTGATACTTGACAGCACGCTTGCCTGAGTTCAAAAGGCACGAGGAGTTGATACTGCTTTCTGGTGTAGAAGTGTAATTCATAGAAAAGAAAGCTGTTCAGGAAAATCAATGAGGTTCCATATCCTTGTTACATGGGAGAAGGATTACCTTTCTATAATCTAAGACTTGAGGAGACTTTCAATTCATGATGGGCACATTCAAGGATTTAAATGGAGACCCACAGAGGACAAAAGACTGTGGACAAACAGACGTAGACCTCTAGCAAAACTCAAGCTTCCTCATTCTAAGCGGTAGACTATTCCTTTGAATGTCAAAGCACCATTCCTCTTCAATGCTCAACTCAGATACAATTACTTCTTAATTTTCTCCCTGTTGTCATTGCTCTGCTCCAAATCTCTTTGTGTTTACTTTATTTATTTAAAAAATTATTTAGTTAGTTATGGTTTCTCCCAAATAAATGTATGGTCATCTAGGGACAGGTTTGTTTTCATTTTTGTTTTGTTTTGTTTTGTTTTTTCCTCCTGGTTTTTTTTTTTTTTTGGCTTCATAATTTATGAGCCTAAAACATTGCTTTGCACACAGTGTGTAGGTCTTTAACAAATACTTGTTGAAATGAATTGAATTGGATTGTACTGAATGAAATGGTTGAATATCTTGGGAGAAAGAAGGAGCTAAAGAGGGAGGAGATGATTAGCAGAAAGTGGTTAGGAGAGAACCTTGAAGATAAAATTATAAGAGGGTTGAGGGGCATCCCAGTTATGTGGACTAGGATAGTTCTTTTACTTAGAAGCAATAAAAACCATTCTTGAGATTTAATTGAATCAGAGAATGAAAAACTCAGGCTATTGATATCACTTTCTGGTTACCAAAGTTAAAAAGACATGAGAAGCTTATGCTGCTCTCTTACCTTGAAGTCCACCATAGATCTCACATAAATAAGGCAGCTGCTCAGGGAAATTGATGAGCCTGCATATCATTTCTTTGTTAATGTTGAGTAAACACACACACACACACACACAAACATACATACATACATACATACACATATTCACCCGCCTATATATATATATATGTGCGTGTGTGTGTGTGTGTGTGTAAATGAAATACTGAAGGACTTACAAGTGTTTCATTTCTTTTCAGTACCTAACCTAAATTACCAGGGAATGAGCATGAGTCATATCAATTCCATTTCAACAAGTTTATGTTAGGAGACTATCTATTTTGAGGAAATTGTACTAAGGATGTCTATATCTGAGACAGGAAAGAAGAAATGTAATGAAGCAAAGGCATTATTGGAAGTCTTGCTTTTCTAGGTTTACCTTTAATTATTTTACCCCATGATTAGAAATTTTCTTCTTTCAAGGAACATTCTTGTTGGGAACATTGATTTCTTATCCACAGGCAAATTTTAGAGGAAGGAGAGTAGCTCAGAGTTGCATTTTCTTCTTCATTCTTATTTTAGGATAATTCCCAAAGGACCTCAGCAATATGATCAGTGTCACTCTAATGCAGCATCTTTCATGGCATTCACAATAACTTGGGGTAGAAGGGTGGTAGCACTCTTTAACTAAAGGAAGGAAAAGAACTTACTGATCTTTGTGATTGGCCACAGCTTCCCTGGCTGTAGCTTCCTTTCTACACCCTTTCCCCGTCCCTATACAACATGGGGTAGGCCTAGCAAAAAGCTTCTCCTGGTATCTGACTGTCCCACATTTCCCTAAGATAGTTTCCAGTCATGTACTGACATAAAAAGTCACAGCCACTTGTACTCTCTAGGCCTTCCAGACTTGGTAGTTTTCTAAAATCCACAGGAGTCTCCTTTTACCCTGTCCTCCTAACTGGACATATAGAGAATATGGTGGAGGGGGGAGCTACAGAGAAATTAAAGTCAGTGTATCCTTTTTGTATATCTTTTCTGTGTTAGGGAACAGAAACAGTAAGGAATAGTTAGGAACTCATAAACATCATTTTTCTGCGTAAACCTCCTTATGTTAAATGTTCAGTGACTTATGAGTGCTTCATCTTATCACATCAAACCTGAACTAAAAATACTGATGTTAGAGTCTTCCTTTCCATAATATCCCACTAAAGTTTGATATAGTTGAGTGTAAGTTAGAGAAGCGTCAGTTAGATGGCACAGTGGATAGACTGCTGGGCATAGAGTCAGGAAGACTCGTTTTTAGGACTTCAAATCTGGCTTCAGACACTAGCTGTGTGACCCTAGGCAAGTCATTTAACCTTGTTTGCCTCAGTTCCTCACTTGTAAAATTAGCTGGAGAAGGAAATGATAAGCCAATCAAGTATCTTTTTCAAGAAAACCCCCAATGGGATCACAAAGAGTCTGAAATGACTGAACAATGACTGAACAGTAAAAGAAAGGCATAGGATTAGAAGTCAAACTTAGATTTCAATCTTGCTTCTACCACTAGCCTAGTGATTTAAAGTGTCTGCTCTTTAATGTCTTTGTTCCTCAGATGGGAAAAATTATATGTATCTACAGGAAATGTTTGAGCTGAAAAAAATCTTAGAGACCACTCAATTTAACAATAATGAACCTAAGATTTTTAGACATTGGCTTTTCTAATATCTCAGAGTTGGTTAATGGTATGTTTACACTGGGACCCAAAACCCATGCTTAATGATTTAGTATTCTTTCTTGTATCGCAGGTTTGTTGTAGGTTTTTGCATAGGATGTGGCTTTGAATTCTAATCAATATTTGATACCAATATGACCTTTATTAAGTCACTTCACTTTTATGGATGTCAGTTTTCTCATCTATAAAAATAACATGGCCAAAGTAGATGACTTCTAATGTCTCTTCTGACTCTCAATGATCTTATCCTACAAAATGCACGAGATATAAATGTGAGTGGGGACTGTCACTGTCTTTATCACTAGTAATGTTCAAACAAAGTGACAAAGTAGAAGTAACATATCCTCCAGAATTTCCGCTCTTGACTTCATCAGAGATGTGGGATAGGCCACAAGGCTACTATTACTATAAGAAGAAAAATGAAACCATTGCTTTCCTACCATAAAGCTTCTTGACTCACCAGTATGTCAAAGACTGGTTCAGATTCCAATTAATCTTGGGATTTAGGCTGATTGTACCTGTTTGTAAGTGGCTTGGGTCATTTGTGTATGCTTACTCTGTGATGCTGACCTGATTATTATTATGGATTGAAAATTTATCAATTAGATTACTCTATAAAATTAATATTCATTATAGTTAGAAATTTTATCTGCAGAACAATTTAATTGAAATATTAATTAAATATCCTAAAATGATAGTTAGCATTAAAAGTAATTTAATACTGAGAAGGCTGCAGAAAGATGATTCAAAAAAGATATCTGTAAGTATATATGAACACATTCTTTCCTATTTTTTAGCCAGCTAAATTTGGATATACCTAGATCACATTTGGAAAAACAGGTTGTTTAAGAATAACAAGCCCAAGAGTTTGCAAATTCCAGTTAATAGCACTCTTGACAAGGAATCAGGACTTCTTTTCTATTCCTGGCTCTTCACTGAATAAGTCACATGTAACAACTAAGTCAATGGCTCTGTGCATCTGTATCTTTAGCTGTAACACTGGGATAATAATACCGACCTACCTCACAGGGGACTTATAATGATTAATTGGATAATGTCTTTAAAGTGCTTCCAGCTACTCAGAAGAAATGTTCTATATGGCTATTAAGTGCTGTTATTCTAAGCTGTTGTTTTTGATGTGCTACTTGTGACTGACTGTATAATAATTATGAGCAAAATTACTTCCTCTGATACAGAAGTCCAATATGTATCGATTTAAAAATATATACTTCAGAATATGTTCAGTTGTTCAAGGTCACATAAGTAATAAGGTTCTCATATAGAGTTTTCAGCTACATTTTTAGATTACTTTCTTAGCCCAAAACATTATTTATTTATTTTTATTCTTGTCATTACATGGTTTGAGCTTCTAAATTGTTTTATTGTCTAGAGATAAATTGTACAAGTTAAGACCCAATCAAAGTGCATAAAAATATTCAGACAGAATGAGTCCATAAAGTATATTAAATTACAGCCATGACTTAATATACTAATTAATTTCAACATTGTTTTTCTATGATTTCTACAATCTATTAAACATTTACTAAGCACCTTCTGTGTGTAGCAGAATATGTTAGTATGACTTTTCCTGTGATTTCAATATATCACTCTCATCCTTGACTTCTTCAACAGTATGACACATGCCCAATATAGTTCTTATCTTGCCACATTTTCTGTCTTTGAACTGAAAGCAGCAATTTTTTCAGATAACACATGTAAATCATGACCCATGAATTGTTTCTGCAAAGTACTAGGTGGTGACAGGTGATAAATCTAGACTCCAATTAATATAAATGGGGTTCTACCTATTCTATTAAGTGAACACAAGAATTAGTATTAAATGCCTAGAGGAAAGTGACTATTGAACATAAGTATACTCTAAACCATATGGCTCCTTTAAAGTGGGTTCTTATTGATCAGAGGTTTGATCATTGTCTCTTGCTACACATATCCAACTCTAGTCTCTAAGATGCCCATTAGTTGCATGAGTTTTATATAATGCCTTCAAGCTATGTCTTTACAAAGCTGTATCTATCATGTGGAATATATTTTTACCATTAAGAAATCTTTTAACTAACTTATCTTCCTAAAAAACCCAAGTATGTACAATTACCTTTTCTCACAAGTTTAATAGCTTTCATTTCTTTCAACATTGCCTTTTCCCTCATATTCTATGACTGTATTATAAGTCACTGAGTTTATGTTACTTTTTTTTCAATCACTGAAGAGACCCTAAGTCCCAGGATATCTTTCATAGAGGATTCAAGAAGGAGGATAATTTGTGAAGCATATTACCAGAGGTGACAACACCTGGTTTTATCTCACTTTGGTTTGGTTATTGTCCTTAGTTCCCTAAGAGGACCAAAGTGACATCACTATGCTAGAATCAAGTTTCAGTGTGTCTGACTGACCATGGCTGATCAGACAAAAACGAGCTCAGAATGCTCTCCCACAGGTTGGGCACAGATAGTTCATGTGAACATTTGGGGTAGAAATTTTAAATTTGTACATCCTATGTTTCCTTTGAGCTGTTTCAATTCTGCTTTGCTCATAGAGCACAGCACTTTCTCTGATGTGGGCATGCCATGCTTAGTGGTCCTGTGCCAATGTCTCTCATGTCATACAATCAATTCCAAAGTTCTTTAGAGAGACCTTGACAGTATCCTTGTGGGGGAGTGGAGCCAAGATGGTGGCATAGAAGCAACAAGGTTCTGCAGCTCCTACATAGCCACCTCAAATAACCATGAAATATGACTCTAAACAAATTTTAGGGCTCCAAAACTTACAAAAATACAGAAAAACACATCTCCCGCTGAAGGCAGCTCCATAGGAAGGGCTCATTCCAGCAAGCTGGGAGCAGAAATCAACCCACCCCAAAACCGTGGCTTGCTCCCGGGGTGTCCAGGACGAGCCGCCACAGCTGGAGCCTTCAGGAGAGTGGATCAGGGGCAGCTGTGGTAGTGTCCAGAATTATCAAGCCATAAGAAACAAGGACAAAGTGAAAGGTCAGTGGAACTCAGCTAAATTTGGGGGACAAAAGAGGTCTGGCAAACTGTCTCCAGGGCAAGGAAGCGGCAGAAGCAGCAGTCCTGCAGCTACCTCCACATGGCTGCTTCACAGCTCCCAGCCTGCAGACTGCAAGGGGCGCAAGCAATAGTTCAGAGGCCAAGTGCTCTTGCACTGAGCAGCCTGGATCTGGATCGTGGTCTTGGGTGGTGATCCTGGGGTGTGTTTTCAGTGAGCCAAAGCTGGTGGGGGCTGCAAAAAAAAAAACAAAAACAAAAACAAAAACAAATGGTGGCCTCCCAATAGCTCCGGCAGCTTTGAAAACCCCAGTGATTTG
>CM053587.1:119292855-119316640 GCA_028646515.1 Pseudochirops corinnae
TAACACCTTAAAAAATAGATTAACTCAAATGGCAAAAGAGGCCCAAAAAGCCAAGGAGGAGAAGAATGCCTTAAAAAGTTTAATTTGTCAGATGGAAAAAGAGAGTATCATTGCATCATTTCTGACCATTATATGAATGCTTGCCTTATGTGAGTTCTCCATAAAAGTATTTTTGGGAAGTATATGTTTTGCATTCAAACAAAATATACAGGCCATTGGAGTTGCACTCTTTGAAGCAGTATTTGAATGCTTGGGATTTTAGTTTGAGAAAGCACCTCAGGGTCTGGTATTTTCTCCTGCCAGGTGATCTTCAAAATCTTCCTAAGACAATTCAAACGGAAGCAATTCATTTTGCTTGCATGGTGCTGCTATACTGTTCAGGTTTAATAGGCATACAACAATGAGGTCAGCACAATGTCTCAGTAGACCTTCATTTGGTAGTCAGTCTAAAACCTCTTCTCTCCTGTACTTTCCTTAGAAGTCTCCCAAACACTGAGCTAGCTCTAGCAATGCAAGTGTCAACCTCATTATCAATGTGTACATTCCCTGGAAAGTACACTACCAAGGTAAGTGAACTTATCCACAGAATGCAGAACTTCTCCACTTGTCACCAATGATTCCACCTATGGATGGTGAGGTGGTAGCTAATGGAGCATCTGTATTTTCTTGGTATTAGTTGTTATGCCAAAATTAGTACAAACACAGAGAATTGATCCATACATTGTTGTATCTCAGCTTCAGAGGCTGCATTGTGTGCACAATCATCTGCCAACAGAAAATCATGTACCAACGACTCCCTCTACTTTGATCTTGGCTTGAAGGCTTTTCAAGTTGAAGAATTTACCATCAGTGCAGCAGCTGACCTTGATGCTGCATTCATCCTCATTGAAAGCATTTGACAACATGACTGAAAACATCATGCTAAAAAGTATGGGAGCAGGCACACAGCCTTGTTTCACTCCCTTGGTGACTGGGAAAGTACAAGAACGTGGCCCATTATCCAGAACCTGAACAAGCATGCCATCATGAAATTGATATACAATGCTGATTAATTTCTCTGGGGAACTAAATTTTGACATAATTTTCCATAAACTCATGACTGACAGTATCAAAGTCCTCAGTCAGATCTAATCTAGGAATTAGGGAATGAATGGAAAACATTATTACACACTTGCTACATAACTGGAACAGTGCTAAGGCCATATGAATGCAAAAGCACAACAATCTGTGTTTTCAGAGAATTTACATTCTCTTATGGGGAGACAACAGTTATAAGGTGGTGGTAGCCAGGAAAGAAAGGGTATTTTGTTCTGGAGAAGTCATAGAGATAGTGAGTGGAGGAATTTGGAAACCAACTGACATGACCTTTTCAGAAACAATGAAGGTATTGATTTGATTTGTGTACTCAGTAAAAGAAGCAGAGAATTGTGAATGGGATTAGGTGAGTTCAGGGGAAGGGCAAGTAGAAAGGAGATGCCTAGGAGGGCCAGTCAAAAGGTATGTGAAGCATACTCCAGAGTCAAGAGCCAGATAGATATTGTGGGCCATGTACATTCACACAGGCTAACTTAGCAATTATGGCATCATATAGTCTCATGTCAGTGATTCCGTAGCTGAGTGGATTGCTACCTAGGGCAAGCTTTCACAGAAGAAAGCATACATAACAAAACCTGGCAGCCTTGAGCAAGAAATAAGGGAGGTTAACAGGAAAAAGTATCTACATGTTGCATAACTTTTATTGTCTTCTACAATTTCCCCTTAGTCTTTTTTCTAGTTTTTCCTTTATAAATCCCTTTGTCTTTCCTTATGGGAACTTGTTATATGGCAATGGCAGAAAGGGATAATGAAGCTTTCTAATTAACCTGTTCAGTGAGACTCTAAGCTATGATCGGCACTGTCAAGAAGCCATAGACATTCAAAGGTCAGCATAAATTCCATTTGTCTACAGGCAGGTAAGATGAGGGAATATGTCCTTAAAGTCCCTTGTTTCTAGTCTATGATCCTAAAATTATAAATACATGCTCTTTCTGTTACTTTTTCACAAGCTATGAGTACACACATTATTATTCTTCTACATCACATCCTGAAGTCCAGAAAGGGAACAGGAAGGTTAAGATATGATGAAGGAAAACACTCCCAAAAGGGACCATTTGATCTAATTTATTTTCACTTTATTTTATATCCAATGTACAGATGAATGTGTATGTAGAATGGTAAGTCTCTGAGTTGACTTTTCTCAAGTATCATCTAATATGCTAACTTCTACAAAAAATCTTCCCCAGGGGCAGCTAAGTGGCAGAGTGGTTAGAACAATGACCCTGAATTCAGGAGGACCTGAGTTCGAATCCAGCCTAAGAAAACAGACACCTGCTGTATGGCCCTGGACAAATCATTTAACCTGATTACCACACACACACACACACACACACACACACACACACACACACACACACACACACAACCTTTCCCAGTACCCCTTAATACTATCTTCCTCTGTTGATAATTTACAACTTATCCTGGGTAAATCACGTTGTACTTAGTTGTTTATATGTATCTCCCCATTATACTTTGAGCAAGGAAATTTTGCCTTTCTTTGTATTCTGAGTACTTAGCACAGTGTCTGGAATATGTCAGGTGCTTAATACATATTGTCTGACTACATGTATAAATATTGTCAGTGAACAAAATGAATGGAACCCCAATGGAACAGAGGCTTATAAGTAAGATTCAGAAAGCAAATTCTGTGATTTAATATTTAATAAATATTCCATGATATTCCCTAGACTAATTGTGTAGCTGTCCGGTTTAGATTACTTAGATTCACTGTTCCACTGGACTTGGATGTAGCAGTAGGGGTGAGCAAGAGGGATGAGACCTAGTTTTTTAAGGCCAAATACCTATCTGATAGACAGCATAGGTACTGTATCCATTAGGCTTCCTCTGGAATATATCAGGATAGTAACTCACAAATCTCTAAACATCTTGATCTACATTTCACCACTAAAACCAAATGGTTCCAGAGGAAAAAGTGAGGGTGGCAACTTTGCACAGTCGTCCACCACTTAAATCCAATTCACTTGCATGCCATGCCATCACCTTCATAATATCATGGTCTACTTTTAAATTTATTTATTTATTTATTTGCAGGAGGGAAGGTAGGGCAATTAGGGTTAAGTGACTTGCTTAAGGTCACATGATTAGTAGGTGTTAAGTGCCTGAGTCCTTATTTGAACTCAGGCTTTCCTGACTCCAAGTCTGGTCCTCTATTCACTGCGCCACCTAGCCACCCCATATTGTGGTCCTCTTTGAGAACACAGGACAAAGAACTCAAAAGAACAATAGGCTCAAGTAGAGCACCACCTGGTGGCCAGTTAATGTATGACAATTAATGCAAACTTTTTGTAGAGTAAAGAAAAGCATAACTTGAGGCACAGTATCTAAATGCCCCATGTAGGGTGCCACATCATGTGATACTGTATCTATATACATAAATTAGGACTATTATTAAGATAATTATCTGAATTATTTAATTTAAGAATTTTGCTTTAATTTCAGGTGAAAAATTAGCCTGTTACTTAGATAATTGCCTTAATTATCTACTTAGATTATATTGACTACGAGACTGCGTTGAGTTGCCTTGAAAGTATAAACATACAGAAATAATTAGCACATTATAATTTAATATCCTAGGGAAAATGAGTGTGCTTCCAGTGTGTCTTACCTGATTAGTGAAAAGAAATCTGTGCAATGGTCAAATCCATAAATCCAAAGCAAAATATCATGGTATCTATTTATATATTTGAATGGCTATGAAAGGTTCTGAGTAACAAGAATTGTAGTAGATATAGAAGGAGCAAATTGATGTTAATTGATGTTATTTCATATTCTTGAGGGACAACTTTCCTCTGATTTTACCAGCTTGCTTATTTCCCAGATCCTTTCAATAACCAAATATGTAAAGACATCAGTAACATTTTTAGTTTAAAGAGAACCAACTGGTAATGACAGATATACTATTGCCATTTTGTTTTAAAATGACAGAGGTAGTGTCCCTTAATGAAGGCATTGGCAGGACTATAGTCAAAGTAGAAATTACCAGTCCAAAGGTATGTTGTAGGAAGAGAAAGTAAAATCAAATTAACAGCTGTTTTTTTGTTTGTTTGTTTTGTTTTGAGGGCAATTAGGGTTAAGAAGCTTGTCCAAGGTCACACGGATAGTTTTGTGTTAAATGTCTAAGGCTACATTTGAACTTGGGTCCTCCTGACTCCAGGGCCGGTATTCTTTTCACTGTGCCACCTAGCCACCCCTTAACAACTGTTTATTAAGCATAGACTATATGCCAGGGACTATATTTAGTTCTAGGATGCAAAGAAAGATAAAAACACTTCTAGTCCTCAAAGAACTTACATTCTAATGGGGAAGACAACATGCAAACAACTATGTAACAACAAGATATTGTATCAGCAAGCATCCCAGCACACCCAGGGCGGCTGCTAGCACAGGTTCTTAGATCTGTTTTTCTAAAGGAAAGCAACTCAAAATGGGTTAACAATCTTACTTTAATCAAGAATATAATTTAACTAGTTCAGGGGGAAAAGTCAGCACCCTGAACTTCAGAGGATACAAACAGAAGTTACAAACAAACAGAAAAACAGATCAGAAGACGGCTTCCAGCATCTGACCATTATATCAGTTACCTAGTCAGTTACCAGAGAGGGAAGCACCAACATCTGGGTTTTTCACAGCCGGGGGGGCTCAATGGCTGCCCAGAGTCTCATCTGGCCAAATCACACAACTCTTCTCAAAGTGAGCCCCAAACCAAAACCTCACATCAGGGTGTATATATAGCCTTCTCCTGGCTTAGAGAATGTCACAGCCCTCTAGACCCACTGCCCAATCACAAAGCTACAAGGCACAGGCATTCCTGGAAAACAAGCCTGGCGCCACAGGCTCCACGTGACCACATTGAGCTTATTAGGGAACAGAGTATACTTTCAAATATCCAAGGGTCCTCAGAGTCACATAGCCACTTTAACAAAGGGCCTAGGGGCAGGGAAGATCTTCAGATTCCCATAACAGATATACAGGATAAATTAGAAGTACTCTCAAAGGAAGGATGCTAGCAGTAAGGGAGAGTGGGAAAAGTTTCCTGCAGTAGGTGAGAATTTTAGCTAAGACCTGAAGAAACCTGGGGAAGCCAGGAGTTGAAGATGAGCAGGGCATACATTCTAGTCACGGACAGTCAGTGAAAATGCATCAGGTTGGGAAATAGGATGGGCTGAACAAGGAATATTAAGGAGGCCCACTCAATTTTAAGAGTATGCTGAAGGGAGTAATAGATATGCAGTTTCTTGTTCAATCATCTTTTATTATTATTATTATTATATTATATTAATGGAAATGCTTGTTTTATTCAATGAATTAAAAATAAAACAAACAAAAATATAGAGTATGCTGAGGGGAATAAAGTACAAGAAAAACAGCTTTAAAAGACAGGATTTCATATTTGATTCTATAGATAAAAGGGAGCCATTAATAATGTAATAGGAAAAGGAAATGGGGCAGCTAGGTGACCCAGTGAATAAAGCACCCACCCTGGAGTCAGGAGGACATGAGTTCAAATTTTATCTCAGACAATTGACACTTATTAGCTGTGTGACCTTGAGCAAGTCACTTAACCCCAACTGCCTTGCATTCCCCCCTTCAAAAAAAAAAAAAAGGAATAGGAAAGCCTGAATGCCAGAATGAAATCATATGTCTTAGCCAGCAGGTCAATTCACATGGAGCATTTTCTATTCTTGAGCTTTTACATGTTATAAAACCCCTTTCAAAAAGACATTATATGGGATGATATACATCCTTCTAAAAATAATAGCAAAGTCAGCTTAACGATAGTTCACATTATAAAAAGCCATAAAACAAATATAATTTCTCTCACTGCATTTTGATTTTTTTTATATAAAATGTATTTCTAGGTGGGTCTTTCCCAATTAAAAATTCAGCATCTTTATTTCCATGTGCTTTAGGAAACAACCATTCTTCATTCATACAAGAGTCCAGTCAAACTGACCTTTTTTCTGTTCCTCCTATGAAGTACTCCATCTCTGGTCTCTGTGCTTTGCATTGGCAATACTAATTCATACTCCTTATAATGCCTAGTTTCCTTCAAAATTCAGTTGAAGCCCCACTCCTTACAAGAAACCTTTCCTGATCCCCACAACTGTCAGCGCCTTCCTCTGAAATTATCCTATCTCTATATTTCTCTGATTTCGTGTATAATGTTTATTTTGTCTCCCCCAACAGACTCTAAATATCTGTGTTTGTATTCCCAAAGTCCAGTACAATGTCTGCCTCACTCTAGGTGCTTAATAAGTGCCTGTTAATTTATTAATAGGTGGCAATTATGTGACTCAGTGTATAGAGCACTGAACCTGAATCTGGAAGACCTGAGTTCAAATCTGCCCATAGTTACTCACTATCTTTGAGACTTTGGGCAATTTACTAAACCTCTTTTTCCCTTCCTCTACTGGAGAAGAAAATGGCAAACAGTTACAGTATCTTCACCAAGAAAACCCCTTGGTCAGTACTGATATGATATGGTCCACTGGGTCACAAAGAGTTGGACATGACTCAACAACAACCACAACAATAGATTGACTGGTTGATTGATCCTTATTCCTAGAGAAAGCTGCACTTATTTTAATCAACATGTGGGTCCATTAAGTCAGAGACAAATGACTAAGACAGACTTTAATAGAAAATAGGAACATCCCCAATGTGTGAGTGAAATGCACATCAAGTACTGGACTGGACATGACAATCCCATTCTCTGGGAAATTGAATTTTTTTTTTCAAATGATCTGAATAGCATTATGCATAAGTAACAAAGAAGAAAATATGCCTGGATTGGATATGGGAAGAAACAAAGAATACTTAGTGACTACAACTATTGCTGCCAGGAGGAGCAACACACCACACCTTTTCTCTTGGATTAACTGCATGACACAATGAATGAACATCACACCAACCTAGTTATGCCTCTGACACTTTGCTATTCAATGAAAATTCATATTCGGTCTCTGGTCTTCATTTGGCTCCACTTGCCTACTGGATTATTCTGAAACTCTGAATATAACTGAGTCTGGCTTTGATTTCTGTATTCAAGAAATAATGACACCCTGCTGGATCACAGCCATTGCTCCTGCAATAGAATCACAAGCATGGACTTTGAGAAACACAGCTGTTTGACTTCCTAATGACTGGCAAAAAATATATTTATATATCCATCTACATCTTTATCTTTCTAAACCCAGTGCCTAGCACAGTGTCTGCGTCCTTGTAGGCACTTAATATAGGATTGCTAATTGTGTGTGTGTATATATATAAATATAATTTGTATTTGTTAATTGTTTATATGTACATATAGAATGATTTATTTTTGTTATTGAATATATGTGTATGCATATTTCTATAAATCAATAGAGATAAATTATATATGTATACACACAATTAAAAATACAATTGTATCCATATGTAGAGAAGTCTAGGACTTCTAAGAGGCAGAGTAGAGGAAGGAGTATATTCCAGTTATAGAGGACAGACTATATAAATTATAGTTTGCTAATCCCTGAGCTCAAATATAGAACCTACATCTAAATGCAACATTTCAGAGGTCTAATGGGGGCAGAAGATAGTAATAAATACCTTCCCATCTCTTGGCACTATGTTTATTTTAATGTCCTCTAATATATTAACTTATTTTTGCCACTACATTATGACGGTGACTCACATTGAGGTTGCAAACTACCAGTATAAGAAAATCAACAAATATGTATTCATGATTAAAACTAAAGACAGTAATAAGAGATCTTAATTAACTACTTTCTACCATGTGTCTCTTTTGATTCCCTCTATCAACTTCTTCCCTGTATTTATGGGATTAGTTTGTTTAAGATTTAAGTATATAATTTGATTTTTATTGCAATTGATTTAATATTTTCATTTGGTTTTGTTTCATCATCACCTCTTCAAATTGTGCTTTTTTTGGTACTGAGAAAATTATATATGATCTACATTTTTCCAGATTCTATATATTCAGTACTATTTCTACAATTATTTCATATGTCACAATTAAAATTTGCCACTAGCATACTTTTAGATAAGAGATTTGAGTGTGAAGAAGGAAAGTTATTTTGAATGTCATGTATCATTACTTTGATCATTGAAATTAATTTTACTGAAGGATTAATATTTTTTGTATCTTCCCAATTAAGCTTGTGGTCTTTATAGACTATTTAAGGAGATGGATATGAATGTACAATATTTCTAACAAGAAAGTCTCTAAAATACAATTGGGCAGCTACTTTTTAAAAAATCAAGATGTCAAAGCAAATTAAATACAAAGCATGATATTTTTCTCATTAGCTTTAATTGGCAAGACTTTAAAATTATGCCTTTCAGAAGGTAATTATTGTCCTACAAATTAAATATAAGTTTGGTTTAGCTTCAAATTTGTGACCATTTAAGTTAAATAGTTTTTTGCTTAGTTATAATTCTTATCCTAAATTATATATGTAAGCTCTGTAGATCCTTTTCCCAGCTCACACCAAAATAGATAAGTATCAGGTCCAGGAACAAGGCAATATGTCTTTCTCATGGTTATTGGATATTCTCTAATACTCTCTAATGCAATAATCTTAGCTTACCACAAGAGTGCTTCTTTCCAAGATCATCAATTGAAAATAAATTTTAGTCAGCCAGATTATTTTTTTTTTCCAGAGATGGGTTACTTTTTAAGGTAGTACAGCAAGAAAAATGGAACAAAATATCCCCCCTAAAGTCAGTGACACATTCTCCCACAAGTATATAGAGTAGGAGAAAGTGGACTGAAGCTTAGAGAACCCATTTAGCAAAGTGGTAACAAGTCATAGGTTCTAGCTGCTGGACATCCTTTTCTTCCATATCTGGGTGCTCCAAAAGTTCACTTAAGCATGATATGGTTTATTTGTTATGTTACTGATTTCAGAATGCTAACAGAAAGATGGGAAGTCTAATTCCTCTATACCTTTTCAAAGCTCACAAGGTCCTTCTGCAATCAAATGAGGTGATGGAAGATGAGACCAAATCCAAGGTCAAAGCCATGTTCTGTTTCCCTACCCCCATCCTTTCCATCTTGCAGTTCTTCTTCATTGAGTTTGACTGGAATGCCACACATACTCCAATCTATCAGGTAATTCCCTTCTTATCTCAATTGATAATCTATAGACAATTCTTAGAGCATGACAAAGTTTCTCAGCCTCTTTCTATCTTTTCCTTGCAAAATAATTCCAATCATTCTAGAGAATCAACTAAAAAAAAGATGAAATAATTAACAACTTCACACAGTTGCAGGATATAAAGTTATGCTCCCTACATTAGTCTTCAGCATTTCTATGTATTATCAACAAAGCTGAGCAGCGAGAGATAGAGTAATTCCATTTAAAATAAATTTAGATAACATACTCGAGATTTTACCAGCCAAGACAAACCCAGGAACTATATGAACCCAATTACAAGACACTTTTCATGCAAATGAAGTCAGATCTTATGAACCAGAAAAACGTTATTTGCTCATGGATTGGCTGAGTCAACATAATAAAAATGACAATTCTACCTTATTTAATTTATTCAGTGCCACACCAAACTACCCAATATTATTTTATAGAACTAGAAAAAAATAACAAAAGAAGAGCAAAAATTAAGAATATCAAGGAAAACAATGAAAAAATTGTGAAGGAAGACGGCTTAGCTATACCAGATGTCAAATTGTATTACAAAGTGGTAATCAAAAAGAAAAAAAAAATCTAGACCTGGCTAAGAAATGGAGTGGTGGATCAGTAGAATGGATTCAGTTACACAATACACAGTAGTTAATGTCCATAGTAACCTAGTGTTTCATTAACCCAAAGACCCAAGCTATTGGGACAAGAAGCCAGTATTTGACAAAAACTAGTTGGAAAACTGGGAAACAGTTTAGCAAAAACTAGGCGTATAGATCAATATTTCACACCACGTACCAAGATAAGGTCAAAAAGGGTACATGATTTAGACATAAAGGTTGATGCCATGAGCAAATTAGGGGAACGTGGAATAGTTTACCTGTTGGGTCTATGAGTAAGAGAAGAATTTATAGACAAAAAGGAGATTAAGAGAATTACTGGATATAAATGGATGATTTTGATTGCATTAAATCTAAAAAGTGCTCGGCAAACAAAATAAACGTAAACAAAATAAATACTGAAATTGTATTTACATGTGGAAATAAAATATTCAAAATCACACAAAATCTAACTATTGCACTGTCTTTATTGAGCAATTGAAACAAAAGCCCATGATTGAGTTTGATTGTTTTCGCCTGCCTAAAGTAGCGGACCATCTTACCACTCATTGCAGCTGAAGCAGAATGACTTTATTGGGTTAATCACCTTACCATAGCTATTTATTATACACTTTAAAAGAAATACATTTTGTGTGCAATACTGTCTTTCATAATGTTATATCATCAGCATGGCAGATAATTCAGTACTTTTCTGTCACATTAAAATTCTTAGATATCCACAAGGGATTATGGCAAAAAATGTGAACATTGGAAATTATTTTATTCCTCTAAATTAGCAGAAACTATCACAATTGATGTTTAAAGTTTAAAACTACTTCCCATAAAAAGAAATTTAAAACCTATACAATTTAGCTTTAGCTTAAACACATTACAGTCTAACTGGATCTTTTTCCTTATATTTATAATGTAGATCAATTATATTTAATTATTGATAATATAATTTTATCTTTTTTTATTGGCAGAATACAAGGGTAGCAAACTTTTCATACTCCTCTAGGTTCCTTTCCTGAGCTTCTCTCTTATCCCAATGCACAGATGCAATAACAAGTTTATATTTTATGTATCCATTTTCTACTATATTACTGTCATGGTCACTGTGCTATATTATACTGGCAAAAACATTCAAAATATAGAAAGTCAAATCTCCGTCTTGAGACCCCTGTTATGTGTGCTTGACCAACTCATTTGGTTTGGTCTCTGAGTCTTAGTTTTCCTGTCTTTCAGTGGAGTTGACATCATTTGAGTCATCTGTTCTATTGGGTTGTAAAGAAAGCACTTTGTAAAACATAAAAAGTTACAAACATGCGGTATCTATCTTAATAATAATTATAAAATTACAGCACATGGTGTACAAGTCGTGAATATTCTCTTAAGTGTTTTTGCTTTCAAGAGACATACTAGTTTTGATTCTGAGGAGACAGATCACTACTGGAAAAGGGAAAATAACCTTAATGTTTCCTACTTTGCTTGCCACAAATATTCTTCATAATAAATATGGTAGTATAGGATCAGCATGTGCATGTGCCTAAATACTTTTGAATTTATAGGCAATGGCCACAACTATATAGAAGCACTAAGTATTGTTTGGTGAGATCAACAGACAGTCCTTAAAATAACTGCAATCTAGTAATAACTATATAAAATGTTCAAAATCACTAAAAGAAGACAAATGAAAATGAAAATAACTCTAAAGTTCTACCTTGTCCCAAGCAAATTAACAAAGATGATAAAGGAGGAGAATTAGACAACGTTAAATGGTGTTGAAATATAAAGAATTTAATGAATTACTGGTGGAGTTGTCAATTGATTCAATCATTTTGGAAATCAGCCTGGAATTATGCAAAAAGAGTGATTAAAATGCATATATCTTTTGGCTGAGAGATTTCTATGCTATGCATACTCTCTCAGCTCTCAACAAAGTCTACATATTTACCCAAATGTAAAAAGAACTAGAAACAAGTTAAATGTACATGAATTGTGGAATGGAAAAAAATAAAGTTTGCAAATTGTGTTACATTGATACAAGGTAATATTAATGCATAATAACAAAAGATTAATATGATGGAAACATGGGAAGGCATACAAACACACAAATTTAAAGACAGTAAGAATTATGATATAGATGAAAGATCAACTATAATAAAACAACCAAAACTGAATCCTGTGAAATTATGAATAAGTTTTGTCATGAAGGAGAGATAGGAAAAATACATCTTTCTCTGGTTCCTTACCAATATTTGGGACTGTGGTTATGAAATATTAAATTTTAGCAACAGAATTTTCTAATATGTTGTTTAATTTTGCTTAACTTATGTTTTGTTCTTTTATATTTTTCATTATAATAATGGCTCGATGGTAGAGGATGGTCATATAATGGGAAATCTAGATGATGCAGAAAGAAAATGTATTCATTTTTAAAAGGGTGGCCTCTTGGGATCTTTGCAAATATGGACCAGATGCTTACTTAACTAGCTCAAGATGCTCATTTAGGCATTCATAAAAGAGTTGCTCTGGGATTCTTTGGATAAAATGAAAAGGAGATTATTCCTTTTACATGGCTTTTTCAACACTCACAAGAAAACATCTTCCGCTGGAGTACAACCAATAGGTTATTGGCATACAATTTAAATCCTGCACTGTCAATTGAAAGAAATTAGGTTCACACTTTGGAATCAAAGAGTATTATATCTTGGCATTGGCTTCATATGCTTTTCATCAGTTGTGTAGGACAGCGCTGCCCAAATTTCTACTGTGAAATGCTTAGGGATATAAATGACATAAAATAAAGAATGTTTATTCCTTAAATGTGATGATGCTGCATGGTAAGAAAAACAACAACGAGAAAACCTCTGGAAAGTATTGGGAAGTCTATTAAGTTCTTCCAGAAATGGTGATGTAACAGTTTAAAAGACTAGAGAGGTCTGTATCCTAGACTTCTTTTGTTCATTTTCCCAGCTAGAGGTCTCTAAAACAGGCAGGGTGAGGCTTGAGCATGTATAACCAGAATCATAGAATTTTGGAATAAAAAGGGGCCTTGTGCCATCTGGCCCAACTAGTAGTACTGTAATCCCCTCTACCACATATTTCTTGTTATTGATATTCAGTCATTTTAGTTGTGTCTAGCTCTTGATGACCACATTTGGGATTTGCTTGCCAAAGATATTGAAGTGGTTTTCCATTTCCTTCCCCAGCTAATTTTTACAGAAGAACTGAGGCAAACAGGGTGAAGTGATTTTCCCAGGGACACATAGCTAGTAAATGTCAGAAACCAGATATGAATCCAGATGTTAAGAGATCCAGGCCAGGGCTCTATCTACTGCACCATATAACTGCACACCACACACGTATAAAAGCTAACATTTAAATAGTATCAATTATTACACTAAGCACTTTATAGAGGGTATTATCTAGCCTCCCCTCCAGTGATAGAAAACCTAATACTTCACTGTACAGCCCATTCTTGTGCTAGAAAAATTTAACCTTCAGTAAGTTATTCTTAACAATGAGAAGGAAAAAAAAATACCTTGGAAACTTCTACTCATTGCTCCTAGATCTGCCGTTTGGAACAAAACATAACAATTCAATTATTTCTTCCATTAGACAGCCTTCAAACACCTTCATGCAATAATCAAATCTCCTTTAAGCCTTCTCTTCTCCTTATGTAGTTTAAATTGCATTAATGGTTTTTGGTAGCTATATCATATTGCTGACTCATACTGAGCTTGTAATCCACTAACTACCTATTTGTTTGCAGATAAATAGCCATGTAGTCATACCTCAACTATGTAATAACAACAATAACAAAAATAATAATAATAATAAAATTAATACAGTATTTACTATATGCCAGACACTGTGCTAAGTGTTTATAAACACCTCATTTGATATTCACAACACCCCTGATAGTTGGTGCTATTATTATCCCCATTTTACAGATGAGGAAATCAAGTCAAACAGCAATTAAATTACTTGCCTAGGGTCACACAGCTAGTAAGTGTCTCAGGTCTCCCTAATTCTAGTCCTCTACTTATATTTCCAACTCCTTCTACTTGTACTTTTGAAGCTGCTATTTTGAACACACAAGAATACGTATCAAGAACATAGCAAAGTGATTCAGCTGAGCGAAGCAGCAAAAAAACCTAGAGATCCTTATAGCTATTTTGTCCTCAGGCAAACAGGAAATGATAACCATAATCTTTAACATTCTGAGGGTGCTAAGGAGAACCAGCTCAAATAAGTCTTGAGGATGGTTTTAATATCTTTTAAGGAACAACTAATCTAACTTCCTTTTTGTCAGGGCAATAGGATATTGCTCATAATATATGGCTGTTTGAGGCGCAAAGGTAAAAAGGTGATTTTTGGTTGTGGTTTTAAAATATATATATATATCCAGTAGGCATATGATAATGAAAGCCTGGAGTTTAGGACAGAGACTATGGCCAGATATAAAGATCTGGGACTCATTTTCATAGAGATGACAATTTAACCAATAGAAGCTTAATTGGGTCACCAAAGGGGAAAAATGTAGAAAAGAGAAGTCAGAAGAGAGATTTGGGTGGTATCCATATTTTGATTTGGATGATAAATCAATAAAGGAGACTACAAATGAATGATGGAACAGGTGGGAAAAAAACAAGGGCAGCAGTGTTCTGAAAATGTAGCAAGGAAGGAATACTTAGAAAGAATGAGGGGTAAACAATTGTCAAATATGTCGGAGGTCAAAGAGAAAGAGCCTTAAAAAGAGGTCATTGGATTTGATGGTTTTGTAATCACTGATGAATTTAGAAAAAAAATAATTTCAAAAGACTGATGGGGTAAGAGGCCAGATTGCAGAGAATTAAACAGAGAGGAAGGGAAGTTGAGTCACTAACTGTGGTTTAATTTTTTAAGGACATTGGTTAAGAAAGGAAGGAGATATATCAAATGGTAGTTATCGGGTATAGTAAGATCTATTAAGATTTTTTTTTCTATCCTGCAACATTTTTTATTTGTGATTAACAAATTTACAGACAAGATGTTTGTAAATGCTGATAGGCTAAAATTTTAACAGAGATAAATGTGAAATCTGCTGTTGAATTCAAAGGATCTGCTTCTTAAGTAAAATGCAGGCTAAGACACGGGTGAACAACTATTTGTCAGAAAAATATCTGAGGGTTTGTGTAAACTCAGTATGAAAGACTAACACATTAGGACCTCCCCAAAATTCTAATTATATGGGATGAGATGGTAAAGGATAGTATAGAATTCAGAATAAAAGAGGTGATGGTCCCTCTGATTTCAATGCACATCTGGTCAGAATAAGATTAGATCACATCTGTAATACTAAGTTGCATTTTGGGTACGACATTTTAGGAAGCACACTGAGCAACTGGAAAGCAACCAAAGGAATGACTACTGGGACTGTCAGGAAAATGGAAACCGTGCTCTATAGGGACTTGTTTCACATGAATATGTGGCCCTTCTCTTTGGCATGTGCAAGTGATCTCATTCTAACTCATCTTCTCCAGCACATTGCCCTCTTTATCATCACTACTTTCTCATTTATCGTCAATCTCTCTCTATCTATTGGCTGCTTTCCTACTGCCAGCAAATATATCTATCTCTTTCTCATCCTCGAAATATCTCTCTTTGTCCATCTATCCTTGCTAGGTATCATTCTATAGCTGGTCCCTTTTTCAGCCTAAACTCCTTGAAAATGTCATCTGCAACAAATGCATCCATTTTCTATCCTCTCAATACCTTCCTAAATCTTTTCATTTCGGCTTCCAACCTCATTACTCAACTAAAACAGCTCTCTACAAAGTCATTAGTGATCTCCTGATGACCAAATTTAATGTCCTTTTCTTAATGTGCATCCATCTTGGCTTCCCTGCAGCCTTTGACACTGTTACTCTCCTTTTCTTAAAGCATTCTCTCTAGGTTTTTGTGACACCACTCTTACCTAGCTCTCTCCCTACCTGTCTGACCTTTCTTTCTCTATTTTGCTGGACCTTCTAGCAAGGGTTTTCTGAGAGCAGATTATATAAGCATAATTACAGGTAATAAGGAAAGAACAAATAGAGAGGGAGAGATGGAAGGCAGGTAGATTTGCTGGGTGGAATTGGTAAGAGAAGTCAGTAGGGAGTTGGAAAAAGAACTGTAGGGGAAAATATTATATGAGAGATTGGAGGTCAAAAAGAGAATGGTGGGATATATGAGGAAGTTGTGAGAACAATACAAGTGGAGAAGATAAAATTCATCTCAATTTTTTCAGTAAAACAAAATACAGGTTGTCAGCTAAGAGGGCAGGGGAAATCATTGCAGTTGGAGGTTTAATGTCATGCATGAGCAGCTTTCCAGAAGAATGCTACTGTGAACAGATTTTAAGGTTCTTATTGCACAGTATAGTGAATGCTCTATTTATTCCATAACAAATCAAAGCAGAACATTCACAGAAATTCAAAGTACAGTATTCACAATATTACAACTTACCACATAAAATCTAGCATATCATTAAAATGGCCATATAATTTTCACCAAAGTCATCACAATTTTTAGAACAATTTTCAATCATCTCAGAGTACAATAGTCAGTCTTCCACTCATGGGGCACACTAGGTTAACTCAATCAGTCACTTATTTAGCAATCAGTTACTAAGTATCATTAATCATTAAGTATAATCATTAGAAAATACACAAACCCTACACTCCTAGGTCAGTAGTAAATCACATTATTATCACAGCATTCAATACCCAAGGAGAGGTCTTTTCTTCATCTTGACCTGAGTCAAGTTCTCAGCAATCCCTGATCCTGAGGAGACAAAGCTTAACAAAGCCATGGTCAGAATTTCTTGAGACCAGAATCTGGTGGCAGAATCTGTTCTGCTGGGGAGAGAGAGTGTTTCTCTCAACAGCATCTGGAATCTGGACTGCTACTGCTGGACTGAGAACTAAGTCAGAATTTTCTTCAGACAAGAATTGTGGAGACTGAAGTTGCTGCCACCAGGAAGGCTGAAGAGGAAAGCCCCCCCGAGGCTGGAGAAAATAGTTTTGATTTTGAAAACCCGGGAGCAGTGATTTTGATTCTGTGAGCCAGCTGAGATTTATTCTGGGTCCTAGGGCCAGCCAAACTGCCAGAGGACTGAGGAAGCATGGCTGTGGTGACTATATTCTATCTGTCTGTTTTGATGTTGTTTTGCCAGATTCGTCTGTCGGTGAAGGACGGGGTGTTGTTGCAGAGGTACTGGAAACTTTGCTGTTGAATCAGAAGCCCTGAAGAAGGATTTTCTTGTTGTATGTTTACAGAAATCCTGGAATAGTGTCTTGCTGATGTTTTCAAGGGTCCTGAGACTGTTCTACAGGCAGGGAGTGAATTGATGAGGACACTGGTCTCAAGAAATTCTGACCATGTCTCTCTGGGGCCTTTCTTATATATACACATCATTAGCTTACTGTTTCAGCCAACCCCTTCATGTTATGTCAGCAACAGGAAACAGGAGTTCATACCTTCTGTTTCTTTCACAGAGGTTTGATTAGTTACTAAGGGCTAAGTAGCTGTTTACCTGCCAATACTCAAAGGGGTCTTCCAATTCAAATTAATTACCATTACAGAAGTTCAAGTAGAGATTATAAGTTTGAAATTGTTGTAGAAAATGAGTTAGAGATTCAATTAAGGAGGAGTTTAACAACAATCATCTTGCTGCAATGACAGATTGAGATTGATTAAGATTGAGATTACGTAACAGAAATTTTTAGTACCCCACCCCCCCCCCAGTCAACATTGTTTCCAGATTGTCTCTGTTCAACAGTGCTATGAAAAGGATCAGAGAAGGCAGATATTAAGTAATACAAGACTGGGATTAGGCAAAGTGTAAATGTTGAGAGTAGTACTAAAATAAAAAATATCAAAGAGTGGGAAAGGGTGAAAAATTGAACTAATTTGATAATGGATTGAGATTGGGAAGTGAGCAAAGTGTTGAAAGGACAGGGTTGATGGCCTGGAAAAATGCTGAAGAGTGGAGAAATTAGAAACTCAGAAGAGAAGGAAAAATAGAATATTATGATCAGATAAAAGAACTTGTGAGCTCTTGATTTTGAAAATGGGATACCTTGTGGGTGATGTCAAGACCAAAAAGTGTTTTTTTCTGAGTGTCTGAAGTAGAGTAGAAAACATCATGGGAGTTGAACTGATTTAGGAATTGGGAGGTTAGGGTATGTAAACACAAAAAAGGTGGAATTTTTCTTGCTTTTCTTTCTGGAGTTCAGTTTCTCAAGCTCATGCTAAATTGTAAACATCTAAAGGATGAATCTGCTCTGAACCCTGGTAATTCACAATTGTGTTGCATCACATAGTTTGTGATGCCTTCTGGCCCTGAACTTATTAGTTGAAAACAATATATACTGGAAGTTGGGTATTGTATTTTGAGGCTCACATATTGGAAGAAACTTTCTTTGTAATTTGGCCAGATGAGATTTTGTGCAGTCATTGTTAAGGAGCCCCCTGGCTTCGAGAACTCAGATCTTAGCACTCCCTGATCTGGTGACTATGTATCAATTATTTTGTTTAGGCAGTGGAGCCCTGTCTATTGGATCTCTATGCTAATTTCTCTATGTTTCTCTGCTTGTATTTTCTCCATGTTCAGGGTGCTGACTCTTCCCCTAAATTAGTGAGTGATTTTTACATTCTTTACTTCTCTGCTTGTATATTTTTTTTGCTTTTTTTTTGGAGGGGCAATTAGAGTTAAGTGACCTGACCAAGGCCACAAGGCTATTAAGTGTTAAGTGTCACATTTGAACTCAGATCCTCCTGACTCCAGGGCCAGTGCTCTATTCACTGTGTGACCTAGCTGCCCCCTCTGCTTGTATTTCTCCATGTTCAGGGTTCTGACCTTTCCCCTGAACTAGTGAATGAATTATATATGTTTAAATAAAGATTGTTGACCCCTTTGAAGCTGTCTTTCCTTTAGAAAAGTAGATCAAAGCCTGTGCTAATAGGCCATCCTTGATGTAAAAGGGTCCTTGCTAATACAGGCTATTAGAGGAAATGTGTGTATACATATATGTGTATGTGTGTATATATATGTATATATATATATATACACACATATATATACATATACATATATATAATACACACACACACACACACACACACACACACACACACACACACACATATATACGTATATTCAACTCCTCTAGTAAAAGACAGTAGTTGGAAGCACCTCATTATGCTATGATCAATTCACAGGAGGGAGAGTGACCAGGGAAAATGGTGACAACCAGGACATGAATTGGGTTACAAATTTGGGTAATGTGAAATTCAAGGAAAGAGAAGTTGCTTAGAAATGGCAAAAGAAGCAGTCTAGATGTAGAAATGGAGGCAAGGAATATTGTGACTGCAAATCAGAACAAGTACATTGGAATGTGTGAAAAATTGTATAATCAGCATTGGAAAAATCCTGAGAGACAGGATCATCTAGCAAAGTGGTTCTCAACCTTCCTAATGCTGTGACCCTTTAATACTCATATGTGGGTGTATCTGCATGTGAGCAGACCCGCCTGGAGATGGATAGAGAAGCAGTGTCTCAGTTCCTAAGACCATTGGAAATAACATATTTTTCAATGGCCTTAGGCGACCCCTGTGAAAGGGTCCTTTGACCCCCAAAGGCTTCATGGCCCACAGGTTGAGAACCACTGATCTAGGAGGAGCCAGATCTCCATGAGGTCCACATCATAGAATGAACATAAGAAGAATTCTAAAATTATGTGGAAGTATAAGCTACACAGACTATATTGGAAGCAACAGCCAGATTTGTGTGGTATTTTTAGGGTAAATGAAAATAAGTGATGAGGCACTTCAGGATAGTTTCTATATGCTTGTTTTCTTCCCAGGGCATATATTAGAATTATCTAAGGAGAGTATTAAATAATGATATGTGTTAAATGAAACATTCCCATAATTTCCAAAAATGTTCTTAGGCATTTCTTCCAAGAGACTCATTTTATCCTGCATATAAATGCTATGATTGTGTCTCAGCATGTCATTGAGTAGAAAGAACTTTACCAGCCTTAATAGTAAGTCTGAGATCCTTCCAACTGCCTTCATTTTTTGTTTCTCTTATACATGGCCCATATGTCTCAAGTGTCAGGAATACTGTCCCTATCAATGTTAATTTAACATATGGTTTAAGTCTATGATTACAATTAAAAATCAACCCAAATGTTCAGTTATCACAAGAAATCAATGTATATTTAATTTAAAAAAAAAACAGCTACTAATCTCTTTAGTATCAATTTCTTTTCTTTTTTAGTTCAAATTTTTTTACTTTTGAAGGCAAAATGTGATTAAAGGATAACCAAAATATAAACTTACAGGTTTTCCATTATGTGTGGGGAAAAATGAGTAAGAAACTCATAGGATAAGAATGTGTGGAGGAGTTAATACCTGTACCACTTGAAGGAAAACTCATAGCAAGAAACCCCTGGATTCACACAAGCCTGTATATACATATATGACCATAGGATAAACATATCTCTGGACCTGCAAGTTGCTTTCTGATGATATTTTATTATATTGGTTTTAGAGAAGCACATTGTAATAGGAAGTATATCTGCTTTTGTGTTTAGATTGTTAGCATTTATCACAGTAATAAACTTTGCATACAGTAGGTGTTAAATAAATGCTTTCATTCATTAGATTGCTGAATTCAGAGTCAAGAAGATGAATTCAAACCCTGCTTCAGATATTTACTAATTGTGTGATTCCAGGCAATGTGTCTCTTAATGTGTCTCAACTTTTGTTTTCTCATTTGTAAAATGTGGATAATAATATCACCTAACTGATAGGGTTGCTATAAGGATCAAATGAAATAATATTTGGAAAATGTTTTGTAAATTTTAAAGCCATATACAAACATTAGATACTACTGTTATCAGAACCTTCATGTTCTTCAAGGCTCAGGTCAAGCACTTCCTTCTGGGCCTTTCCTGATTTCCCCACACGCTAATATCTCCTTTCCCCCTGCCTCTGTGAATTTAATTTATACTTATTTTTTAAGTCTTGTACACACACACACACACACACACACACACACACACCTTCTGAAAATATAAACACAATTTATACATGTAAATATATATATATATATATATACATAATATGTGTGTGTGTATATATATATATACCTATATATGTATATGAAAATTGTTTCCACTGATAGAATATAAACTCCTTGATGGCAGGGAATTCTTCGTTTTTCTGTCATTTTTATCTAGGATAATTAATATCATATAGTAGTTGCATGATTAGTTCTGGTTAATGGACTGTTTATCCTCTTGTTCTAGAAAATATTTAAAACAGAATGAAAGATGGTTCTAGCAAGAGAGAAGATATTATAAAACATGGTAGGATCAATGAAAATTATCTATTTATCTAATCTATTTATTTGTTTACTAATCTAGGGGAGGGGGATATTCCTACCAAGTCACAAATTCAAAATTACAAGAATCATTTCAGGTCTGTTAAAAACATTAATTATAGATAAGCATGATATTTGTTTCTAGAATTAAACAATTAACTAGTTTTCAGTAAGTTAGTATATGCATGGAAGGTGTGGATGATATTATCTATGTAAATAATCTAAATAAACGTAATTTTTCAAACACTTTAGTCAAGGTGAGAATCTAAAATTTATTTTTGAGGAGTTGTTTTTATAAATTCTTGGCATAGGCAATAAGTATATGCAGTTTGCTACTGATTATCCTTATGTGAACATGCACACAAACAGGTTTTAAGCCCCTTAGGAGTACTAGATCACTATTTGGCACCTCAGCAGATGGTGCTTACCTTGCTGGCAGGTGATGAAGGTGGAGAAAAGGGCTTGTCATCTCATATCCCAATGACCAATCCTTTCAGTTTAAAAATGAAAAGGACCCACTTATGAATCCCTAAGCTGAATGATTCTGCTACAGTAACTCATTCCAATTTATTTGTGTTGTGGGCAGTCATAAAAGAGGAAAGTAGGTTTCCCTTATTTACTATGAAGCTGAAAGGTTTCCTTTCAAGTCTATCATAACTTCTGTACTCACCATAACAGCAACAATTCAATCAAGAATCTTCTTTAAAGGTATGATGTCAGCCCCCAGCCCCCCCCCCCAAAATTCAAGAGGTCAGATTCCCTCCACGTTTAAGTCCATTTGACCCCAAATGCATTAACCCAACCTGCCTTTGTGTCCTCTCAGGCTGTCATGTAAGATGCACTCTGCACAAAATAAGGAACATCGACCTTGAAAGGAAAGAAAGAAAAAAAAAAACAGCCACCCAGACCAAAATGTAGGCTCTGTCAAAATGATTTCTTATTCCATTTTACTGAAGCAGTGCCATGCTTTATCACTTGTGAGTTCATGTCTTACAGCTGAGGCAGCCCACTTGAATTGGTAAGTTGTTTAAAGTATACATGTGCTGTTCACATTGTCACTATGATTTAAAAGGAGAGAGGTATTCTGCAGGTGAAATACAACTGCAGCGCAGAGAGGAAGTGGCAACCCAAAGCATTCAAACATGTATAATTAATTGCTATCCTTCTTGATGTCCATTTTTTCCTCCTTTTATGGGTAGTGTTCAGTTGGACTCCAGCTGTGTGAGAAGAGGGGCTTAGCAGTGAAGGGGGTTGGCATCATATCATCCTGGGGCTTTGGCTTAAGTCTATGTATCATAGAGATAAGTAAAATAGGTCCAGACTCCTTCACTATACTTGGTGAAATGTTATCTGTATCCTCACCCTCCCCAAAAGAAAAAAAAAAACACAAAACAAACCAAAAACAAACATCCACCTCTCTGTATTCAATGAAGGATAATGCCAGAGGATCAGTGTACAGAATATTGTGAGAATACATGCAGTGGTTACATAATAATGCTTCTGACTATTAGCATATTTAAGAGGTGTCCAGGCCAGCCTTCACCTTCTTCATTATGGAGTCAGAAACTTTGTTAACCTTAGTTAAAGTTCAGTCAGAGATAAGATTGTTTTTCCTTGTTTTGGTCATATCTAACTCTTTGTGACCCCATGTGGGATTTTCTTGACAAAGATACTGGAGTGGTTTCTGATTTCCTTCAGTACCTCATCTTACAGATGAGAAAACTAAGTAAAACAGGGTTAAGTTACTTGCCCAGGGTCACACAGCTAGTAAGTGTTTGAGATCAAATTTGAACTCTGATCTTCCTGACTTCAGAGAGGATGCTCTATCCACTGTGCCACCTAGCTACCCAAGAGACAGGATTAGCAAGGACTTATTTATGTTTTCCTTAGAAGCAACATAGGAAATATGGATTTTGTAAAGTAGAGAGGTTGCTCTTTTATGTTTTATCAGGAGGCAATCCCGTTCAGGATAATCATACTAGAGTAAAACTATCCCTATTAAAATGTAAACTGTAATTGAGGAAAGCAATTTGCCTAGTAGCACTGAAATCACAAAGTCGCTTATTGTTATTCACAAACAAGGCAACACTGAGGTGGAATATTCAAAAAAGCTCCCCAAACTCTATTTTAATTTTCTTTAAATGTAATTGAAAAATCTGTGGTGCCAATGTTAAAAGTTGAACTCATTTTCTAGTGCATTACAGCATAGTACCACATTGTCTATACATCCCATGTAAATTAACAACAACATTATCAGGCTACAATGAATTTGAGCACCACTCCATCTGCACTTTCTGAAATGGGAATAAATAAAAACTTGAAAGCAATGCAAATGAAGTTGATGACAAAGAGCCATGAAAACTTGCAAGTAGGTCAAAAGTGAATGTACTTGGAATGGCAAACAATTCTGTTTTATCTTTTAATGTCCTTTTTTTTCCCACCATGAATTGATTATCTTTCAGGAAAGTATACATGCCAGCATTATATGTTAATAAACCATAAATATTAAA
>CM053587.1:119317140-119360369 GCA_028646515.1 Pseudochirops corinnae
CATATGTTTTTACTTTCACATAAACAACTGGCACAGATGAATAAAAGAAATCATAAAAATTCCCCTTTAAATTGGTTTATATTAAAGTAGTATACATTTATTCTGAAAATCATTTCCATTTTTGCTAGATAATTTATTTTTGTTGATAGTAAAATCAACTTTCAAGAGATGAGCAACATTATTTTTTTTCCTATGACTCCCCATCATGAGAAGCCACCAAAGAGTATCTAAGCAAATCTTCTATTGGCATTATTTGGATATTTCTCTAGGTTTGCTGTGTGATAAGCCTAGTCTGTTTATATAGGCCTTTCTTTGAAATAATACCCCTTCTTATTCCCTTCACATGTCTGATAGAGAAACAAGTGTCTTAAAACTATTTCTTGTTGTTGTTTTCCTTTGCTTTTTTTTTTTAAGAGATGTCCTGACTTCACAGCTGGTGAGTTGACACTTTTCATCACTCTACCACTTGGCAACAGATGCCTCTCACTTAGGCACAGATGCTGAGTATCCACCCAACCCTAACATTAGCCTTGTGTTCTGGACTAAGTGGGTCTGTATAGTGGTAATTAAGATTTGAATAATTAGAAAATGAGCAGGATTACTTTCGGAATTTATCCTGACATTGAATCCTTATGTCTTTTCCTGAATGCTGACCACTAAGCTCTTCTTGTATCTTAGCTGAGGTTATGACATTTTTCTACGTAATAGATTACTAACATTCACCTCCCAAAATCCTATCCTGGAAAGACATTTTAAAACTTCAGTAATCATATTGGCCAGTAAGACAAACACCCCCCCTTACCAAAACATATGTGTTTTTGTGTGTGTGTATGTATGTATGCATGTATGTGTATACACATATACATATATATATATTAAACTGTGTAGTTATACATCTAGTTAGATGTCTACCTCCTTCTCTGTGTGTATGATAATGATTTCTACTTTCAATCTAATTCAACAAGAATTTACTAAGGAGCTAGTATGAGTTATAAGAGGCGAGAATCAATTCTGTGCTCCTATTATAATCATTAATATCAAGTAAAAGATACACAGCTAAATGAACAGACATGTAATCGGATATAGATTTAAAACCGTTTAGGAAACATAATGACCTGAAGAAAATTTGTTTTTTGGTCATTGTAAAGTCTCTTAGCAAAGTGCAATGATGATAACAATGTCAATGAGAGCACTTTGAAAGATAGCAGTTATGTTGTTTAATGTTATGATTATTCCAACATCTGAATGCGAAGAAAGTGTCTATTTTTGTTCAATAAGTAAAATATCAGAGACACAGAGAGATTATGGAATATTGCTAATTTTATTTACATTAGCACTGAAAATGTTCATTTGGGAGCTTGTTGGTCAAGCTACCCATGAGGTCTAGGGATATCTACAGAATCTATAGAGGATAAGAGCAAATACCATCATACAGAGAATCTTTTATATTAATTATTCTTTTTTCCGCTCCAGTCAAGACATAAAATGAACCTCAGGAAAATGGCTTTGGGAATATGTATCCTAACATTGGCATTATTATGCTTTTATTTGCCCTAGAGAATCATATTTCCTTGTGGAGAGGCTTTTTTTTTTTGAAAGTAGACATAATGAGAATGTTCTATCTAAGCAGACATTGTTCATATATAATATAGTATAGTTTAACATAAGCATGAAGTATAAGAACAGCACTTAATTTAAAAGGTTTGTACTTCAAAAGAAGAGACCATTTTAGTCCCAGAATATGATTAATGTTGTTCTAATTTATTGGAAAACTATTCCTTCATGTTTGGGAACTTGAGAATGAAACTATAAAAAAAGTTAAACAAGAGAGATGACAGGCAGAGTAGAATTATAAAAATACATCAACTATAAGAGAATAACAGGGAATCCTCAAGTCCTATGAAAACTAAACAGAATTTTATTGCATTCCTAATGAAACTATGCTTTCACATCATATCTATATTTATAATAAAATCTATTATGACAGATACATGGGAAGGTCCCTTCAATCATCCAGTCATTTAAAAACAATTATCAAGATCTTTGGCATGTGAGGCAGTTTGGGAAGCACTAGGAATTTTAACAGATGGAATAGTGTCTCAAAGAGCTTACAACAAATTAGGGTGAGATAAAGATGTTTACAAGTATGATATAAGGTAAGATTTGGACATGGAAAATAAGTGTTAGAGATAATATGATAGCCACTTAAGGAGAGAGGGTAACTTTAATCTGAGAGCATAAAGAAGCCTTTATTGGTGAGATGGCATCTGAACTGGCCCTTAATGGAAAAAAGGGAATACGTGGAACTAGAGTATTTCATGCCTTGAGAGTTGTACAAGATCAATGCATAGAAGTGATAACAGGCAGGTTATGGTTTGTGAACAGCTAGTAGTTCAGTCTGGCTGAAACATATAATGTCTGAAGGAAAGAAATGCAGAATATGAAAGTAAGGGAATATATTTGCACCATAAGAAATGATGAAACACGATGTTAATATGGTTTTATGTGTTTCAAATAAGAGTGAAGAAGTTAGATGGAGGAGGAGGGGAGTTGCCCAGAGATGACATTAAATTTCAGCGCAGGAACAACAGAGAAACAGTCAAGGGTTTACAAGATTCAAGGCTACAAGACAGCTTTATTGAAACGGCTGACCCTGTAGGGTCGGGACAGGAGAATCAGGATCCTTGAAGACAAATGAGAGAACTTGGAGATATACAGTAGGGCCAAAAAGGAAGTTCAGGAATTAAGTGGTAGGAGGAGAAGAACAGAACATTCTCAGGGAAGAAAATAATAGTTCAGTCATTGAGCTCTAGTGGTATCAAGTACTTGTGAGACGTACATTCAGGGTCTTCCCTAATGGTTGGCTGAAGGAAAGTGGGGATTAGCATCATGATATTTGTAAAAAAAGAGACAAGGGTATTAGAAAGATCTTCAGCAGAAATAGTGAGGTTTCAGAAGATAATGGCAAACGTTTAGTTATAGTGAGTACTTTAAAGTTGGCAGAGCAAATGCCATTTGAATAACACTGTTATGCAGTAGATACAACAGTTATTATTATGGCTATTTTACAAATAAGAAAGCTGAAGCCCATTGATTTGAAGTGACCCCCACAGAAATGCAGTTAAGCAAGCTTGCAAAAAAGCGATCTGAATATGGTTGTGGCTCCTTCAAGTCCAATCACTGATATATACTATATTATGCTGACTCATTGACAAAAATTGCTAGGAAAATTGGACAGCAGTATAGAAGAAAATAGGTTTGGACCAATACTTTACAACTTACATGAAGATAAACTCTAAATGTGTATGTGACCTTGATATTTAAGGACATATCATGTAGAAATTAGAGAAATATGGGAAAAAAATTACCAATCAGTTTTAGACCTAGAAGAAAAATTCATAACCAAACAAGAAACAGAGGATAACAGAAGACAGATAATTTTGCTTAATTTTTTTTTAAGTTTCGCATAATCAAATTGATAAATAAAGCAAAGATTAAAAGGGAAATAATTAACTATGAAAAAATCCTTGCAGATAATTTCTCTAATAAAAAGTCTTATTTTTAAGATATATAAAGAACTGATTCAAATTTCCAAGGGAAAATAATTGCCCAAATATTTGATGAATGTTCTAAGGATATGAACAGACAGTTCTCAAGGGAAGAAAGCTAGGCTATGTACCTCCATGGGGGAAAAAAAAAAAGCTCCAGAACACTACTAATTAGCAAAATGCAAATTAAAGCAATTTTGAAATTCTACCTCACATACATCAAAGTGGCAAAGATGACAAAGAAGGAAAATGATAAATGATGGAGGGGCTGTGAGAAAACAGGGACTGTATTATTATTTTACTTCTTTTACTTTGTTACAAGAGACCTTTCAGAAAGTGAGAAGAATCTTTAAATGTTTGTAATGTAAAAGCAAAACATATCAATAAAACTTTAAAGAAGAAAAAACATGATGACAGATGATAGGGTGGAGGGGGTGGCAGACAAAAACTGTGTATCAGTAGTTGATTCATAATTTTTATGGGGATTCTGATCCTTCTCTGGGAAAAATAGCAGAGTATCCTTGAGGTCGTTAAATTCAGTGACATACATCAGGGGATTTGTGATTTTGTTGATGTGGGAATTCCTTCCAAAAATGGAAAGTGTTGCAATAAAACAATCCATCTATTTCCTTTCACGCTATGAGACTCTAGTTTTTATAAACCTACAAACTCTACCCAATGTGCGGGGAGATTTTCTCTGAAACTCTTGACAACACACGGATAGAATTTGAGGATGAAATTATCTATCAATTGTGCCCTGAATGACATGACTGGTGTATTATCTGTCACTCTTCTCTCCCCCTAATTCTCTTAAGAAATCATTTTAATATTTTTCTTAGGTAGTATTTAACTGGTAATATGCTTTAGCCTTCTCATGTTTTTCAGGTGCCTCTTTGTGACCTCTGACATAGTACTTTGGAAGTTTTCCTAAGCTTCAATACCTAGGAAAGTAATATCCCATGTATCATAGTCAGAAGATATCAATGGATAGATATTGTTAGATTAAAACAAAAATATGAATATTTGCTTCTGGGAGAAAATTGGGGTTGTTAAAAAAATCCCTTCACAATTTCCCCCAAAGCAATTCAGTCTGACATTGTTGCTACTGGTCAGTTCTGAAAGCAGTTTAATGTTGATATAAAGTGTTTCTTGAAGATGTGCATGTTGAGGTACCAGATCTATGGTTTGTCCATACATTATGGCCAAGAGACAGTGTACGTTTGTTTCTTTTTACTGAATGTAGTTAGGGCAATATCTTGCATGATCGTGGATCTCATGGGAATGGCAGGACACTATAATTTGCAAGAACTTCATGAGATGAGCACAATATCACTGGCAAGTACAGATATCTGGATTACCTCTTTATCTACAGGAATACCTCATTATTGGACATACTCCATGATAGTAGCAAACACTTTTGGAGAGCAGAATGTGTCCTGCCTAACTTGACACTGATAGTCAAATAGCCACTCAACACAGTTTTCTGTGTTTTATATCATTTGAGAAAATCTTGTGACAATGTGATATAATCAGATAGTATGAATTTTAAAGTAAGAAACATGTTATTATCACAGATTGAGCATCTGGAAGTGGTAAGGGGAAAAAAGTATATTGCTCACTCCTTCTTCTGGCTCTGTCAGTTGGTAGAAGGAAGATCAAAAGACAGAGGGCAAAAATAAAAAGAAGAGCAGCCAGCATCAAAAGGTTCTATTAGGAAAAAGTTAGATCTCTAGTACAGGCAGTACCAATTATATTAAAGTATAAATTGTTTCCTAGGAAACTATGTCAGGAATCAGAAGTTTGTCACCTTTGCACCATCCCACTTGACACCCCCTTCCAATCTTCCTGTCATTTAGCAAACTATTGACTTTATACACATCCCTAAAGGAATGGTTACTCACTAGAAAAATCTAGTTCAGACTATTATTGAAGTCGATATTTATAAAGCAAAGTTTTCTTTTGGACCTCTTCCATTTCCCTTCTAGTACTCCTTTCCTTGCTATTACTCTTTTCTGTTATCCTAGGCAATGGATGATCAGGGCGCCTAAAAATTCACTATTGCGTCCTACTCTGAAGCTCTTCCTTAATACCTAATGTTGTGAACCTTCCCTTTCCTCCACAGTACCTACCTGCTTTATATCCCACTTCTTCAAAATCCTGCTGTTATTTGCTAATCAAGTTAGTATCATTACTTATTAACACTGAAGCATGAATTTATACAATTCTCTTAGTTAACGCACTAATTATTTAAATTTTATGACTTAAGCAAATGGATCACCACCCAGCTCTGTGCTCACAAGTAAAGTCTGTGATTTCAGATGAGTTTCTTCTCAATAAAGAATACACACACACAAAACCACATATTTTTGTTATAGTGATACAATAATATACTTGTCTGAAATGAACAGTGTATAAATTCATTAAACCAGTGAAGTGAAATCCATGCATAATGACATGATGTCATCAAGATAATTTAATATCATTAAAAGGCAAAGTGTAGTGCCCTTCAAAGGAAACTACATAGGTGGCAGAATTTTTCACATATGTCCTAACTCATAATATTTCTTCTGGCCCTCCAATGCTAATTAAGTTGTGATTTTTTTTTTAAATTTTATTATAGTTTGCATCATTCATTTCCACAGGATTTTGATTTACATATTTTCAAAATATTGAAAATATTTTATTTATAATATTTACATATTATAAACTTTTGAAGGCAGGTCATGTTTTCCCTAAAGTATTTCTATGTTTAAGTTTGGGTCATTCCTATTGGACTGGGATGACTATCTGTCAAAGCCTCTGCTACATGCATCAGTCTCCCCTGCAACTCTACTTCTCTATTCTCCCCTATTTTCCAACTGTTCTCCCTTGCTAATCCTGACATTCTTCTACCATGGGCTTCTGGATAAAATGAGGAGAAAAGCAGCAGAGGAAAAGGCCCCTATAGGACGAGAAGTAGCGATGAGGAAAGGGAAAAAGGAAATTGAGAGGTTTTAGTCAACGGATATAATTGAACATTTCAGTGGTATCAAATGTCATCAAGTACAAAGGTATTAGTTGTGATTTAAGTTAACTTACACCATCATATCAAAACAGTTGTGTTTTCTCAGGGTTTTTCTTTACTTTCTTTTCTTTTTTTTCCAAAAAAAAAAAAAAACATGGCGTAAAGAATTGTTTTTTCTTTAAAAAGTTTTCCTTTATTTTTCCAGCTTACTTCCAGCCAAACTTTGTATCATGTTCCTCTTACAATACATGCAGATGGAAGCATAATTATATGCCTATTCTTTTTCTTTAAAATGTCTTTAAAAAAATTCAACACTGAGTAGAGAAAAAACCCCGATACCTAATTAGACTTCTGAAAAGATACAGAGTGGTAGTGCAATAAACCTGTTTACTTTTTTTTTGACAAGAGATATTTCTCTATTATCTTTATATTATGTTTCTCCTTAGATACAAGTCACAACATTTATCTTGATATTATGGTTCTCTCTGCCTTTCAGATGTTTGCCTTCAGGGGTACTGATGCAACTGAAACACATTATATTTGGTGGATCTGCATTAAAAATCAGTTCCTTTTCCTGACAAGCTATTTAAAACATCATTTGTGTCTTGTGAAAGCTTTTGGAAAAATCCAGAGACTGAGACCAATCTGACCCAGTCTGTTTTTCTGCAAGGACTGCAATTTCCTTTTGAGGATTATGGTTTTAGGGAAGATAATTTCTAAATATCTGTGAGGGAAATGCTTCCTGGAAGAAATGTTTTTTGTTTACCTTGCACTGATTTTTTTTTAGGATTTTTCACCTCATCCTGTATAAAGGAGAAGATAGCAAATATAGCTTAATTATAGTAATATTAAGTATAATAGCATAGCTATTCTTTAAAAATGGGATTAGAAAATGTGTATTTCTCTGTTGGTTGTGAAACAGAATTGTTTTCTTTCATTTACTTCACACTGTTTTTCCTCAAAGATCAAAAATATTAGTGTAAATATTAGTATTGTTCTATTGGACTGAGTATATCTGGCTAAGGGGGGGAAAGCCGAAGCTAAAGGAGATACGCTTTTAGAGTAGACAAATTTGCAAGTTAAAATATGCATCTCCATTGATCACAAATGGGATGAGAAATGTCATCTAGTTATTATACAGAAAAAAGAGCTGATTGAAAATTAGTGACCTTTACAACACATTTGCAATTTTTTTTTTCCTATTGTTCATTAGAAGACAGTGGCTGAGAAATGTACAGGGCATGTCAAGTGAATATGGTAGAAATGCACATTTAAAAAAAAATTAGTGGCACGTCTTAAAAAAAAAGCCTGTTCTAACAACTAATGCTATGGCAATCTGTTGGAGGTCACCTAGTTTTGAAGACATCTTCATGCTGAGTTTGACATTTCATGGAGGTGACATAGTTGGGCTTAGAGATTAGAGAGGGTGGCTGGAACTTAAGTGACAGAGAGGACTATGTGATAGCTAATGCATAGTGGCACTGGGACTGGCCTGGAAATAAATGATTTCTCTACTATGCAGAGTATAACAGTATATTACCCTTTTTAGAAATGAAGATTGGGTATAGAAATGTTGACTTTTCAAAAGAAAAAGAAATCACCTACAAAATAGCAAATAATTTTCAAAAGCTATTTTGAGTCTAGATCAGAAGGAAAATGTATAAGTATCTGACTTGTTTCCATGCTCACAATTAAAAATGCCAGAATCAAACTTGGGTGGACTCAATAGAATTTCTTTATGATCTGGAATCATAGGAAATGTATTGGATGGCTGGGAAGGGCCAACTTAAAATCAATTCCCCCACATTCTACTTTTGGCTATTAAGGAAGCATTATACAAGGTGGCATTTTTATGCCCTACTTGTTTCCCTAAATACCACATCAAACATTTCCAGGGAAAATAAGATGTAATCTTTCCTTTTTGTCAAGTTTCAGGGCTGCATTGCAGACATTTAGACTCTTAGAAGCCAAAATTACTCTTATGGGGTTTTAGGACTAAAAACACTCTATTTTAAAATGTCCATTTATTTACAGGTCAAATCCTGCTGCCACAAATAGTATTACAGTGAAAATCTATATGGAACAAAATGATCTTCCAGCCTCAGTCCATGCTCCACTTATTTCATTAAATATTTGATACAACTAAATTCTAGTACCACAGAATAAAGTGGACAGTTCCATGAAGCCTATTGTAACAAGATTGAATCTTTACTCACTAACTACCTGAAAGGTATTTTGAGCTCTGAAGTGTGACAGAGTATTCAGAGGATTGACATTTTGAGACCAGTTAGGGAAACACAAAATCCACACTGCCAACTCCCCCAAATGAAGTCAAAATACCACAGCTTGAAGCAGTCTTTGATATGCCAAACCTATGCACTTCAAGGTTTCTTTCTACTGATACCAAGAAAAGTTTTTAAAACTTCAAACTAAACTGTTACTTTAAATTCTATTCTTACCTTCAAATGTAATCATCACTTACTTTGACCCTGCTAATTTTGAGATGAAAATATGAAACTAATCTGGGTTGCATAAAGTTTAAATGTTACAAGACAGATGCTCTATCTCACTCTAAGATACCTGAATTGCAGGGATGATACAACAATGTTCACACTAATTGTACAATGGTCTTCCATCATTTCAGTCCTACTTTTCCTGAGCCAATTTGTGGTTTTCTTGGCAAAGATATTGGAGTGGTTTGCCATTTCCTTCTCTCACTCGTATTTTAGATAAGGAAACTGAAGGAAGCAGTGTTAAGGGATTTATTCAGGGTCACAGCTAGTAAATGTCAGAGGCTGGATTTGAACTCAGGTCCTCCTGACCCAAGGCGTGCAACTTTATCCACTGCACCACCTAGCTGCCTGATTATATGATATATAATAGATTTGTTACCCTACCATTGGTGGGAAGAATCAGAGGCAGAAAGTTGGTGCAATGGATAGAACACTGGGCTTGGAAACAGGAAGACTTGAATTTACATATTATTTCAGACACTTTCTAATTGTGTCATCATGGGCAAACCCCTTTACCTTAATCTTTTTGCTTCAGTATCATTAATTGTAAAATGGTGATAATATAATAATAGCACCTACTTCCCATTTGTAAATAGTTTAAGCACAGTGCCTGGGGCCTAGTAGGTACTTTATAAATGTTTGTTTTCTTCTTTCTTATATAATTTTCAAGTAGAAATAAATGGTCATAGTACTGGTCAGCCTTATACACAATGATAAGTAGTTAGCAAAATGTTTCTAATTTCTAAAGAAACTCTGACAATTATTGCTTTGCTTGCAATTTTTCCAGTGATGAGTGACAGGTCACAACACAAAAAAGATCTATTCCAAGAATTTCAAGTATACTTTACATTACTGGAACTGAAAAGCAAAGCTAATAAGGTAAATAATTATGCGTTGTTTACTTATAGTCTTACTAATAGAAGCAACTCTTCATTGATGTTTTCCTCAATACCTTATACAAATTATGCAGAAACTTTTTCAAAGATGGAATGTATACATTTTAGATCCATCTTAGTCACATGAGAAAACAATAGCTCATTAATATTGAGACATCTTAGGAGATAATCACGCCCTTCCCAAAAACTGCCCCTGGAAAATGCCAAAATTTTTTTACTAGCCTGAGTGGACCATGACTTAAATCTAGTATATGTTTTCTTGCATTAATTCTCTTGCATTAACTGCAGAGGGTAAAAAGTACATAGCACTTCCACAGAAGAATGTAGAAAAGTATACTTAGGTGTTTGGGGAGGCCTAACAGTTACATGGACTGAGAGAGAATGTGAAGTATCAGAAAGAGCAATGAACTGGGAATCTGAAGATCTGGGTTTGAGTTCCAAAACTTAGAGCTGTGTGATCTTGGACTTGCTGTGATAAATGTAACCACATTTGCCTTCAATTAAGCAAACTTAGTGTTTTCTGGTGTTTACTAAATATTTATTTTGCAAAAGGCAATATTCTGGGCGATAGAGATGTACAGATAAAAGCAAATGAGCCCTGGACATCTAGCAAGGGAGACGTTACAGAAACACAAGGGACACAAAAATAAGTAAATACAACGCTAATGCAAAATAATACAAAATGACTTCAAAAGGAAAAGAGGACTGCTAACTGAGGGTTAGGGGAAAAGAAAGAGCTTAGAAAAGTGTCTCATGTAGGAAGTAGTACCTGGAATTTTTTTTAATGAGAACAGAATAATCTATTGAGTTTATAAAGAGGAAAAAAAAAGAAACACTTTCAAATAAGAGGCACCATTTCTGCCAATACTCAGATATAAGAGATGGGTTGTTTTGTAATACCAATACTTCAAGTATTTCATTTTGAAAAGAGAGAATACATGAAGTAAAATTGGAAAGAGAGGTGAGAAACAAACTGAAAAGGGCTTTAAATGCCAGGCTAAAGAACTTGTATTTGGTCCTACAGACAATCAACAGTTACTGACAATTTTTGAGCAGGAGTTTGAAATGGTCAGATCTGTATTCTAGGAATATCAATCTGGCAGCCAAGTGGAGGACAGATAAGAGCAAGGTGAGATACTAAGCAGGGAGAAGAATCAGCACACAATCATAATAGTATGAGTGAGAAGTAACAAGACCCTGGAACAGGAGAAAGGCATAGATAAAAAAAATGTTGTACAAGTATAATCTACAAATTTTGATAACTGGAAGGATATAGGGGTGGAGGAAGAAGTAAGGGGAAAGAAGAACTAGAAAATTTTGAACCTGGGTGACTGAAAGCATGGTGTTGCCTTCAACTGAAACAGATTAATTTAGAAAAGGGGTGGGTTTGCAACTTGTAGGATATACCAAACTCAAAAGCATAACAATCAATTGTTAATATGCCAGAGGTTAGAAAAGATTTTGGTGTTAGATACAAAGATTTGAGATGATTATAAAAGCCTTGAGATCACCAAGGCAAATAGTATATTGAAAGAAGATATGAGAGTGTAAGCCAGTCTAGCATAGATGAGGTGGGAGGAATTATATTTGATTTATATATATACATATATATATATATGTATATATATATGTATATGTATATATATGTATATGTATATATATGTATATATGTGTATATATATGTATATATATATGTGTATATATATACATATATACATATATATATGTATGTATGTGTATATATATGTATATATGTGTATATATGTATATATACATATATGTATACATATATACATATATATGTGTGTATATATATAGCATGATATATCTCCTTGAGAACAGGGATTGTTTTTGTCTCTTTGTATCAATGCTTAGCACAGTGCCTGACACATAGTTTGCACTTAATAAATGCTTGCTGAATTACCACTCACTTGATTCTAACGCATACCCTTCATTTTCCAGTTGAAGAAAACAAGTCCCCAAGAGGATAAGTGACTTGGTCATATACATACAGGTTGCAAGTAAAAGAGCCAGAATTTGTACCTAGGTTCTCTGATTCTAAATGTAACACTCTTCTCATTGCTTAACTGCTCTAAGCTTCAGTTTTTCATTTAAAAATTGAGTAGGAGTACAGTTAGATGGCACAGTGAATAGAAAACTAGCCCTGGAATCAGTAGGATTTGAGTTCAAATCTGGCCTCAGACACTTAACATGTACTAGTTGTATGACCCTGAGCAAGTCACTTAACCCCAAATGCCCTAATTCCCCCCCTCCAAAAAGCAAAGAAAACAAAAACAAAACAAAAAATTGAGTAGTAACATCTTTTGCTATCTATCTCAAAGGGTTATTGTAAGGATCAAATGAGAAAATGCACTTTGTTAATTATAAAGCACTATCAGCAAATATCAGTGATTACTATTATTATTTCTTTGATTTTGAAACTGAAAAGTATTATTATACAATCTATAATATTTCCAACTGGAGTAGTCCTTAAATATGAGTTAGTTCCCTTCATTTCACAGAGTGGAAAAGTAAAATGAGTTATTGAGATTATATATCTATTATCAGTAGTGATTGAATTAGAAAACAAGTCTCTTGCCTCCCAAACTAATCCAATTTTAATGTAGCTATTTGCTTATCTACTGTGTACTATGAGGCAAGCACAAGATTCTGATATTTCTACCTTTCTCCAAATAAAGAAATGGCCTCAGGATCCTCATTCCATTGCCTATTTAATCAAAAAAATAGATATACTAATTAATCAGTAATTTAAAAAAAATATATTTCCAAGAAGGAATCACCAAGATCAATTTTCAGAAGATGTTTATTGTTTTTTCTTACTTTGAAATGGATAAAAAAATATTAAAACCAAATCAAACGACAGAATAGCCATAGATACCATACCAATCATAACTTAAAATATAAATTTCAATAAAATAATCTGATTGTGTCTTAGGGAATAGACAAATGACAAACAGTAATCCATAGAATCTATTATCTTTACACACAGTTCTGAGTCATTAAAGGTAAAATGTCAAATTCTTGTAAAAGGAAATGGTGTTTAAAATAAAGGCTGCTAAAGGGCTGTTGATGAGTTATAACCTGCACCAAAGGATTTAAAATTATTTTTCTCTAAAGAAGAAAATTATAATAAATTTGGTCATGTGTATTTGGACTTAACTAACCCAGCTGAACTGGAGCTGATGGCTAGAAATCTTTTTGGTTGTTTGTTTTTGTTTTGTTTTGTTTTGATTCCAGAAAGGATGACAAGAAAATGAGGCAACTCTTCTCAGTATCATGAGGAAAGAGAGCTTTCTAAGGGTCCATCCTTCACTTAGACATTTGTAACTTATATCTAGCTTGAACCTAGGAACTTGATCTTTGCAAAGCAAATCATACCCCAAAACGACATAGAAATGCATCCTCAGCAAGATTTAAGCTGCTTAAAATGTACTTTGGTTCCTACACTTTGGGTTTTGCTTATCCTTGGCACAAGACTTGGTTTGGATTTTTTTTTTTTTTGCTTCTCAATATTTTGCTTTGGTTCAGTTTTTTTTACTGTGACAGTTTTTTTTTTCCCTCACTAGCAAGGATTAGTTAGACAACACCATCAGAACTCTTGCACCAAAAGCTTCCAAGAAAAACATAAACTCGTTACAGACCATGGAGGAGTTCAAGAAGGATTTTGAAAACAAAGTAAGAGAAGTGGAGGAAAAATTAGGAAGAAAAATGAGAATGATGCAAGATAATCAAGAAAAGTGTGTCAACAGCCTGACTGAAGAAAATAACACCTTAAAAAGTAGACTAACTCAAATGGCAAAAGAGGCCCAAAAAGCCAATGAGGAGAAAAATGAATTAAAAAGCTAAATTTACCAAGTGGAAAAATAATTTCAAAAGCCCACTGAAGAGAATAATTCCTCCAGAATTAGAGTGGAGCAAATGGAAGCTAATGACTTTATGAGAAACCAAGATACTATTAAACAGATCCAAACAAATGAAAAAATAGAAGGCAATGTGAAATATCTCATTGTAAAAAACCACTGACCTGGAAAATAGATCCAGGAGAGACAATTTAAAAATTATTGGACTAACTGAAAGCCATTGTCAAAAAGAACCTAGAAATCATCCTCAAGAAATTCTCAAGGAAAATTGTGCTGGTATTCTAGAACCAGAGGGCAAAATAGAAACTGAAAGAATTCACAGATCACCTCTTGAAAAACATCCCCAAAAGAAAACTCCTCCTCAGAATATTTTAGCCAAGTTCCAGAGTTCCCAGACCAAGGAGGAAATATTACAAGCAGCCAAGAAGAAAGAATTTGTGGAAACACAATCATGATAACACAGAATCTAGCAGCTTCTACATTAAGGGGTCAAAGGGCCTAGAACATGATATTCTGGAGATCAAAGGATCTAGGATTAAAATGAAGAATCACCTACCCAGCAACATTGAGTATAATGTTTCAGGAAAAAATATGGTCATTCAATAAGATGGAGGACTTTCAAGCATTCTTGATTAAAAAATCAGAACTGAATAGAAAATTTGACATTCAAATACAAGAAGCAAGAGAAGCATGAAAAAGTAAAGAGGGAAAATAAATCATAAGGAACTTATCAAAGTTGAACTATTTACATGTTTATATGGAAAAATGAAAATTGTAACTTATGAAACTTTTCTCAGTATGAGGATAGTTGAAGGGAATATAAATGTATGTGTGTATACATACACATATACATACATACATATATACATACAGATATGTCTATATATGAAGGTATATGTGTATATGAATACATATGTGAATGTGTTAATATATGTATACAGGTACAGATAGACAGAGAGCACAGGATCAGGTAAATAGGAAGGGATGATATTTAAAAGGTGAATATGAGAGTTGAGAGAGGAATTTAATGAGAGATGAGGAGAGACAGAATGGCGTAAATTATCTCATATAGAAGAGGCAAGGGATAACTGTTACAATGGAAGGAAAGAACAGGAAGGCAAAAGGGAATGGGTCAACCTTTCTCATTGAATTTGTCTTAGGGAGAGAATGACATACACTCTGAATTGGGTATCTTGCCCTACAGGAGAGCAGGGGGAAAGGGAATGAGAGTGGGGATAATGTAGGGGAGGGCAAGTTGGGGGAGGAGGGTAGTTAGAAGCACACACTTTTGTAAAGGGACAGGGGCAAAGTAGAGAATAGAACAAATTGGGGGGGGGATAGGATTGAGGGAAATATAGCCAGTCTTACACAATATATCCACTATGGAAATGTTTTGCATAACTATACATGTACATCCTATATTGAATTGCCTATCTTCCCAGTAAGTGTGGGAAACAAGGGAGGAAGGGAAAGAATCTGGAATTCAAAGTTTTAACAATAAATTTTTTTATATTATTATTATTATTATTATTTACATGCAACTGGGAAGTAAGATAAACAGGCACAGGGGTATGGAGATCCAGTTTGTCCTATCAGAAACTCAGAGGGGAAATGGGGGAGGATATAGGAGAGAGCAAATTGGGGGAGGGTGTATTCAATGGGATTGCTGTTTTGTGGTGGTGGGTAGGGGAAAGGGGGGGGGGGAAATTTGTAACTCAAAATATTGTGGAAATGAATGATGTAAACTAAAAATAAACACAAAAGTTAATTTAAAAAATCCTGAGATTGGGTGGTAGACATTTTATCAGAATTCCATCAGGCAAAAAACTGTCATTAAGCATTTCGAGTTTTCCAGGGACACCTGGGTCTTGCTATGTTCCTAGGACACTGAGCAGTTTCCTAGACACTAGTAGTATGAATACAAATAAAACAAAAAATAATATAATATCTCACCTCAAGGGTCTTACATTCTATTGGGGTAAAAATTATGAAACTAGACTGCAAAGAGTTATGTGACTTGTCCATGTATAAGAAGTAGTTATATGTTGGAGATGGGGTTTGAACCTAAGTCTTCCGATTTCAAGTAGAGTAATATTTCTACTGCATCACACCATTTATCATCATTACAAAATACATAAATATTAACTCACATGCACTTTTTTGCTTTGTAGACATAAAGTAATGCAGTTTGCCACATATGATTAAGCTATATTTTTTAAACTTATGTGCTATCCTAATATGATAGCATACTAGTATAGTAAAAAGAATTCTTTGACATATTTTGGAAATATCCAAACAAGCTATGTTTCTGCAGCAGGGAATCTCTAATGGTTTTATATGCTCTCAGTACATTTTTGGCACCACTGCGAAGTGGAAAAGGATTGCAGAGGATCTTTATTCTATCATCGCACATATGGATGGGCAAGAAAGGACTTTTTTTTAAAAATCAATTTCCCATGCCATCATTCTAGTCCTGGCTCTAAACATCTCATAACTGTAATATTTCAATAGCCAACCATCTGGTGTGCTTTAATCTAGTCCCCCTTCCTCTCACTTATTTCTTCCTTATACTACATTATTTATCTTCCTTAATCACAATTCGTTATGCTACTACCATGCTCAGGCTTCTACAATGGTTCTTAATTGCTTATCACATAAAATCCAAATTCCTCTTCCTGAATTTAAAGACCACTCAAATCAGGACCTTTCCTATTTATTCAACCCTTCCCCTTCACACCCACTACTCTAAAATGTGCTTTCTTCTCCAGTTGAGTCATGCAACAATACATTTAGATCTTAAAAGAATTTCAGGGACAAGGGAATCCATCCCCTTCATTGTACCAATGAGGAATCTGAAGCCTAGAGAAAGTTAGGTGATATTTACAAGGTTATAAAGGAGATCATAGATAGGATTTACAACCAGGTCCTCTGACTTCATAGCCAGCACTCTCCCCACTATACCACACTGTGTCTACTATATCTTAAATAGGTCATACCTCTTTCTGATTCTGTAATTTTGCTTATGCTGTGGTCCTAACCTCATAGGCTCTTCCTGTCTTTCTGCCTAGTGCAATTGTACCTTATGAGTAGGGTTATTTCAGTCTTTGTATTTGTATTCCCAGCATAGAGCACATTCCTTAACACTCGATAAAAGTGTTGATTGATTGAAACTGAATACATCATACATTCTCCATATTCTCCTTATGTTTGATATTTCTGTTTTCTGAGCTTTTACTTATAACACTAATTTATTCATCGACTTAAACAGTTATGGTATTTACCACCAGAAACTGAGATACATAAAATAATCTGGCCTCATACTCTAGTGATAAAAACATGAAAGCATATAATTATAATGTAATTAGCATTATATAATAAAGATACAATGTTCTACAAATGAAGAACAAATGAAATATACAGTAAATGTTTATTATGTGTTGAGCACTATGTTATATACTGATGCCATAAATACAAAAATGAGATAGTCCTTGACCCCAAACAACATACATTTTAATGGGAAGGCAACAAATATAGGGGAGTAGTGACCATAGATGGGATATTTTGATTTGGAAAATTATAAAAAATAGCCAAGTAGAGTAGCTCTAGTATAGTGGAAAGAGGCTTTGGAGTAAGAGGGTATAAATAATAATCCCAAGCTGATAATGTTACCTGGGAACATGGGAAAATCTTAGTCTCTCTGGACCTCAATTTCCTCATCTGTAAAGTGAAAGAGTTAGCTAGAAGATGAACTTTGAGGTCCCTTCCAGTAGGGAAGTAGAGTAGAATAAGAGTAGGAATCTGAGTTGGAATTAGATCATGGAAGACTTTTCATGCCTGGCTAAAGTGTTTAGTCATTTTCATATTTATTTATTATTTTGACCCTACCAAAACTTTCTTCCCTTAAAGGATGGAATATTTGGTATGTATTATGTATGCTTTATGTTGACTACAGGGTCATAATTGTTAACACAAATTGAAAGATGACTGTAAAAGAAAACTAAATATAAAATATCATAGATTAGGGAAGATTGCAAAGACATTGGTATAGCTGATAGTTTTATACTTTTACATATATTACTTGGAATTACAACATTTTGGGGTTAGTATTTTCTTTCTATTTATATAAACTTTTTTAAAGTGTTTTTTAAAGTGTTTCTTTCACAAAACACTATGTGAAATTGACGTAAATAATTCATTATATAAGAATGCAAATTTATCTCTATACCTGTATAATCTGGAGACATAGATCTGTTTGTTGACCTGTCACTTAACCATTTTGGTAAATTGGCATGTGTCCCTTATGCTCAATTTCTATGATTTGTATCATTTTTAATTTTTAAAACTGGAAAATGGAAGTAACAGTGATTCTCCTTATAAATGGTCACAGGACCATTCTTTTATGAGAGTTATTCTGAAAACAAGTAGGTAACAATTTGCTCATTTAGCACCTCAACTACTTGGAAAACAGTTAAGATCTCAGAAGGACCCAAGAAAATTCTCTAAGTAAGTAAGGAGATGTCACACAATTCATATACTCAAAAGACACTTCCTTTGACTTTTCCTTACACAAACCTTGTCCAATCTTATTTTGACCAAGATTCTTCATAGCTTGGTTTTCCCACAGACATTCATCACCAACAGATTAGAATCATATGAGAAGAAGTGGAGAGGGAAGCAGTTTGAATCTGGAACACTCACCATAGTAAAGAATGAGGGAAGGCAAGGAGAAAGGAAGAAACAATGGAAGAGTTCAAAAAGTTAAGCACTTACTCAACTTGAGAGCAAATAGACATCAAATATATTAAATCTGAAGACATTATTGTATTACAACATAAACTAATGCTTGTTTACAATGACTCCAAGTCATCCAAAGCATAAACTCTGTTCAGTGAATTATGTTCTACAAGACAAAGAAATTATAGTCTATTTTATAAAACTTTATTTGAAAAGTGATTAAAGTAAATTATAGTTTGGTCAACTGAAGGAATAAACCTCCATTATCTACAATATTCCCTTATGTGGAATTCCTCAGTCTTCAAACATAAGCAATCTTAGATTATTCTTTTGGACCTAGTCCATAATATAGCTCAGCTTAAAGGGGAATTTACATGACATTTAATCCAATCCCCTCATTACAAATGAGGAACCTAAGGCACAAAAAGGTTAAATAGCTTGCCTTCACCAAAGCATTAACTGGCAAAGATATAATTCAAACCCAGGAATTTTGCTTCCAAATCTAGCACTGATTCTTTTCCATCACATTGTCTCTTATGGGTCAAAACAATGTGCTAACTAGTCAATATAGATGGATGCAATGGGAAGGAGGAATGTAATAGTGAGCAGAAGTATCACAAAATAGGACAGAAAAATTGAAGTCAAACAGGATAATAGAAAAGATACACATACAATATCAACATTGCAAAACTCTAGACAGTCCACTGAGAAACTTTAAGTTTTCTGAAGTTCAGGTGAATAGTTGCTTGCAATTCTATTTAAATTGTGCATGGATGTAAAATACATTTTAATTTCCTTACTCAATTGCCTATACAGCCAGTGAATTTTTTTTAAGGAAAAAATGATTTATCCTTTTTGGAGAACCACAGAGTTACCATACTGCACAGAGGATTGCTAACATCATTTCAGTGTGCATTTTCTAGAAATCAGAGCATGCTTAAATGTTTTTATATTATGTTTTTCATAAATATAAAATGTTATAAGAAAATAATGGAAATTTCAAAACTTTTTAAATAAACAAAAAAGAATCAAATACATTTCACTAAAATGAAGCAGTGGGCTAAAACTGTTATCCATGAATTTTGTTTTAAGTTATGCTGACTTCAGAAAAACAGAAGTCAGGGGATTGTGATATGGCCTACATTTTTACTGTGGATATAAGGTGGCTCATTATGTGAGCCAAAATTTAGGCCATAATACTCTCACTTGGCTATCTTGTGATTAGTAACTTTGGCAAAACCTGTACTCAGGAGATTTGATCATAAGAGTTCAACAATGATGATAAAAAGAATGCTCATCTCTGTCTTCTAAATAAAGATAGCTTCCAAAGAATCTTTAAAATACTGCAGAATACTTTTCATATTGTAGATGAAACGTCAAGCTCACATATGATTATTTTCATCTTTCTAATGAAGTAGGAAGATGACTACTAAATCTTTTAAGATATCCATCAAATGATTCTTATGACACCAAACTGTCTTACTCACCTCCCCACCAAGTAAATATGGCATAACTTTACTCTATTTTTCTCTCCAGAACTCACCTCCCTCTGCCCCACACCATACACACATCTTACATACACACTCACTTTCCCTTCAAATCAATGAACCTGACTATGTCTGATCATTAGAGGAGGTAGCTTCTTAAATTTCAAATCTGCTGCTGTGGATAAGTAAGGTCAAGTAGAGTCTATGTTTCATTAGCAGTGGTCAGAAAACAACAGGCTCATGATAGAGCTACTGATGGTAAGATGCCTTTTTTCATTTTCCCAGAGGGGTAAGAGAAAAGTAATTTCAGAAGGCTCCCTGGTTCATAAGCACTGTTTTGTTTTTGTTTTTTTAATTAGCACCAGTTTTATACCTTTGGAGGTTGGGGGTAACAATACTCTTATAGAAATTGTTCTGTTTTAACTTCAGCTGCGTAATTGTGATATAACAAATATACTGGACAGCTAGATAGAACAGTGGATAATGTCAGGCCTAGAGTCAGAAGACCCATCTTCCTGAATTCAGATTTGGCTTCAGACACTTGCTAGCTGTGTGACCCTGGGTAAATCACTTAACTGTTTGCCTCAGTTTTCTCATCTATAAAATGAGCTAGAGAAGAAAATAGTAAAGCTCTCCAGTATCTTTGCCAAGAAAACCCCAAATGAGCTCACAATGAAGTCAGACACAACTGAAATATGAATGAACTACAGATATATCAAGATGTGACATAGGGAAACATGTGAAACATGAGCACCACCATCACCCCAAAACATATACACATGATGTATTTTTTTCTTTTGTTATTTTATTATAATAATTATTAGACAATTATTACTAAATAATTATAATAATTGTTATTTAACAAGACTTATGGTTTTATTCCTGTGTAGAGAACTTTGAATTAACCACTAGCATCTTCTCTGCAATTTTTGGCTTCAAGAGAGTTTTTGAGAGGCAAAATTGTGTAGTGGATATGGAATTCTCCCTCTCAGTTAGAAAGATCTAGGTTCAAATTCTTCCTCTGATACATAGTCATTGCATAAGTCTGGATAAATCACTTAACCTCTCACTGCTGCCAGGCAACTCTCTAAAGAACTAGAGAACAAGATGAAAAAATATGTAATTTACAACTCTTGAGTGTGTGACCCCAAAATAATTCAACTCTTTCCAGTACAGTTTAGAATCAATAATAAGCAGTTTCAGGTAAACATTATCTACTCTTTCACTCTGGTAAACACAGGGTGAACAGACTATCAAGAAATAAATGAGGAATTAAGAACAATTTAGAATGGATACTGGTGTTTTGTCATCTTATGGAGCCGAGAGCAGCTATCATGGATCATCTAAATGTGATGAGCTATAGGAAGACGGAGGAAACACAAATCAGCCTGTGTAGACAAAGGGATGTTTGGGGATAATGGAAGTAGAGTCTGGTTCCTCTTCTATCTGTTTTCTTTATTTCCTTTCTAAAATGTAATTTTCACTGTTAAGTTGCTTTTCTAATTCTGTGGTTACACGTTACCACTAATAAGAATTGCTTTTATCTTCTTTTAATCAAAAATTGTTTCCCATTTCAATATCAGTTTATCATATCTACATATCTCTACTTTTCTTCTGTTATTTTAACTTGACAGTGGTCAGCCTCTCTTGGGAAAAAAAGACTCAGTACTGGATACTAATTTTCAATAGAGATTGCCCAGATAGTAAACTGCCTTTTCCAGAATTTGCTTGAGGCAAAGATCTGAACACCAATCTCATTCAGAAACCAAGAACAAACTATGTGTATGTTTGTTTCAAGTACTGAAGACAGCAAAATCATATTAAAAAAAAAAAAAAAAAACTATTCGCCCTGTCTCAACCATGAAGAAAACTGTACTGAAAACAACTTTTAGGAGTTTGGAGTTACATTAACACCATCACTAGGAAACAAATGTCAAATTATTCCTGAATTTCATTGTCAAAAATTGAAAGTGTTCACCATGTAAAATATTGCCACAAGCTAGTATTTACAGAAGGTGATCCCTTATCTAGTGACTGGAGCATAAACTAGGTAGGCCCTACTACCTCACAAACATCAAGTAAACCATGTGCTGTTTCATGATTAAAATTCCATTATTTCAGGTTTATGTGCCTTTCCAGACACACACACACAGATACACACACACACACACACACACACACACACACACACACACACACACAGGAACCTACAATGGGCCAAAGACAAATTTTGTCTAGTATATTTTTTCACTCATCTCTTTATGGGTGTTACCTATCAGGTTCTCCTAGCTATAGTAAAGTACCTTACTAGAAATTTCTAGTTTTCCTCCTTTCCTTGTGAAATATAATTTCCTTTTAAGAATATGGATTAATCAAATCAGAGGGTAGCCAATTACACTATGTGTAGTAAATGTATCTCATAATATTTCATAGAATATGTGACTATGGTCAATTTTAGTTTTAGGAATCCTAACAAAAGGAGAAATATTTTAAGAAATAAGCAAATTTCTAATCAAAATTTTCAATGTTGATATTTTTACATTAATTTTAGCACAACTTTAAAAAGAATCAAGGCTCAAAGGCAACAGCTAGAGCAAAAACTTACACATTGTCCTGTCAAATTCCCCCCCTGAATGAGTTGAGAAACACTATCCCTTGGGGACAAAGGAAGACAGAGCCAAATAATAAAGCCCAGGGCTTTAGATACAAACATAGAGACTCACTAACATGTACAAACCAGTGCCTGTGGGACTCCTGAAAATGTCTTATTCCTGTGGGGAAGGAATTGGAAGTCAGTAACATCATCATCAGCCTGAAATGCATTGCCTGCAGAATTGCAATGCTCTCCACTGTGACAGGACAGTGATAGCCAATTAAAACAGCCAGCATTTGACGCCTTTTCTAAAATGTCCCAAATCCATATGTGTGATATTCGAGGAAGGTGATACAAAAACACTTTGAAATACAAAGGGTTCCCTGCTGTGGAAAACTAGAGGAGATGCTTGAAAACTCCTATGCACTTATGTGCTTGTCCTCTTCTCTTCCCGCAAAAACATACACCACCCCCACACTCCTATACTAGGACCATGTGGAAAAGTTTCAGCACAGATTTATCTGTATATCTATATTAGAATTAGTAGATTAGGATTAAATATCATCACTATCAATATAATTTAGTAAAAATTAACTGAAAATAAAACAAACCAAGTCTTCTATTTCTTAAATTTTCATTATGAAGAAGTAAATTTACTTGTTTCATTATAATAATATATGCAGTTACATTTTTTCATATTAAAAAGCAGGGTAGTTGAAGTATATGTATGCTTTCTTGAAAAATACATTACCCCAACTAAATTCACTCTAAAAGAGTTTATTATATCTATGCAAATTGAAAAAAGTGAACTAGAGAGGGGATTTAAGCCAAAAAGGGAACAAATTACCGCAATTTTCTCCCTATTTTAGGTAAAACTATGTGAGGTGATAGGTATGGAAGAAGAGGAAAGAGTTCATTACATTAAACTTCCCAGAAAACTGCCTTCATTGTGTACATAAAATTGCCTTAACATAAAGATAAACACAGGTCATTGTAGGCTGAAGACTAAACATCCCAAATGTGAGCATTCAAGATTCTCTTCAAAAAGCATGCAATCTAAAATTCAGTTCTGAAAATCACTTAATATTCAGTTCCTTTTCTTTTCTTTTTCCCCCCCATACATAAGCATTTCAGCAATCAGTTCATTTCTTTTCCATAACTTCCCTTGGCTCTCTCACCTTCATTTAAGGTAAGTCTCTAGTTTTTAAGCTAAACAAACATTCATACAAGATTACTTTCCTTCTGACAGCTAAAGATACGGCTTTTGGACCATTCAAATCAAAATAGTTTTTGTCTGTTTTTTCTTTTATTATTATTCTTAAATCTGTAATAGAAACTCTTCAAAATTATGTCAGTCTTAAAACCCTCACAAAAGTCAAACTTATTCTTTCAGTGATGTTAGCTAACCTGTAAAATTTCATAGATCCTTGAACTCAACATTTTCAAAATTTCTTTCCATCTCATTTAACTTTAGAGCTTGTAAAGCAGGAGATTTTGTGATATGGTATGAACAGAACATTTCAGTCAAAATCAAGTTACCTTTGCATTTCACAATCCCCTAAACAGATTATTTAAAAAAAAAAAAAAAAAAGGTAAGAGAGAAGAAAGTATCTCCAAAACCTTTTTTTTCATATTTCTCTTCTTTTCTCTGTGAACCCAAACGTGATGTGATTTCAAAATATGTGAGAGTTCCCAGGGAGACATGTTTAAAAAAAAAAAAGAAGAAGAAGAAGATCACTGTCTAAAAGCCACAGTTATCATTGTGGGACACTTGCCTGTAAACTCAGCCTTTTACTGCCATAAACACATTCACTTGCTGCAGTGCAGAATGAATGTCAGCTTAGTCAGTCAGAACTTTCAGTGCAGAAATTCAGCCTGATGCCGATGCAGTCACCCCGATAAAGAAGCACTTACCTTAATTGAAATCTTGCCTTTGATACAGCAGAGACATCAGTCAAATCAACCTTGATTGGGGTGGGGGTATCTAAGTTTTCAATCAACACCCTCCAGGTAGCTGCATGCTGAGGTGCTTTTTTCCTGTTTATGTTGAACTCCTTGCTGTCTAAAGGAGAGAGAAAGAGATAAGCTGAAATCCTCAGAGGTTCCCAGTGAGTAAGTGAGGACCAAAGCAATGTTTCTTAACATAAGATTCTCCGCAAACGTGCTCGGGTCTGGAGGACCCAGTAACTGCTGTGATAGGCTCCTGTCATGTCCCTTGAGCTGTGGGATGATCATTGACCTGATTAGCACTAAACACTCCCTGCATGCAGGGAAAGCACTGAGAGGATTGGTGGGTCGCAAGGGAATTGGAAAAGGCACCAGGGCCACTTGGGAATCTTGTCTCCTCCAGACTAATGGATGAGCTGCAGCCAAGGCTATAATTTCTGAGGAGGTTACCCACAATGTTAACCATGTGAGGACTTAAACAAATGTGCTTTCGCATGCTGTTCTTAAGGAGCAGAAGTACTAGACACGGAGTACAGCTGAGCAATTAAGAAACCGGTGTAGCTGACTTGTTAGAAAAACCTCAAAATATTCTACACTTTATAGGCAAAAGGATAAAAGGGGATTCCTTCACTCGCCTTTAACCCTAGCCTAGAGACTGATGCTTACTTTGACCTCTGTTTAGGTAAAAGGAACTTTGTGATCCTGTCAATTCAACAAGGACATTTTTCTGTGTTATAAAGTGAAGGCACACACAACAAAGTATACCTGGCAATTCTTCAAATTGACAAATAGACACAAACATACAGACACACACGACTATGGGATTATTTGGTTATTCTCAAAAAAGAGTCTCTAGAAAGTAGAGACTGAATGAACATCAAACTGAAGAAATGAATCCATTATTCCATTAAATATTTCTGATGCCCAAAATAATTAATAATTGAACTTTACTAAATTATCCCTTCTATTAGTATAAAGGAATCTGCTAACATTCTAAATTACACTAATCAAAACGAACAGGTTATGGGGGCGTCTAAAAATTAGATACGCTGCTTAAGATAATTAGTTTCTGTAGTAGCAGCCTCTTGCTAAAAACTACTCCACAGCTGACCTTTTGCTATTGCCCACTTGACAGCTTCTTAATGTTTTATATCCAAAATTATCAGTTTATGGATTATATATCCTTTAAAAAAGAGAGAATGAACTAAATGTAGCAGTACCAAAGGGTTAATTTTTTTGTTGGTGCTAACTTTAACAAGAGAAAAAAAAAACATATGCAAATAGCATAAAAAGAACAGATGAAAAAAGTCATTTGCATGTCTTAAGGGTGAGAAAATTTTATTGCCAGAAAGAATAACTGGTGAATGTCCTCTTAGAATGATGCCAAAATGTTCAGCACCTCTATTTTTCCAAGCCAGTCACACTTGGGACATATGGCATTCCCTTGGTAACAGTTTATTGGTGTTACACACACACACACACACACACACACACATTTAAATTATAGTTGTGTTTCTATGTTTGTGTGCATCCTAGAATAACTCTAATTTAAATGGAGAAACACTAAAGCAAACTCATTATATTTATTACAAAAACTGGTTACCTCAAATTTTCATTGGATGTGTCATAAAAGTCTAATATTCAATACTTTTTAAAGTTGTTCAATTGGACCTTCTTTAAAAGATAAAATCTATAATTTTGGAATTACTGTAAATAGAGCGGGTTCTTGAACTTAAAGTGCATGTTGTAAATAATGAGAATCTTGAATAAGGAGGACCAAGACAATTCAATTTACAGATGAGGTCTCTTGCTCCCTCAGCTGGCTGAGGTTGGGAGCTGTATGGAAGAAATCCTCTCTTCAGTGGGCACCTACCCTCCAGCAGAGAAAGAACAAGTACTTTTTCCTTCTCAATAGGAGAACCATTATCCAATTAAAGATTAGCATTAATGAGTTAGACTTGAAAAATGACTACTTGAAACTTCCTCCACCTCTCAAATGAGACATCCAAAACATAAATAGTAAATAGGAAACATGGCTAGTAGTCTCTTTATTAGAATGTGGGGGTATCTTTGAAAAAAAATACTGAAGAAAACAAAATAGCTATAATATTCTATAGTAGTTATATATGCACACAGATACATATATACATGCACAGGTATATAAATTGCTTTTCTATATACATATGCATATATCACATATGTATATACACCCAAATATTTATAGTATGCCTATGTATGTATAAGCAATTTTGGATATACTCTTTAACTGGTCTAAGGTCTTACTTGAGAATGAATTTTATTTTTTGAAATTATCTTCCTTTCAAAACACCTGCTTACCTTACCCTACAACCTTCAAGAATTATACTTTACAGCTAAGAGGAGTGCTAATTTCACTAATCTCATTCACTTTATTTTGCTGCAGATGGCAAATTGCATCAGGTAAAACATCTTTGACTTGATGTAATTTTTAGCTGTAAAGTACAATTCTTGGAGGTTGTAGGTCATGATAAAACTAGGAAGAATGTATCTGGTGCCACTTAATTGAAAATTCATAATTCCCTTGCTGAGACCTTTAAGTAGTGTGTGTTCTAATGGCCAATATTATTATAATAAACTTCATGGAAGAAAATTAATAATACAGCAAAAAAGGAAGGGAAATCAATAGTATATTCTCTCTCTCTCTCTTTCTCTCTCTCTTTTCCTCTCCCTTCCTTCTTCCCTCCCTCCCTTTATTCCCCTCCCCCATCTCTCTCTCTCTTTTTCTCTCTCTCCTACCTCTACTTTAAACATTTATTTTCTAAAATGTGCTAGGAATACGAATTTACATGGCAAACATTTCCAATGACTAAGCCTGGAACTCTTTGAATCCACTTGAATTCAACAATTACCCTGATTAATGGTCATTTCACATCTACTTTGTTAAAATTTGTTTTTGCATAGCAAAAGGTTAAACACTCAATTTTGTAATACATTGACAGTGTCCAATTCAATATACAATATTGTAATAGTGGAGAATATTAACAATGAAGGAACAAAAAGTGAAGTATAATAACGAATGTACCTTTCAAGTCAGGTAATTGTACTTGGTTTTTACTAAATAATAAAATAGAAAATAATCACCCAGAGTGGTAGGGGCTGCTTAGTTTTGTCATTTTGCCCCAAGAGTCTTGCATAGTCTCTAGCACTTAGTAAATGATTAGCATAACTTTTGAATTAAATCAAGTTGACTTGCTTAAAGCAAAATGATGGGAAACAAGAAAATTCCTTGTAGATCTTGGAGGACAGAATTCTAAAAAATACTGGATCCAATTTCTTGACTTTAGCTGTAATAAAATAACTCATTAATAAAAATGCTTTAGGGTTACAAAGGGCTTTGTATATATTAATTCATTTGATATTCACAACATCTGTAAAAAGTATTATTCTTTCCACTTTACAAATGAGGAAACTAAATCTCTGAGAAGTTAAATCACTTATCCAAAGTCAAATAGCTAGTAAGTGACTGAACTAGAACTCAAACCCAAGTTTTATTACTTCTTCCTTTTTTTACCTTTACACTACACCATGCATGAGAACTCCAAAAAGCAGATTTTAGTGATTCTCTCCAAGCTCATTTACTTGGTAGAGAAAGATGAGAAAGGAGACAGGAAAAAAACAGATGACATTATCTTGATAGCATTATCAAAAGCATATATACCTAAATTATACTTGGTTAGATTGCTATTTCAGTTTGACCAAGAAGAGGTCTGAGATATCAAACTTCAACACATGATTTGGAATCAGTCAGTCTATATAGACTGTTCCAATTTTACCTTGAAGTTTTAAACAAAGTCACATGAGCTTTAAAATAGTATCTTTAAAAGATGATTTCAAGTTCCAGAATATATTCATGAAAAAAAAATAAGGGCTATATATTCTCATGATTTCAATTTTTTTCTAATTAATAATATTTATATTTAATAATTCTGTTGTTACTAAACAACTTCACATTAATTTGATCTTTAAACCAACCATGTAAAGTAATGTAAGGACACTGGGATTTGAAGATCTTCCACGCCCCTTGAACTTGCTGACGTAGCAGGAAGGGGTAGAGCAAGAGAACGCAGGAACCAAACTAGTCTCCCTGCGGTGCAGACTGGAAGCAGTGGCAGAGGCAGCAGCAGCGGTTGTGAACTCCTTTTGCTTTGAGCAGGCCAGAGTCTCTGCTAATGACTCCTGCTGAGGACTGCCTGGGACGGGAACTGCTGGGAGCATGCTGCCTGGACGCTGAGCAGTTGCATGCATGAGGAGAGGAGGATCTTTGCCTGAGGTAGCCTGTCCTGTTTGAAGGCTTGAGAATGTGGGTATTTACTACTTTAACCACATGTGCTAACTTTGTAACTACTGTGTTGGCTTTGATTTTCTGGTTTGGGGACTCAGTTTTCTGGTATTGCTCTAGCTATGTTTCTTATGTAGAGAGCCTGTTACATTTCGTCATTAATAACCATATCAGAATATTTATAGTTACTGTAGGCATTGTGAATACTGCATTGCTGATACAAGTAACCAGGAAGACAGTAACACGATTTTTAAAAGGCATAGGTGAAGCAAGATTTGGAGGTAGAGATGACAGCAGTGAGGCTTCTTTGGCCTTGGCCTCTGTTCTCTGGCAGAAGCCCAGGTTCCTAGTCTCTTAGGACAAGTCCAAGCTCTTCAGTTATAGCTTCTGGACCCCGCCTATCCTATGTCTGAGCCAAAGTGATCTTCAGTCAGAGGAGCTCTTTGAGAATGAAAGGCCTGTTGTATTGACTGACACAAATTTTGCACATCCTTCCCTGAAATAGGATCTTGATTATCTACAAGAGGATATTGGCAAGGGAGATTTCTCATTGTATATTTCCAAATCCCTCTACTGTGATGAGAAAAAGATGGTTAACTCTCAAACTTTTAAACCAAATTCCAACAGGAAAAAGATGAAATTCCATGAGTTTGTAGAAAATGTATAGGACATAGAGCAGTGGGGCAGTGAAGAGAGGAAGTATCTGCAGCAGAACCTCAATGATACTTTAGGGGAAAAATACCTGTCATGGATTCCTGGGTTTTAACCAGAACTGGATTAATAAATAGCAGCTGACATCCAACCTATTGCTCATTGGTGTAGAAGGAAATGTTGACACCTGCTGTACTATGATGAACATCAAAACTTCTTTGTTCAGATCAAGGGCTATAAGCGCTGCATCCTGTTTCCTCCATATCACTTGTACTTTCCATACTACATGTACCACCATTATGACAGTCAGAGTCAGGTGGATTTTGACAATCCTGACTACAGAAGGTTCCCCAGCTTCCAGTACATGATTGGCTATGAGATAATAGTTGTCTCTGGTGATGTTCTTTAAATCACTATGTACTGGTGGCATCACATAGAATCATTACTTAATGGAGCAACCACCATTACTGTGAGAATCTGTACCAGGGCACCTACCCCTAATAAGACTGAACATCTGCCCAAGATTCATCAAAAAGTAGCCATAATGAGAAATACTGAGAAGATGCTAGGAGAGGGCCTAGGGAACCTACAAAGAGGTGGGCCCCTTTTTGAACATGACGATCGAGGGTAGATACAGCTAGTCTGCTTGGAAGCTGAGGCCTCCTTTTGGATGACTGCAAACCATCCCATTTCATCCCATCTTGTGTGGTCCACCCTGCTTTGTTGATGAGGACTGGAAGATCCAGAATGATAGTAATTGCACATAGCCTTTAACAGACTTCATTCCTTCCCAGTCTCACAGGGCAGGAATGTGAGATCTGTTGTTTGTTACTGAATTGTTTCAGTTGTATCAGACTCTTTGCCCATTTGGGGTTTTCTTGGCAAAGATACTTGTTTGCCATTTCTTTCTCCAGTTCATATTACAGATGAGGATCTGAGATAAACATAGTTAAGTGACTTTCCCAGGGTCACATGACTAAGACCAGATTCAAACTCACAAAGATAAGTCTGCCTGACTCCATGCCCTGGCCTTCTATTGAGGTTGGGTGGAGCAATTAATCCACCTATTCTCCTCTGTTCCCATCTTCTTTTTTAATCTTTAAGGTGGAAGGCAATTGTGGTTAAGTGACTTACCCAGGGTCACACAGCTAGTAAATGTCTGAGGCTGGATTTCAACTCAGGTCCTCCTGACTACAGGACCAGTGCTGTATACACTGTAGCAGGGAGCTGCCCCTCCTCTGTCCCATCTTGAGTGATTTATTTTTTCCTCACTCATTCCTGTTCCTAATCACCTTCCCTCTCTCTGCCCCAAAGTCCTATATTCAGTTTAGAGTTCCAGTTTTATCTCACTGAGTGTGTGTGTGGGTGTGTATGTGTGTGTGTATGTGAGAGTATGTGAGAGTCTGTTTTTGTGTCCTTCCTCCCAGGCCCCTGAGGATGTAATGAAGCTCTTGTTACTTGGCATGATGCCATATAGACTCACTGCCAAGATTTGAGTGAGGGAAGGAGACAAGTTTACCTGGAAGACATTGGCATCTTTTAAGGGAGCTCGTGGACTTATGACTAGTCTTCCAAGCTCCTGGAATTCCTGCGTGTTTCAGTGTTTTTTGGAACTCTGCCTATACACCAACAATTTAGTTTGATTTTTTACAGCATGGATGTATCCTAGATACGACAAGAAAGAAGGAACTACCTGACTTGTGTGTATACATCCTTGTCTCCCTACTCTGGCCAGGTTCTGCCCACCAATGCTCTCTCCACAGCAGGACATTTCCAAGACTGACTATGCTGTAGGACAAGGAGCTTCCTAGCCTACGTGTGCTTTTGTTCTGATGGCCACATTGTGACTGAAGTCTGTTCACCAACACTCCACATGCTGATTTGGTTCACTTCCACTGAATACTGCTGCAGAGAAGTTGCTGCCTGGCCTGCAAAGATTATTCTAATTAAGTTTTTAGCCTATTTGTATTGGTTGGACGTTGATACAAGTTTGAGTTTTAGAAAATAAAGCCTCTAAGACACAGGAATTCCAGTCTATCCCCTTCATTTTAGGTTGAGCTTCCTTCCTGGCTTTCCTGCTTTTAGCTCACTGCTCACCTCCATGGACAGCGGGAGGGTCAGTAACTGAAGCAGTTGACACTAGGGTCTAAGAGGAAAACTGGGGCTGCTCTCCTGTCCATCCCTTGGGGGAGATAAGCCAGAGCTCTTGCCATCTCCACTAGTTCTGGATGTACAGATGCTCCAAACTTCTGAAAAGCAGCCCTTCCCTTACTCCCTCCCCTTTCCAGCAACATTCAAGGTAGCTGTAGCCACCAGTGATGGGCCTTTCCTTCATCTTCTTGAGTGATAGGATAGGATTATTCTCCTATAGGAAGTCTCCCTGCAAGGAGTGAGGGAGGAAGGTGAGAGAACATGCATCTCTTTTATTTTTTTTTCTTTTTGCCAAAAGCTTAACTCTTCAGCATCCTAGCAATGTTTCTTCTCCAAAGAAGCTCAGTTAAGACTGCACTGATAGACTAGTGTGTAGTAGTGTGTAGGTTGTTTGTTTTTGGAAATCCCTGTGCTTTCTATGCCTGCCTTGGTATTTTCTCTGATTGGAACAGAGTATGTGTGAGTGTGGAAGACATGGTACTTTCTCTGGTTTTGCTTTCTTTCAATAACAAAGTAGGAAGTAGAAAAATAAAGACATAGAAATAGGTGGAAAAACATTATGATTTGATAAGGTTACTGAACTAAGTAATAGTAAAGCTAGAGACAGAATATTTGTTATGACTTCCAGAACAAGATTTGTCTCACTACACTAACTCAGGCCTCGACCATGTCATGCTAAGGTGAACCAATAACAAGAATAACAACACTTCCTTTGGGAAAAAAAAAATTAAGAAGTCCAATCATTGTAAGCCTCTATACAATACATAACAGGAGTGGGAGGAGGGCAACTTACTAGTTGTCCGTTTTACAAAATTTACATTTTCTGGAATCAGCAGACTACAAACTTTGGGTCTAACCGTCCACTCCGGATTTTTGTACAGCCCCTAGATAAGAATGTTTTTACATATAAAAATCAAGTTTTATTGTATGTTAAAAATGTAAAAAATGAAACAAAACAAAAAACATTTTTATCTCCCAGGCTTTGCAACAAAAAAAAGGGGGTTATGGTGTTGGTGGTGGTAGTTGTGGTGCATGATTTGTTTCTTGGTCCAAAGCCTGCTGACCTCTGGTTTTATACCTCTGGTTTTATTATTTCTTATGACATAATTTTATACAGCTGTTTAGACATACTTTTATTGAGAGAGAATAAAAATGAACTCTTTCAAAATCAGTAAATGAGTTTCATTAACCAGCTTCCTATAATGCATAGGTGAATTTATCTGATTTAGTCATGATTCTGTGCTGTATCCCCACTTTTAAATAGTAACTCACTGCTATAGCTATACCTTACATACAATGATCAAATTATCAGCAGATAAAAAAGCACAAATTATTATTGTTAATTGTTTTCAAATGGTGAAAATAACAGAGCCAACTAACAAAGTGATAGCACATTGATCTTCCCAAAGAAGTATGCCACTAAACCCTGAGTACATTATGATCTCAGAATGCTATTAGGGTCTTTTGTGTGTTTTTATTTATATGTAAGGCACACATTTTAATTTACCTGTTGATCATTTTAAGTTAGTAAATTATAGGTATTCCATGGAGAGGCATGTACTCAATATATGGAAAACAAAACAGACTACAGTTTTCTGAAAAATAATTGGACTGTGTCTTTGAAAAATGTTCAACTTTCATTGACGTATTTTATTTTTATGTCACCTTTATTTCTAAATATATACTTCCCCCTCCCTTGCCCTGTGAGGCATCCATTTAAAAAAAAAATAAGGCAGACAAAAAGCGATTCAAAAAGACTAACCAATATATCAAATGAGTACGGAAGTACATGCAATGTTCCACCTAGGAGGTACCTTTTTTCATTTCTCCTTCAAGGAGACCTTAATAATTGTAATGTTGCAGTTTCCAGTTTATTTGTGTAATCTTTCGTTATATTTATGTTTCTATGAGTGTTGAATATTTGGAGGTTTGCCCTACAAATCACCTATGTCAGCCTCTCAAGTAATATTGGCTTTTGGTTCCACTTATCTGACCATGAATCTGCTCAAAACAGTTTTCTTTTTGCTTCTCTGAAGTCTTCATATTCATCATTTCTCATGGCACAGTAATATTCCATTACATTAAAGTAACAAAAATTGTTTGGGATTTTACCCCAATAGAGAGTAATGTCCTTCAGAACTGGAATTTGAATCAGTGAACTTATATTCAAGTCAGACATTTATCTGCCCCTTTGGAATTCTTTGATTTTGGCCAATTTGCTTAACTTCCTTGCACCTCAGTTCTCTAATCTAGAAGATAAGTCAGTTGGATTAGTTAACTTCTAAATTCTTCTCTAGCTCTAAATCTACTTTAAAAATATCAAATTAAAATAAATTGAAATAGGGAGACTAGGGAACTAGTTCAGACATTGACACTATGAAGCTATTAGACCTTTAACTAGTGACAACTTATTATCTACTCACTATCTTCATTTAAAAAATGAGGGGGCTAGACAAAATTGTCTCTAAGGCCCATTCCAGCTTTATTATCATCTAATCATAAAAATCTAAGCTAGTTTCTCCTTGACTTTGCAAGGTTATGAAAGAATTAGGTAGGCACTTGTATGAGGCAAGTATTGCATCCAAATTTAAACACACACACACACATACACACATATTACTCTTTCTATATTTTTCACTATAAGTAATGTTCCAACAAGAATTGTAACTAGGTACAATTAAAATGGTTTAAAATTCACCTAGTGAATACTGGTTTCAGATTGCTCATACAGAAAAAGACAAATGACTAATTTCCAGCACATTTTTAGTGATCTTCATGTTAATCATCATAATACATTCCTTTTCAAGGGACATGGTTATTACATTACCATGCCATGATTAGGTCATTAGCCCCCCTTTCCCTTATCTTAGCCACTGAAAAATTAAAGACGATATAATTATAACAATTGAAAATTACCTCCATATTGTATGGTATTAATGGAATGCATTGATTATCTAATATTAATTTTTAATATTTATTCTTCACATTGCCTTCCCATTTTTAAGAGGCCTGCTACTTTTTGAACGGATTAAATGAAATGACTTTAAGTCTAAGCAATTTGTTGGCTTCCACCCATCTCATTTAAATTAGATTTATTTTGCTTTCTATCTTTTAGATGTGATTTGTAGGTTCAAATAGTATGAAATAAAATAAATGAAACATTTTGTGGACAATAATTGTACTGCACTTAATGCTTCAGGAAAGGTACAGGAACCATTCAATATGCATAGAATTCCAACATACTTCCCTGCTGTAACGATAAAAGAAAAAAAAAAACTATTATAAAGGACATATACAAATTGAGGCCTTGGCTTCATGAATGATTAAGTTCAGCAGCAGGTTATTTGTTGTTGTTGTTATTGTATTTTTAAATTGAGAGTGCATTTTTGATTGGATGGAGAATAATGGTGAAAGTCTGATAGTATAGTAAGGTAAAAGAAACAAAGGTAAAAGCAATTGGAGTCTTTGCAATTGTTGTAAATGGTTTCAGAAGTTAATTATAAAATTCACGTTGGAAACAAGAAGATCACCCAAATTTAGACAGACCAGGGGTCATGGTATTCTCAGAAAGTACTCTTGGATTCCAAAATAAACATAAATTAACATGTAAAAGGGGCAAATAATTATCACCTCCAAAATTGTTTAAAAATAAACAATAGTTTCTCCATCCCAGGATTAATAAAACTTTACTTAAATCTAACTGTTTAAAAGTACCTTAAAATAAGTTAAAACTGTACTACAAGTAAAAATATCAAAATATTTTAATTTTTTTTAAATCTATATTCTAGAATTTGAAATGAATTCAGTTACTTTCCAAATAATTGGAAAGTATTCTTTCATCTTAAAGAATGAGAGAAATCAAATTCAAAATCCAGTTTCAAAGTGGAAGATGACTTTAAATTCATAGCACCTTTGCAGATAATATTATATAGTGTTCAAAAAAAAATCATCATGACCACATGTACAAATAAAAGGAATAGTGTAAAGAATGCTATACTTTATTCTAATGTTTCTAGGTTTTATTTGTAGTTCCAATATGAAATTTATCTAGGGTCTATGCTTATAAAACAATTACACAGGGATGGAACAAGAGTACCAATCATCTACTGAACTTTATTTTATTACTTATTTCAGAAGTTTAACTTCTTTGCACCAGCTATCACAAGAACTATACCTACCTGTACCAAATTTCACCACTGAGTTAACAGTAAAGTTCTATTATGTATCCACTTTCTCTCGGTTACCAAACAGCAATTTCCTTTAGGTATCATGGTGATGGTTTAAATTACCTCCTGAGTTTCCTTTCTGTCCTCCTACTACATTGACTGTTCTGCTAATCTAGCTTTCTCTGTGGCCCCCTCTTTTTCTCTCTTGACAGAAGTCAATACTCTGCTGCCACCACATCAGCTATATGTCTGTCTGCCTGCCTCACTGACTCCACATACCCTTTTAAAAGAGCTTAAATCTATCACTATCGTAGTGTATAAACAGAAAGTTGATTAGATCTCTATACCAAGTGCCCTCTTCAATGTAGTGCTAATTCATGTAGCCTGATCAAGACAGGAATTTTTTTTTTTTATATTAAGAGTTTGGTATAATACACTATTTAAAAAATCAATGGACTTTACATTATGGAACACAAATGCAAAATAGTTTTGTTCTAAATACTTATAAAGTTTCTAATTAAATAAATTCATCTAAAATGTTATATTCTATATATTTATATTTTAACCCCAAAGACTAATAATAACACCTAATATTTATATAGTGTTTACTGCATGCGAGGCATTGTACTAAGAACTTTACAATTAATGTCTTTTTAATGCTCATAACACCCTTGGGACACAGCTGCAATGAGTATCTACATTTTATAGATAAGGAAATTGAGCCAACAGGTTAAATGATTTGCTTCAGCTCCCAAAGTTATGAATTGTCTAAGGCCATATTTGAAATCAAGTTTTTCTAACTCCAATCTATTAGACTCTGAAATCCCCTCATTACATAACTTGACAAGCCCTGCTTCTTTTACAAGACCTTTTTATCTGGGGGTTCAAATATATGTTTAAACTCCGTGTTTTTTATCTGTGCTTAAAAACCAAAAAAAAAAAAAATCGAGCTACCTCTTAAACAAGACAAAATTATATTTTCATATTTTATCCTAGAGTTCCATATGTCAGTAGACTTTGTTTTAGGTTGGTAAAAATACCAAAGTTCAAGTTATAATGTAGGTCCATTTGTTTTAGCTTGTTTTACTGTGTTCCCAGCAATGACAAATAAATTAGAGTGTTGGAGAGTGGGAGTGAAGGAACTTCAGAGTGGAAGGAGCAGTTAAGATAAAGGTGAGCAGCAGCACTGAGAGAGGTGGAGAGGGGACATTTGTAAAAAAATAAAATAAAATTCTCCTTTTATGCTCCTTCTCTCTTCTACTACTCCTTAAATTTTCAATATTCTTTCACTCCTTTTCTATGCTAATACATTGAAAGGGAAAGAGAGGAGAAAACAAAGTAGATTATCCACAAAACTTGGTAGCAACTCTTTATGACAAAGTAGGTAAACTGCAGCCTTCAGGAGAAGGGATCAGAGGATTTGAGTTTAAATCCTGTTCTGTCACTTTCCACTTTTCTTACATTGTATGAGGCATTTAATCTCTTTAGGTCTTAGTTTCCTTACCTGTAAAAACTGTCATCTAATGACACCCTGGTAGCTTTTTATTATTGTTAAAAGATCCACTTTGTGTTTGTAACTCCACATAAAACTACATCCCTGTCTGGCTTAAGAAACCTGGAATATTTTAGAATATTTAGAAATGTTTAGAAAATATCAAGTGCTAATATTTAGAATATTTCCCATTAACCTTGTCATAATTACTATCACCATCAAGAATTTAATATGCATCATATCGATTTATATTTATATATTACATATGTATGTTGCATATATGTATATAAACTCACATACACATAAAACATTTTTCCTAAGCTACATATATGCTTCAATTTACTATGATTTTCTCTGAGTGGGTACAACCATATACAGAAAGAGATCAATCCTCCCACCCCTCATATTCCACACGGAGCACATTACAGAGTCTCTGTGACCTGTTGTGGTTTAAAAAAATAAATCATCATCCTTTGGTCAAACAAAGGTGATAAGTCTCTGAATGTAGTGCATCTTATCATAGATGATTAGTATAACCTAGACAGAGATACTAGATCTTGTGCTTTCCAGGCATAACTCAAATTTTGGAAAAATATTTCTTTAATGATGATATTCATTTGTACTTTCCCACACATTATTGGAATGCATAATTGTTGTGTACTTATTTCCTAATTTTCCTGAACCCATTTAGGATTTTCTTGGCAAAAACACTGGAGTAGTTTGCCTTTTCCTTCTCCAACTCATTTTACAGATGAGGAAACTGTGGCAAGCAGGGTTAAGTGACTTGCCCAGGATCACACAGCTGGTAAGTGTCTGAGGTTAAATTTGAATTCAAATCTTCTTGACTTGGCTCTAGGTATGGCACTCTATCCACTGTGCCTCTTAGCTGCTCAGAAAATCCTTAGAACTTCTAACAAAATTATCAAAGTTCTGACATCAGAATCGATAGGAAACAGATATCTATTTATACATACATATGTGTGTGTGTATATGTATATATGTGTGTGTGTGTGTGTGTATATATATATATAGAAAGAGAGAGAGAGAGAGAGAGAGAGAGAGAGAGAGAGAGAGAGAGAGAGAGAAAGATTTATAAAAGGGCCAGTGGAACAATGACCAACTGATGAATGACAAAGGATAACAACAACAAAACCAACAAACTGAAAAAAGAGAAAATATCAAGTGCTAAAATATCACTTAAAAAGATGCTCAAATCCCCAAATAATTGGATAAATCCAAATCATGATGAAAATGATATACTATCTTATACCAATCAGAATAGGCAAGATAGCAAAAACAAAAATAAAATAAAATAAAATCCAACATGATTTGGGTTGTATGGAAAAGGAGACTGTTATTGGGAAGGTCAACTGAGACAGACTTTTTGAAAACTAATGTGGCAAAACAGAGTTAGTGTGGTATGGTAGATAAAGTGCTGGTCTTAGAGTAATGAAGATATGAGTTCAAGCCCCATCTCAGACACTGACATACCTAAACCTGAACAATTCATTTATCTTTATTTCACTCAGGTAATTCCCTTGGAACTCTTCACTAAAACGTACTTGAGTTGTAATTTTAATCCATCGATTCAAAGTTGGGTAGAATTATGCCTTTATCCCCTTGTGGAAAGCAGCTCACATTTCAGGAATTCCTGTGTGCTGATGGGATTAATGATCCTTTCTGTATTCACATGTGGCAAATTAGACCATGTCACAAAAGTTATTAAACCTTTCAAAAAATTTGCTAGATCTCACCTGAAAGCATGATGAATGGAGAGATAAATGTATAAATGATCTATCATTTCTACTCTACTGTAATAGGAAAAATAGCACAAAAAACTTTGGGAAAATATATATATTCAACAATCAGAGACTGGCTGAATAAATTTTGATATAACATGAATATCATGGAATATCATGGTAACATTATAAATGATAAACATAAAGTATATAAGTAAAAGGAGAGATAAATTTTTGGGGTAATGGAGCAAAACCAGAATATATACATATTCTCTCTCTTTTTCTCTCTCTCTCCGTCTCTCTCACATATATGTGTGTGTGTGTGTGTGTTTCTAGCACATAAATAGTAAATTACATATATGTATATATATATATATGTGTAAGAGAGAGGAAATATGTATACATTCTTGTGTATATATGTGTGTGTGTGTGTATGTGCATGTGTGTGTGTAGTGTGTGTATATAAGCAGTATGTATACATGTAAAGAGAAAGAGAAAATTGATATACTTTCTTGTTGTTTATATATAGAGAGACAGACAGACATGAGAGAGAAAGAGAGAGAGTTAGTGGTGTGAATATATATTTCTCTATACACATACATATATTTTACTTGGCAAAAGCAACAGGACTTGAATCCAGCTTTACCTGATGATGAGACTATGTCTCTACTCTGTCAGCCTGCCTTTCAAGCCCTTCTTAACACACACATGCGCATATATGTATGCAGGTATATGTATAGGTGTGTGTGCACATATACACAGAGTTAGCCTCAGAGTCAGGCAGAACTGAGTTCAAATCCTGATTCTGATACATAATCTTATACTTCCTGTGTTACCCTTTGCAAGTTATTTAGACTCCTCAATGCACCCAGGTAAGCCTATAGGACTGCAAAGCAGGCACTGATTTTTGTTGGTCAAAGGTGTTCATCAGGTCCTGAGAGAAAGGCAAGGGAAATAACCCAAAATAAGTAGGTAGTCAAAGATGGGAGAACCACTGGGAGGCAAGCAGTATTTTCTTTTTCCTTTGTTGTTCTATAATTAATTGGTTCTTTTATGCTAAAGCTTAAGAGTATTTGGGCTCTTTTTTGTTTGGGCTCTTATTTGTTTATGTTGTTGATTAAAGTTGTTTAAGCTCATAGTATTTTTAAAAAGTAAATGATTTTACAATTATTACTATCACATGCCTTCCCAAAGGGGCAACCGTATAATGAAAAAAAAAAGTAACTAACAACAGAACTACCACAAGGTGCCATTGAGAGAGAGAGAGAGAGAGAGAGAGAGAGAGAGAGAGAGAGAGAAGGCCCCTGAGGTGCTTTGTTATCAATATCAGTAATTCCATATCAAGGAGGAAAACAAACTTCATAGATAAGCTATTATTTATTCAATAGACTCTCATGAAAGTAAATGTACATAGCAATAAGTTAGAAATAAAAAGAAGCCAATTCAAATCCTACCTCAGACACTATCTGTTTAAACCTAAGTTTGTCATTTGGACTCACTCGGTCTTGGTCCCCTCATCTGTAAAAGGACGAGCTATATTCCATGATCTGGAAGGTCCATTCCAGTTCTAATTCTATGATCTTGTGATCCCTGAAATATTTGACTCTCAGACCAAGAACTGCTGTAATATTTCTAAATCATTGAAGTATATGCTTTAAAAGCTACAACTTGTTAGAAGGGGCAGCCATTCTTAAAAACCACTAAATAAACAACACAACCAAAAAGAACAATGAAACAGCTGTGAATGACTCTAAATCCAGGACCCCCCTGGCAGAGAACTAACTAAAAGCAAAGAAAACAGCTCAATACAGACTTGAGCACACTCCATATATGAGCACGGCTTTGACAAAACCATAGCAAAATTATTGTTTGTCTCAAGTAATTTACACACCACAGTATTTCAGTAAGGGCCACATATATTTTATTATGTATAACATGTTATATGGGCAAGGTGAAGACACATCTGTACTTTGATGTATGACTTCTAACTATTTAATAGCACTCCTTCTCTGGTTGCTGACTGCATCCTCCAAATGCTTTCTATTTCCTTCCTAAATTTTCAAAGAAATTTAATTGAGAACATTACTATAACCAGTGCACCACATAGTTGTCTATGTATCACTTGGTCTGTCAGTTTGTTTCCTCTCCTCCCTATGACGGCCTCGTATTCTTTTCTGGTCAAACCTATCAGTGATAATGACATTTAAGAGGCTGTTACTAACCATTCATGTTCTCAATATGTTTGTCATATTAACTGGCAAAAATATTTCATTTCATTGCATTATACAATTATGAAATATTTAATTTTATTTCACTTTATCATAAAATGCAAAGAGTGTATATTTCTAAAGATAACTATGCATATTTCATTAGTACACTGTTTCTATTTTTCAGTTAGTCATGTGCCAAGACTGAAGGTTAACCAATGGAGCATACATATAATCCAGTGAGATACACATAATATAAAGAGAAAGTTAGTATGGCCCCCAGCATGTTGAGTAGATTTCCTTTGGCGTACTTAGAAATGAGCATGGACAGGATTCTCACAAAACATCAGGCATGGAAAAGCTAGAATCTGTAATATTAAAGGGAACAGTCACATAAATGAGATAACATAGTCGATGGGATGAATATTCCCATAAATGACCCACAGACTACACTATATGACTGCGACCTTTTGTTTGTATGTTTAATGTCCTATGGTAGTGATAAAAACAGCAGTAACAGCAGCATTTATATAGTGCTATAAGGTTTTCAAAGGATACAATATTATCTCATAACAACTCTGGGAAGTATTATTATTTTTATTATTACTGATATTGTTATTATCTCCATTGTACAAAATGAGGAAATTTAAGCAGGCAAAGGTTAAGTGATTTGACAAAGTTCACACAAGAGGACATGACTGAGGCTGGATGTGAACTTTGGTCTTGCAGACTCCAAGTTGACCCATTTATCCACCATACCATATAGCTGCCTATATATCACTTGTGCTATTAATCTGTTTTCTTTCCTTCCCATGACTGTCTTATATCCTTTTCTGGTCAAATCTATCACTGATAAAGACATTTATTCTGTCTTGGAAAAAGGTTTTTATCGCTAACATTTTTCTTATATTTACCATGTATGTTTCTATTGTCCCTTAGGTTATCGATGATTTTAGGTTTTTTTTTTTTCTGAGATCATTGCAAACAAGCTATATAGAATGATTATGAAAATATCAGTTTTAAACCCAGTACCTTTATGAACACAACTACAAAACATGTTTCACACAAATGAAGTCAGATCTAACTAAATGGAAAAACATCAATTGCTCATGGCTGGGTCAAGCTAATATAATAAAAATGACAATTTTACCTAAATTATATTTAGCAATTTAAATTTACTAATTACCAAATTAAATTTACCCATTACCAATCAATCTACCCAAAAATTACTTTATAGAAATAGAAAAAATAGTAACAAAATTCATTTGGAAGAACAAAAAGTCCAGAATATCAAGGCAATTAATGAAAAGAAATGCTAGGGAAGGTGGCCTAGCCTTGCCAGATTTTAATCTGTATTATAAAGCAGCAGTCATTAAAACTGCTTGGTACTGGCTAAAGGATAGAGTAGTGGATCAATGGAATAGATTTGGTACAAAAGACTCAATAACCAATGACTATAGTAATATACTGTTTGATAAGCCCAAAGATCCCAGTTTCTCGGATAAGAACTCATTATTTGACAAACACTGCTAGGAAAATTGGAACATAATATGGCAGAAACTGGGTATAGACCATCATCTAACACCACACACCAAGATCAAATCTAAATGGGTGCATGATCCTAGGTATAAAGGCTGATACTGTAAATAATCTGGGGGAGCAAGGAATAGTTTACTTGTCAGATTTATGGAAGAGGAAGGACTTTATGACCACAGAAGAATTGGAGAGCTTTATAAAATGCAAAATGGATAACCTTGAGTACATTAAATTGAAAAATTTCTGTACAAACAAAGCCAATGTAACCAAGATTAAGAGGGAAGTGAGAAATTGGGAAAGAATATTTATAACCAATGTCTCTGATAAAGGCCTCATTTCCAGAATTTACAGAGAATTAAGCAAAAA
>CM053587.1:119360869-119388089 GCA_028646515.1 Pseudochirops corinnae
TGAGGTGTCTTCACTTCTCTTATGCCTTTGCAAACTGATATCTAGCTTCATCATTCAACTGAAACTATTTTCTCAAAATTACTAATGATCTCTTCATTGCCAAGTCACAATTCTCATCCTTCTTTACCTCTATAGAATTTGACTATCAGTCACCACCTGTATTCTCTCACCCCTATGGATTTTCACACATGTCCACTAAATGTGAGTGCATCACAAAGTTTTGTCCCAGTTCCTCTTCTCTCTTTTCCCCCCTCTATACTAGACTCTGTATTCTAAATGCAGTATATTAAAATTAGCACAATGTTATCCTAAAACATAAGCATATGGATGAAGTGCACCTTCTCTCAGCAATCACTCCCACTTAAACTCTGCATTAGACATCCTCCATTAAAGTAATAAATATCTTTGGCTAGTATATATCTTCCTGATTTATTCATTATTTGCTATTACTAAGCAGAGGCTAGTTTAAAAAAAATCATTATTTCTATTATTCCATGTTTAAATAATTTTTTTATGACTGTGATATATACATAGGCTTACTTTGTAGGACAAGACCCCCAAAGGTAGAATTTTGTTCTATTTAATTTTTTTCAATAATCAACCATAAGTACAATAGATCTTTTTTTCTCTACACATTTTACTCAATCCTATGATTTAAAGATTTACTTTACTATGGGACATATTTCTACTCATTCCTTCTAATAATAAATAATAAATCAAGTATGGCCTCAAAGCATGTATATATTATTCTCATATTAAAGATAAAAACTCTGCATAAATGGAGAATTCACCATATTCTATATGAGTTAGTAGTAACTATTTTTGGTTTCATTTTGGGGAGCAGGCAACAATAAAGTCTGAGAGATTTCCAACTCCCACCTGACTTTTGATATGCCACCCACCGCCTCTCAAATATCCTGAAATTTAATTTCTCAATGCCTTGAAAATTGGCACCTCCAGCATGGATCTCTTCTCTACATATTTGAGCTAATCCATTTGTTTTTCTCATGCTCATTTTCTGTATAAAGTCATTTCCCCGTCCTCAAAAGACAAATATGAGTTTGCAAAATTTGAGTTGAAATGTAGTACCTCCACTGTTCTTAATGATAATGAATTTGTTATAAATCTGTTTCCCCTCACGATTACATTTGTTCCTTTATGAGATTATACTGTTCTTAGACTTCTACTAAATCTGTTCATATGATTTTACAAATGAGCATATGTTCTAACTTGGTGTTGCTCTGAACTACTGTATTTCTCTATTCAGTGATCAAGTGTTTGCTGGCTATACAGGTGAAACTGGAGTTATTTTCTTTCATACCATATATTCTCTCTCATTTTTGTGCTTTCTTCCAGTTTTGTTTCAGTTAAGCATCTCATTTTATATAGATTAATAATGACTGATAAAATTCATAAGCCTAATTATTTCCCTGTCCCTCAAAATCTATGTTTTGTGTCATAATATTAAAGGACGAAAGAAATGAGACATAGTTGAGGGCCTCTCCTATTACTACTGAACATATCATTTTATTGGGCAAATAGATCAGATTAAAGCAATGCAGAACCACACACCTTTTTAATTTTCAAGCTTCCATGTTCCAATATCCTCTTATACATACTAAGAAAAGAAAGTAGTTCATGTTTTGTTAGAATGTGGCACAAGATTGTGCTTGTTACTAATATTTTATGAATCCAGATAAGGCAAAATTGGAAGAAAAACTGATGAAGTACAGGATTTTAGAACTTCTTTAGAGAATTGATTATGTACTTTCTCCTATCATTGGTTTGGTCTTATTTTTATTTTTTCTGATAGTACTTAACAATAACTGAGGGAGCGCTTTTGGTGTTTGAAGTTAAGCCTCCTGCTATGGAGGTTATCCATTTGATGTGAGTACGTATGCTTACTGTTAGTTGTTTGGAGGAAAGCCAGAATTTCCTGTCCTCTTCCTTTCCTAGTGTTCTTAAAACACCTGCCTGGAATACATGCTAGTTTCGAAGTTATAACTGAATAGCTTGAGAATGGGCATGGGCCAGATGTTTTACAAAATGGTTAAAAAAAAAAAAAAGGATTTGATTTATTCTTGTACAAGTCAAAATGGCTGAATCAATTTGTTTGAAAATTGGAAAGACAAATTTGCCTCAGGCTATGACCTTATATGCTGAGTTTCAGCCCAGAGAAAATTTTTAGAGTTGAGTTATAAATCTCTGAAGAACAGTTTTTATTATGAAAGTGCTGACATAACCTTAACTATAGCAGTGTGAATGGGCTGGCTATAATTTTGTTAAAGACTACATACAGGTACCCACAGCTATTAACTACTAATATATTTCAAAAGTGAAATGCTGAAGCTAGAAAAACTAAAGAAAATAAGAAAACATGACCAAGCAACTTATAGTTTAAAAGAGAAAAAAAGAAAAAATTTTAAAAGAAAAAAAAAGAAGAAATTTAGCATATTTGTGGAAGAGCTGCAATTACTAGTAAGCATAAGGTAAAACAAGCAGGGAGTTCAAAAAGTCATTCTATCTTAAACCCGTTTCTCCCCCATTGCACATGTTGTTCATGCCCTGGAATCCAATTCCCTGTGGTACTGTAAAATTTATTATATGATATACTACATAGCATGTGTGAAGGTGTAGCTTCTGATGGTGTGTGTGCACACATATGCACACACGTATGTATGTGTGTCTCTATACACTTATGTGTATATGTACATATATATAATTATTTTTAAAAGTATTTTCTATTGGTTCATTTTGTCTCTTTATAACAGTTATGTTAAAAAGGTAACCCTTCCCTCCAGATACAACTTCCTACAGTGAAAAAGAACACCCTCTATGAGGGTTGAACAGTATATGACAACTAGATGTTTATCCATAATGAAGAGAAGAGATGAAGATAACTAAAGTTTCAAATTTGAAAGACTACAGCAAGGGCAGTGCCAGCAATAGAACTTGAGAAGTTAGAAGAAAATTTTGTTGAGAAGATGAGGAAATTGCTTTTTAATATTTTGTTTACAATGAACATAAAATACAGCAGAAGTTCTATGTGGAGATGTTTATAACGTCTTGGAAATAATAAAAACAATCTCTAGAATCAGGTCTTATTGCTCTATGAATCAATTTATAAAGAAAAAAGACTATATGTGATTTAAGGTAGTGGTTCTCAAAGTGTGGTCTGAGGACCTTAGGACCCTTTGGGAGTTCATGATGTCAAAATTATTTTCTCAATAATATGAAGATGTTTTAAATTTCTAATACAGTAAATATCAACTGATATAACCCAAATGAACATAAGCTCTTTAATTACTTTAAATTGGATTTTAAAATTTTCCTGAGGCCAAAAAGTCAGAGAAACACTGGTGTAGGTGACAGGTAACAAGAAGAAGGCTTTGCTCATTTGTTAAAATACATTTCCTACACTGAAAAGTTCAAGACAAAAATGTCTTTCTATAAACTGCACAAGTAATATTCATTATGTTTTTATTCAAGTATCTTAAATAAGTGTTATTTGCAAATGAGATGTAAAGAAATTATTAACCTTCTATTCATTTAAAACCTTTCTAGTGCAAATACTCAACTTTAATATTTCCCAAATTCCCTACCAAATGTACAGGAAAAAAGGTACAAGAGAAGTTGAGCGTATAAATTATATGTACATGACATATCTCTCCCTCTCTGCCTTTCTTTCCTTCATCTGCAATTCCAACCTAAGCTTTTCTTGCCAGACCTTACTTTATTGCAAAAAAAAAAATACTTAGGCATTTGTTTTATTTAATTTTCAAAATATTTTAGTATGATTTTTGTCAGTTTATTTAATATTTTTAAAAAACATAACACCAAAAATGGTTCCTGACATATTTGCAGATCCCCCGAAGTTCACTGGAATAATTTTTGACCTCTGTGACCTGATACCTCATTGACTATGTGAAATCTTTTTCACTTATGTTTTTTTTAAATACTAGATTTCACTTCCCAAAACTTCATACACACACACACACACACACACACACACACACACACACCCATTCCTCACCACTGACAGTATCTTGTTTTGTGGTAAGAAATTTCAAATGATCCTGGCTATCCTAGAAATACAACATGTTAGCTAACTATAAGTTACAGGTCTGTCACCACTAATCGTTTAAGGTGAGGCATTTTTGAGCTCATTGACAGATCTAGATCCTTGTCATTTGTCAAAGTGCTTATAAAATTTCTCTTTTGGAACAGTGAAATAATGCTTTTTTACTTTAACTTTTCTCTGATGGTTTCTGGTAACCTAAAATATAGCTGGTTGGCAAGGAAGCTACTCAAAGGACTAGAAGAATAATAAGAAAAAGAGGCATGAGGCACAGCCAGAGGATATAGCATGGGTGATAACAGGAAAGAGAATGAGTTCCTGACCCCAAAATGCCATACAAATGGGGAAGAGAACATTTACTGTTCATCTCATCTATCATTTGAAGATCCATAATAATCACAGCCTTATTTAAGGTTTAAAAAATAAAGAGGTTAACAGATGTGTGGGAGTAGGCAACATAAAATTGCATAAGATGCACTGCACTGCAACAAAAATGCATTCCTAGTAGATTATTCCAGATTTGATGGAAATTAGGCACATTAATCAAACATTCGAGTGGGAAACAATTTTGTTAGTCTTAAATGTCCAGTTGTCATTTCTACAGCCTATATTTTAATAGTAACTGTCACTAGATTTCTCAATCTTAAAAACAAGTCTTAGGACCTCTCCAGTCTTCTTACACCTTATTCCCCTACAAGTTCTCTACTATCCAGGATCATTCTTCATGTTGGTTATTAATCAATAGGCCCTATATAGATGTTTCAAAAAAAATGTGTGGGGTTTGTATTTTATAAAATATATACTGGACTGATTTTTGTTGTTGATCACTTGAACAGACTTTTTTTTTAACTGAATGGATTTTTCATTCTACTATAGTATGGACAGATTTACTGTAAGTACTTTAACAGCATGGTGTCTTGATAGGCAAAGGTTTTACTTGTGGCCCATGTAATTCTCATCAGGAGGGATTAGGAAAATGATGCCATCAAGCACTTTACATTAGCATTCTGAACAAACCACAGAAAAAGGAGAAAACATCCATTTAGTAGCATAGAATTTCCTTGAAAAACTTCACTTTTCTGAACTGTAAAAACTGCTGATATCTTCATTTTTATTGTAAAAGGGTTAATGACATAAGTAAAGTGTGTACATTTAAACTTCAATATGTGACCTTTTATAAACATTAAAATTGGTTAATTAAGAAAAATTTGAGAATCTAATTCAAAGCCAGACAATTGTAGATCTCAAGTTTGCCACAAGAGTTTTCCAAAGAGAAGTTTTGATATATGGTGTAGAGGAAAGAACGTTGTGTTTGGAATGTAGAGGACCTGAAATCAAATCCCAGCTCTACCTCATAGTTAATGGCTTTGGGAATGTCACAATCTCCCTTGTCCTCAGTTAACTGATTTTTCAAATGATGAGGATTAGCAAGATTAAATTATCTTTTTTAATCTCTAAAGCTATGAAGTAGAAATTTGGCAGTTTTCCATTTAATTGAACACAACTAAATGAAAAGGTCATATTTTCACATCCTTACTGTATTTTGAACACATTTAAAATTTATCCCTTTTCCCCTGAATCTTTTCCAACTACCATTTTCCCCCTAAAGCTTTACCTCCCTGTACTTCAGAACAGTTATCTATTCTGTTTGCTTGTCTACACCTGACTTTGTAATTCTAACATGACTAACGGATTTCTTTTTCATTGATTGCATATAAGTACATAATGATGCTCCAGTAGTCCATCATAGGTGGAATTTGTAATTATAGACAGACTTGTATATGTACATAAAAAAGGGGAAGAAAGGTTGCTACATTCACATTACTTTGAGGCTTTCAGGGACTGAAGAGGAGCCAAAGAGAATCAAAAATTCTCCCCCCCAAAAAAGATTGCCCTCTACAAATTATTGTTCTGAGAAATGGCATGGAGATGTAGAGGGAGAGAAGAGGGGAGGAAAGAAAAAGTAAATAAGGGGGAAGAGAATAAAAAATTAGAAGGGAATGTGAGTCGTCTACAATGGCTCAGAAGTAAGGTAACCAACTGAAAAAGCACTATTCTACTTCATGGGTGTCTTAAGACTCACTACTAATTGAAAAGACAGTATGAGACAATGGGGAAAATATTTAACTAGGAGTCAGGGAAAGTGAGTTCTATTTTCTACTCTGTCATCCGACTTAGTTTTATAGCCAAATGACATTATTTTATTATGTTACTTCATCTGAGGAATAAATCTTAGTCCTCAGACTTATAAAACACAAAATTGGAGTAGATGATTAAAGGAGTTTAAATTCCATGGTTATGAAGAATTAGCTGAGAAAGGTGTTTCAATTATTTGATGCAAGCACAAATCCATATTTTCGCTATACTGGCCAAGTTACTTAACCTCTTGCCTTAATCTAGTAGAGAAGGATTTAGGGGCAGCTAAGTGAATTAGCGGATAAAGTGCAGGGCCTGGAGTCAGGGATACTCATCTTCCTGAGCTCAAATCTGGCATCAGATACTTACTAGCTGTGTGACCCTGTGCAAGTTACTTAACCCTGTTTGCCTCAGTTCCCTCATCTGTAAAATGAGCAGGAGAAGGAAATGACCAACCACTTCAGTATATGTGTACACACACACACACACACACACACACACACACACACACACACACACACACACACACACTGGTTTCAGAGGGAGGACACTAGAAACTGGAGGTACCAGGTGAAGGCTTCATGCAGAAGATGGTTCCTGAGATGTACCTTAAAGGAAGTGCATTCCAAACATGGACGATAGTCATACAAAGTATTGCAGAGACTGAGTGTTCTGAGTAACTGAAAGAAGGCTAATTTGGCTAGTGAGGCAGAGTAAAGAATTCAATTGTCTTTATGCAAATTTATTTAATTTTTTAATCATTTTTTTCTTCCTTCATAGATTTCTATAGAAATTGTCACTTATGAAATTGTATATTAATATTACCATATATTCTAGAGCAGGGATTCTTATAACTTACCCCTTTTGCAGCTTTTGTTGGTGTTGTGTGGCTGGAGGGCATGCACAGTACAAACTGAGGGAGCTTTGTGTATTTAGAACCAAAGGTGCAGTGAAGCTGCAGGATGCAACGTGGTCGAGTGCTGCCAGAAACACCTCGGATTCATTACAAGTTTGATTCTGAATTAATTTTTATTCTTGCACATTCAGAAACCTTTCACTGTTGCCAAATATCTTGCTACTCCATGTGGGGTCTCGACCCACAGTTTAAGAAATTGTGCTTTAGAGTTGTTGATTTAAATTGCCTATGGTAATGACTTGCTTGTAGAAGAAGTGAGAAGGGACATTCAGTGCAAATCATACCTGAGAATGAACCTCCTCTAAAACATTCCTGAAAGGTTCATTTAACCTTACTTGAGGACTTCCAATGATGAAAAACTCATTAATTCGCCCAGATAGCCTATTCTACATTAGGAGGACCCTAAATGTTTCTCTTCTCAAATTTTTACCCATTGATTCCGATTTTGTTTTTTGAAGCCAAGCAAAACAAGTTGAATTCCTCTTCATGCGACAACCTCTTAAATATTTGAAGACAGCTGGTAAGAATACCCCTTCCCCACACGCAAACAAAAATCCAAGTGAAATATCCCTAGGACAACCAACTGGTTCTCATTTTCCTATGGCATGATATCAACTGTCCTTGCCTCCTCTCACCAACCAATCTGCCCATTTGCAGATATGGTCCACATTGTGAATGCACTTCCTGAAACAGAACAAAACACTTCAGATATTGTCTGACAATATAAGAATATAGCAAGGCTTACCACGTATTTTATACTCTGTCTAAAAGCATATTCTTTTTCATTAACTTTTTTGTTCAAGTTGCAGCAAGAGGGTATACATCTTGGTCATACTACTCTAAGCTATTAATTGATTTCATCATAAATACTTAGTTTTTAAAAAGGAATAATTCCTTGCCAAACAAAACCAAATTAATCCTTACTTTCTGCCAAGAGGCCACTACTGATAGGCACACATAAAAAAGTTAATAAAATAAGAAAGTTAATGGAGAAAGATTGAATTATTTAGACATAAAGAAGCCTGATATCCATATAAGAAGAGGTGAATTATTCAGGGCAGACTAAAAGGTTTATGTGTTTGGATTTGGAGATGTCACCTCTATTGCTAAGGGTGCTTTGGGATCCTCTAACAAAATGGTCATATTTTTTGGCTATACACAGTCATATTTATTGGATATATATAACACTTATTATATACTTAATGAGAGATGAGATTCAAGCATATAGATCTTCAAAATTCTAATTGTTTTCTGAAACAAAGTGGGATATATTGTTTTATTTTATTTGCTCCTGAATAATGCTGGGGAAGGACTTCTCATGTAACATACTATGTCCTTCCCCCAACATTACTCAGGAGCAAATGATAAAATAAAGCTATATTTATTACTTCATTCAAGAAAACAAATTGAAAAATAAATTTTAAAATGTAAGCACAGCTGGATGGGAAAGTAATTTGAGTTCTATCCTTCAGGTAAAATAAGATCTGACAGACTCAATCTTGTCTCCAATGCACTTAAAACCAGAATAAGATTACTTCAAATTCAGTACCACAGCATGCAGGACTCCGTGGGTCTCATGGAATTCATAATTCTTGAATAAAATGCAATTTTGCTCATATATGCATAGTACTGGAAAAACTTCATACTTTATAATGCTCCTTATTGTTGTAATTAATCTATTCCTTAAATACTGCATGATATACCATTAAAAGATTAGGACATGCCATTCCAATTATACTAAAATGAAAAATCCATTGGGTGGTTGCTGAATATCTTTTATTATTTTTAGAAAGACAGAATTTCATCAGCTATAGACATTACTGTATTAGGTCTCTTAAAATGGAGAAAGCATACAAAAGCCTTGGAACATTTATAAAAATACAATGGAATTCTTCTATCTTTTTCCCTTCATTTATCTTATAAAACAGTATCCAGTGTATGTTTTCTACTTGGATTAACACAAGAACTCATGAAGTTCACAGGGCTGAGGATCTAGGCAATGAAAAATGTAAACAGATGATTGATTAATATAGGACTTTGTTCTTGAAAGCAAACTCTATTTCTTGTGGGAATGTGTCATTTAAATTTAGTTAATTTGTACAGTTATTTAAGAGAAAAAGGAAAAGTAAGACACATTATTTCAAAACTTCCAAATAGATTTTTAGTGAAAACTGAGATAAAAAATAAAACCAATATCAAATTCAAAGTTTTTTGAAGCAGGTGATGTCAGAATGTGAAGGAAATTTAAAATAAGTTCATAGAATTCTCTTTGCCTTTAGTCAAAAGGGAAACGAAGAGACCAAGGAAAAAGGCATATTTATGTCATCTCTCTCATCACTGAGAAAAGCAAGATGGTAATAAGACAATTGGTAGGCCAAGAAAATCAAAGAAAACTGCTCTCTGGTTCTTCCAGCAGGGGGCATGTAGACTGAAAGATTTATTTATGCAGTGTATGTGAAGAATGAATTTAAAAAGAATTTTCTTCTCACTGAAGACATAGTCAAAAAAATGTCACAGGGCAAAGGAAAAATAATACATATCAATCTTATTTATTTTACACATATAAATAGTCACAGTTTCTGCAATCATCAATTATGTGTCTGTGTGTCTGTGTGTTTATGTGTTATAATTAGTAGATTTTTTATTTTATTGGCAGAGGGAACTCCCTTCATCAATACAGCTTGGCATCTTATCAGCAATTTATCATCTTGAAAGTCTCCTAGAGCATTGAGAGATTTAGTGACTTTACTAGGTTCACACAGCCAGTATATGTCAAAAGCTGAGACATGAACCCAACTCTTCTTGGTTTCAAGGTCTACTCTCTAAGTCTATACACTATGCCTGCTGCCTCTTTTAGATGAGAACATAATACTTAATCTCTCTATGTAACCAGTCATCTTTTTGAATCAATGAGGAAAACTCATTCCTTTTTTTCTCTGTAGGAGATACCCAAGTAATTCACTGCATGTAATACAAAAATATGACAAGGATATTTTCTTTGTAAAGAAAATATCACATGGTTTCCAAATTCATAGAGCAAATTTAATTAGTTTATAATTCAGTATCTTAAAAAAATGATGCTTTTCTTATAAACATATAGTAGCTTTTTGTTTTGCTTTCAATGTGGAAAAACATTTAATTATACATGTCATGTGCAGTTGTATAATTGAAATCATAACATACCATAGGCAGAGAATCATTTTAGATGAACGATGAGGACAAGTGTTAAATTTTCATGCTGCTTACTAACAGGCTGCTTTGCTTTACTCTAAGGCCAAGGCATTAAATCATCAGAACCCTTCCTCTTCCTTCATGGGTAGATAGTTTTGTATTCACTTGCAAACAGAGTAAATGGCTTAGACATAGAGTATTATGAGAAGAATTATAAGTAAGTCATTGAAAACTAAACCAAATACCTGGCTGGTTTTTGCATCTTTTAAGTGTGGATTCTATCTAGTGTATAAGGGCATTGAACATAAAACAAAGTAAAAGATCCATGCAGGAAGGCAAGATCAATTGGCAAGGAGCGTGACAGGAACTTCTGTTAACAAATATAAGCAATGTACTAACTTGATAACTTGAATTGTATGACAGTCTGAAAAATACAAGCAAAAACTGCATGTGTCAATATGGAATCTGAGGTTTTAAAAATAATTAAGTAAAACAGGAACTATGCTTTATATTGGTTCCTATGGATAAATGCCATTTTGTTTGTGAAATTTGTTATTTTGATTTATTATGAAAACAATTTTATATGTTATATATTTCATTATATATTATATATAATTTTATATAAACATTATATACTATATATTATACAAATATGAATTATATAATTATATAAATTATATATATTTGTATATCAATTTTTTAGAAATATAGAGAAAGACATGTTTATAAGATGCACCTATTTATTGAAAGAGAAATATTTTTCATGAACTTTGGGGAATTACTCCACGGGAGTAAAAAGTTTTAAAAAAGTTTTAAAAAAATAAAATAAAAAAAACCACAGCAAATCACTGTTATGGGAATCTGAAGATCTTCCCTGCCCATAGGCCCTGTGATAGGCTTAAGCGACTCTGAGAATCTTCCCTGATTTGAAAATATACTCTGCCCCCTAATAGGCTGAATGTGGTCACATGGAGCCTGTGGCAAGAAGCTTGCTTTTCAGGAATGCCCTCGCCTTCTTAGTTTGTGATTGGGCAGTGGATCAAGAGGGTTGTGACATTCTCTGATCCAGCAGAAGGCTATATATACCCTGATGTGAGTTTTTGCTTTAGGGCTCACTTTGTAAAGAATTGTGTAATTTGGCCAGAGGAGATTCTGAGCAGCTGTTAAGTCCCTGACTTTGAAAACCCAGATGATGGTGCTTCCCTCTCTGGTAAGTAACTAGGTATGGATGTAATGGTCAGAAGGCTGGAAGCCTGTCAGCTGATCTGTTTCTTTGTCTGCTTATAACTTCTGCTTGTAACTTCGTTTGTATTCTGTTTGTATTCTCTAAAGTTCAGGGTGTTGACTTTTTCCCCTGAACTAAGTAAATGATACATGTTTGATCGATTAAAGATTGTTAACCCTTTAGGAAAGCAGACCTAAGAACCTGTGCTAGCAGCCTTTTTTTTTTTTTGGCTGTTTTTTGGATGGGGGAGGGCAGGGCATTTGAGGTTAAGTGACTTGCCCAAGGTCACAAGGCTAGTCTGTTACAAGTGTTCTCAAATATTCATGAATTTTTAACAGGAAAATTGAGTCATAGATTTTGAACAAGAAGAGATCTCAGGACATCGTCTGTGACTCATTTTACAAATGAAGAAACTTAGGCACTGAGAGGTTGTTGTTGTTTTTTTAAAAATTAATCAATCACTACGCATTTATTAAGTATTAGTAAACAGTGACTGGCCCATTTTTATATAGGTAGTGAAGAGACAAGCTATCAATCCTGTTTTTTCTTGACTGCACAGCAAGCAACAATGCCTATCTCTATCTTTTTGATGCCTCCGATCCTCTGGGCATTGCACTCTACCAAACTCCTCTCCAAATTTAGGAAATTGTATTCATTAGTTGTTGTGACTGAAATAAATCATTACCTCAATGAACCGCACAATTCAACAAAACTGCACTGCATTGCTAGCTTAGTCAAAGAATTAAATAAGGGCTGGCTTTGAATAAAGAAATAAGGTTTGGTTTCTTTCAGAAAGGCATTTTAAGGCACCACCTTGTGCACTGCATTTTAACTCTCCTGAACATTTTCTACTTTCAAGATAAATATATGAAGACTTCACACACACACACACACACACACACACACATACACACACCCACACACACACCCCGTGACTTCTACTTTAAATGTCTCACTTAATGAGTGAAAGTTAAAAGTGACCCTCAATATTAATCTACTGCTCCCATAATTGTTTAATGTGCAAAATCTATTTTCTACTGTCCTTTGTCAGAACAAATGGACAGTAAGTCAACTAGATTGTCTTTGAAAAACTAAAAAAAAAAAAACTTTTATTGATTTTAAAATTCTTTGTAAAAAAAAAAAACTTCTTTGTGAAACAAAAGGCCATATGTTTTTCAGAACTGAAATTGAGTCTTGCCCAAAAGGCAAAGTAAAGACTTATGGTAGATGTAAGCAAGGTGCTACATTAAGACAAAGAAGGTATTATTTAAAACAAACAAACGAACAAACATAAAGAATGTCATGGAAGAAATATACAAGTCAAAAAATAAGGTTATTGGGTAAAAATGTATAGATGACTGATGAATAGTCTACATCCTCCATCAGTGTTAGAAAAATGTCAAAAAACAAAACAAGGAAATCCCCTAACACACTGAGTGAACTCCCTGTGGTAGGGAGAAAAAAAAACACACCAGAAAAATGTTACTTCTAATGTGATTACTCCTTTCAACAGTACAAATATCCTTGCTGAATGGATCTTAGCTCTGTTTAGAGTCCAAAACACAGTATAAAGCATCAGAAGATCTATATAATTTTTTTCCATGTTACACCCCAACATCTGAGTTTATACTCATTTGTGTGTACTTTGGTCTACACATAAGAACTGATAATCACATAAATATATGTATGTGTGTATGTAACGTGTACTATATTAGACATAGTCTACTGAGTCTACTGAATAGTGTAGCCCAGAGGGAAGACAGTAGCACAGAATGAGAATATTTTCTCAAGTCCTAGTGCAGAAACAAATTTCTTTTTTTTTTTAAAGGGAACTTCCTTAGTAAATCAAAATTGAGGGGTATCAAATTTTGTGTTGTTGGTACCTCAGCATTTCATTTGTAGGGCACTTTCAGGTCACTTTTGGATATGATATTTACCAAAAGGAGATTCATTATTTAAAACCAAAATATTTACTTTTCTTTTTCTTGTGTGAAATGCCTACTGGTCAAGTAAAACAAACTATACCATTGGCCATTTAATTTAAAAAAAAAATCTGTAAAAGTAAAATCACTTGCATTAGAATCTTTATATATGTTTTTAAAAGTTGTATTAGTAATGGTAAGTTCTGAGAGATTAAAAGTACAACATTTATTATTTCCAGATAGATCTATATACGTATGTCGAAGTCAATCTGAGAAATGTTCCTTTAAATAACTAAGGCTATGTAAACCTGGTTTAAACAAAGTACTCTAAAGTTGCTTTATTTTTAAAAGCATCTCAGTATTTTGCAACATGTATTTTCATAATGACATGGCTCTAAAGGTTTAGGAAAGCAAGATTTAGGTAGCCATGGCAGGAGACAGAACGAATCAAAAGATCATTTTGAAAATACATTTAAAATGCTCAACAATTTTTATTTGGTTATTATTGAAGTGAAAGAAAGGAAAACTGATGAAAAGATAGGCCCACTCTTTGAAAGGAAGGCCACATTATAAATAAACTATACATTCTGAAAAAAACAAAACACATACACACACACACAAACACACACGTGTTCAATTAACTTGTGCGTTGATTACCGAAAGGAAATTAGACAGAAAATTGAAGGACAAAGTTGAAATTGAGTGCATGAGTAAATAAAGGTCTGCCTTTTATGAAATTTGGATAATAATTCACATAATTATATATCATTTTAAGATTTACATGTTGCTTTTCTAATAATAACCAGGTAATGTAAATAGTACAAATTTCATTATTTCGATTTTACAGATGTAGAAATTGAGTTTCAAAAGCTTCCAGTGACATACTATTGTCAACTAGTCAGAAGCATTTATTAAGTATCTATAATGCACCAGCATAAGTGCTGGGGATTCAAAGAAAGCAATAGACAGTCTCTATCCTTGAGGAGCTCACAATTGAATGTAAAAGATAACATGCAAATAAATATATACAAATCAACGATATACTTGATGCTGATGCTGTTTGTCCTTCATTCTCAAAGAGGACCTAATGCCAAGACAAGCAAGTGAATTGAATTTAAGTGAGGGAGAGCTGTGCCAAGTTAAGTTAGTAGCCTCACTTTCTCCTCCAGAGTCATCTGGGTCCAGTAGCCAGATAAGGATCAGGACAACTTTAGATGGTCCAAGATACAGTGGGGGGAGAGGGGAGGTCCTTTGAAAAAAAAGACTGAAATGTGAAATGAACAACTGAACAGAGTACTCTACATACAATCTGACCAGTAGGACTATCACCTCCCTCATTCTGGCTACTATATGACTATTAATGTTCTCTGTCTGCAATAGTTTCTTACATTCTTAATTTAAACTGAGCTTTCAGGCCACTAAAACCCCAAATATGTTTCCATATCAACTCCAGTTTTACCATAACTTCCCTGCATTGGTTCAGTTGATTTTTTTTTTAAACATAAATGTGGTACTTCATATTTATCCCAATTAAATTTCATCCTATTATATTTGACCCATCATCCTCAGCCAGTGATGTCAAACTCAAATAGAAATGGGGGCCACAAAGCTGTACATAAGCATCCCTGTATGTTGCATATTAACTCAGTTTTCAAATGTAATATATAGGTTTTATAATATTTTTATTTATTTTGTTAATATTTCACATGTTTAATATTTTTCTTAGAAACTGTCAAGATCATTTTGGATGTTGTTCCATAGAGTTAGCCATTTCTTCCAGATTTGTGTATAATAGGCAAATATGACTAAGGAAGAAAATAAGCATTTATTAAGTGCCTTTTATGTTCCAGGCACTGTGCTAATAAGCACTTTCACAAATATTATCTCATTTGATTCTCATAACCCTGGGAGTAGGTGCTGATACTATCCCCATTTTATTCCTGGGAAATAACTAATAGAAGGAAGGCCTTAGAAATGAAGAGGGATTGCAAAAGGCTTCCTGTAGGATATTGGATTTTTGTTTAACTTGAAGTTGGGAAAGTCAGGAGACTGAGGTGAGAAGAGAGCTCATTCTAGGCAAGGAAAATCTTCAACAAAAATGCCTGAAGTCAGGAGATGGATTGTCTTGCTGACTGAAATGTGTTGCATGTGGTAGGGTGTATTGTATAAGAACAATGTAAAGGTGAGGAGAACAGGATAATGAACGGCTTTGAATGCCAAATAAAGGATTTGATATTTGATTTTGGAGGTGACAGAGAATCTCTGGAGTTCATTAAGTAGAGGAGGGATATAGTAGGACCTATGTTGAAGGAAGATCACTTTGATAACCAAGTAGAGAATGAACTGAAATGTGGAGAGACTTGTGGCAGGTCAACCAAGATTATGCTATTTTAACAATTCAGGGGTGAGGTGATAAGAGCCTGTAACACGATGGTAACAATATCAAAGGAAGGAAGTGGACATATTGGAGAGTTGTTATCAAGGGAAAATTGACGGGCCTTGGAAACAGATCAGATATGGGGAGAGTGGAAGGATGAATGAGAATAAGTAGGTACACATGATACCTGAAGTGGTAAGTATAAAAGATTGGGATGATGGTGGTGCCTTTGAAAGTAACAGGCAAGTCTGAAAGAGAAAAGGGTATAGATCACAGAGTAATAAGACTCAAACTGTGGGAAAGCCACTTAAGAGAGGGAAAACATATATAGAAACAAAAAATCCACGTATATAGTATCAGGTATATTTTTCCTATCTATGCCACACCAATGTTCATGAAATATATAATGTCTGTTTTTATTTTATAAAAAGAAAATATTCAGGTAGAGTAATTCATATCTCTTCCTGAATAAAAATTTTGAGGATAAGGTGATTTTAATATAGAATGTGCAGACTAATTAACTAGAAGTATACACACATACACGTATTAAGTATATTATATATACACATATATTTGTGTATACATACACATACACACATATGGAGTAATGTGGCTGGGAGCTCAGGATAGGAGGAAGAATAAACTTTATATCACAGAGCTAACTGTCTTTGTCTTCAACATTTGAAAGAATTAAAAATATTTATTAAGCTCTAAAGTATGCAATAGCTTAGGTTGGATCCTTGGATACAAAGGAGCAGTCTCTCCCCTCAAATGGACTTATATTTGATTACATTCTAGACAGATGAGTACAATGTGGGATAAGGAGCATAAAAAGGGAGAAGAGAAAATCAAAATGGTGCTTTTGGAATACTCAAGGAGACAGAGCACACTAAAATCTGGGGCTATTAGAAGTGGCTGTAGTCAACCAATAAACGTTAATGTGGCTAAGATGTATCAATCAAAGTATTAAGGTCTGGAGACACAAAGGCCAAAACACCAACTCTGCCCTCAAGCAGCCTATTATCTAATAGGAGAAACACAATATTTTTAAAAATTACTTATAAATAAGAAAGTGTTAAGCCCTAAGAGAAAATAAGGATTCTGAAAGAGAAAAAGAGAAGGTATATTTGATGATTTTAGAGAGCATACTCCAGACATTCAAGAAGGGACACTTATCTACACACTCCAAAAGATAGTACAGGTGGCATCATTCAAGTTCTAGAAATTATAGGTATTTGGCAGGAAAATAATGAACCACAGGGTAGATTTGTTGCAATTGTGCTGTTTATGCAATGATTTGTGCTACTAGAATTCCTATTATTATTTGCCCATAAAACAGCCTACTCTTGAAAACTTAGCATTTCCAGGGGTGGAGGCAAGATGGCATTGTAGAGAAGCATTCAGTCAAAGTCTTCCAAATTTCCTGTCCAAACAACTTAAAAATAACATCTCAAATCAAATTCTATAGTGGAAAAGCCTATGTACTGTCTCTTAGATGTATTTTTATAGTAATGAGTGAGACATTTTTCTATCCTAAGTTAACATAGGAGATTGGGAAGAAAGATTCATGACATGGGGGAGAAATCTGACCCAGTGCCCAAGTAGAGGAAACACCAGTGGAAAGACTATTTGGTGGTGACAGAAGTTACAGTAGCTTCAAGAACTCACAAACCAGAGATGGTAAAGGGATCTGATTAGAAAGAAATTTCAGAGTACTACTTTGCTACCACTGGGCAGAGGATCAGATGCTATTTGGTAACTCTACGGCATATACCCACTTCTACATCATAGTTCAGGAGCATTTCTTTGTTCAAGAGTAAGTGGAAACCCTGAGAGGCAGAGTTCCTCTGGTCCCAAGAGATCAGAGATGCTCAGGAACAGTGTAGATTGCAATTCCAAAGGATCAGTGGTCTCCTGTATAAGGACTGTAACCAAAATAGCAGTGACCACACTTCTCCCCAGATCACAGCATATTGGAAGAACCCAAACCTTCCAAACCCACAGAATTAGCTCTGAAAACAACAATGTGAAAAAGTCTGAAACTTGAGACAGAGACCATGCCCCCTATCCTCACCCCTGCATGCTAGAAAGAGAGTGCAATTTTAAGATAAAGTTCAAAATCAAGAAAGAGGATAGAAAAATAGGTGATAGGCAAGGTGATGAAACAAGCTTAGAAGACAATGAAGGCAAAACAGCTATAAGCAAAGCCTCAAAGAAAAATTGGTAATAGAAATCTATCTGAACCAATAGAAATACAGGAGGAAAAGGCAATGAGAGTAAAGGAGGTAGGATGACAAAAGTTAAGGCAGATTAAAGAAGGGAATAGTCAGAAACACAACAGACTTTAATGGAGAGATACGATAAAAGGAGATCGGGGAGGATAAACAGAAGAAGATGGGATGGAGGGAAAAGCATTTTAAGTGATCATAACTATGAATGTAAATGTGAACGTAATGAACTTACCCATAAATCAGAAGCTGATAACAGAATGGATTAGAGGCAGCAAACATGTTACTTACAGAAACACAGTTGAAACAGACAGATACTATAGATTATATAAGGATACCTTTAGAGAACCCTAGAATATCAACTGAAACCTGTTGAAAAAATTAACAACTTTAGCCAAGTTGAAGGATATAAAATAAACCCACATAAACAATTAACATTTCTACATATTACCAAAAAAAACAAAACCTCAGCAAGAAGATACAGAAAGAAAAAATTCATTGAAAATAACTGTTTACAACATAAAATATTAGAGACTCTATCTGCCCAGACAAACCCATGGATTATATTAACACAATTACAAAACACTTTTCACATAGTTCTAAACAAGTAGAGAAATATTAATTGCTTGTGGATAGGCCAAACCAATATAATGGAAATGACAATTCCCCCTAAGTGAACTCACTTATTCAGTGGCATACCAATCTAACTATCAAATATGTTTTTAATAGAGATAGGGGGAAAAAAAAAACAGAAACAAAATTCATCTGGAAGAACAAATATCCAAAAACATTAAGGGAAGCAATGGAAAAAAATGTGAAGGCAGGTGGCCTAGAAATTCTAGATTTCTTATTATACTACAAAGCAGTAATCATCAGAACAATCTGGTCCTGGGTATGAAAAAGAGGTACACCATACACATTAATAAATGACCATAGTTATCTACTGTTTGATAAACAGAAAGATCTAAGTTTTAGAGATAAGAACTCATTACATGACAAAAATTGCTGGGAAAACTGGAAAGAGCCACTTTTCAGCTGACAAATGGTTAAAAAAAATACGAATAGGCATTAGAATTCGAAGCTAAATGTAATGGAGAAGTATTTATTGAAATAAATAAAAATAATTTTATTTTAGAATAGAAAAAATAAAGGGGTTCCAACAATCATTATGGAGTCAGATGCTGGTTGGTTATGTTGGTTCTTTTAAAAACATGCCAAAAAAAAAGAAAAGAAAACATACTTAGCAACTTAATTTCTTCCTGTTCACTATCATTTCAAATGTTACAATGTGCCATGTAGGACAGAGATACCCTGAGAAAAAGAGACAATAATAATTTGAACTCTATACTCTCAGGTGAACTGCAAATCATAGAGCTGAAGGAGCTAAGGTCCAGGAAAAAAAAATAAGAAAAAAATATTCGTTCTGGATTCTTACTTGTCTATTAGAGGTCACCTACCAGGAGGTTCATTACAACATCAAGCTTCAAATGACAAGACTGACACCATGCTTTTGTGATATGATCACCCTTGCCTGAAATTGTCTCTAGTGCCTCGTCATGGCATGGTTGTGATCCTAAATCATAAACTCTGTTAGATAAAAAGTTTTCAAGCACAGCCCAGTGAAAGACTGATGTCCTGCTACCTCTCTGATATTTACTCATTAACATTTGCAATTTCAAAGGTTCAGTACTGGCAATTTAAGGCTTTATTTTTTTTTTCCCAATTAACTCATAAAGACTATCTCCTAAGGGGAAGAGGGGAAATGAGACAATAAAACTGCTGAAATAATATCTCTTCTGAGCTTCTGAGGAATCAAGTTTAAAGACTCAGAATTTTAGACCTGGAAGGGAGCAGAGAGGTCATACAGTCCTCCTGGTTTGCTAGATAAGGGAACTGAGGCCCAAATAACTTGATTAAAGTAACACAGAAAAGTATGTTGTAGAGAACATTGATAAGCTATTGATAAGTAGATATCCAGTACCTAACTTTTTTTCTTTTTTATTACTCTGCTTCCCCTGTCACATTGCCACTTTTCAATTATTTGAAAAATCATATTGATTATATCAGTAATTTAGAGGTAGCTAGGTGACACAGTGGATAGAACACTGGGTCTGGATTAGGGAAGACATAAGTTCAAATTTGACTGTCAGACACTTACTAAATGTGTGATGCTGGGCAAATCACTTAACCTCTGTTTGCTTTTGTTTCCTCACCTGTAAAATGGTAATAATAACAGCATCTACATAACAGGATTGTTTTGGGAATAAAATGAGATAATATTTGGAAAGTACTTAGCATATTTACTGGCACATAATAAGTGCTAAATTAATGCTCATTCTCTTTTCCATTTCATTATCTCTTCAAGGTGGCAAAGTGAATAGAGAACCAACCTTGAAGCCAGAAGATCAGAATTCGAGTTCTTTCTACCAACACACCATCTGGAGGAAGCCTAAGAAAAGTTACTTCACCTAAAGGCAGGTAGATGTCACCATGGATAGAGTGCTGGGCCTGGAACTGGGAAGATAACAGAGTTGAAATATTGCATAAGACACCTACTAGCTATGTGTCTTTGGGGAAGTCACTTAACCTCTGTTTGTTGCAGTTTGCTCAACTATAAATTGCATCAACCTTCCAGGGTTGTTATAAAGATCAAATAATGTAATGTTTGTAAGGCACACAGTAGACACTATATAAATGTTTATTACCTTTCCTTCACCTACTTAACCTCTCATTGCTCTCTAAAACAAACTAAAAGTTACCAAAAAAGCATCATGCTGCATTGGTAAAGGCAGAGGCTCCTTGCTCAGGAGTTCTCTAAATTAAGTAAATGACAGGTATGGATTTTATTCTTATCTCCTCATTGAAATAATTATCAACATACCAAAGACCAGGTATTATATTTATATCAGGCAACAGAACATACTTGGAAAGCTCGATTTAAAAAAAAAAATGCTGCCAAATGCTAAACTGTTAAAACCAAGGGCATGAATTTATAGCTCACATTAGAATAAAACTGAAACATCCTTAGGTCCCTCTTGCTGGGAAAGTGAAGCACTCAGCACTCTGGCACTTAGGGAAGCAATGTTGCCTGCTGGCATTGGTGCCAGATGGAACACTTACCCTGCCCTCAGAGGAGATGTTTTCTGACAAAGCAAAGGATTCCTGGAATCAGCATGCACCCTGAATCTCTTCCTTGGTGGGTCATTTGGATCAAACTAAAATTTGAGTTCATGGAATACATCACACTCTTTTTTTAAATTATACATTATATATGAGCATGCATGCCACTGAGCTATCAAAAAGTGAGATCATCAGCAAGAAAGAAAAAAAAAAACAACTACTGTGCACTGCTGGTCACTTGTTTGGAATATGTGGAAGTTTCACTATGTCTCCATAAGGTTTGTAGAATCACATCGCTACTTGAAATTGCTTTGTTCTTTTTACCAAAATATATTTTATGAAAATGGCATCAATTGTGTGACTGGATGTCAAAATGCTTCAGGAGTAAATAAGTTGAAAAATACTCAGGTATGAATACATGAAGCTCTCTGCTCTTTACTATTTTCTTAGTACCAAGATATCTTCAGGTAATGTAAAATAAGAAAAGGATCAAATAAATCATTAAAAGAAGGCAATATAAATGCCTTTGACAATTGATATACATGGGGCTTCTCCTTCAAAGGCAAAACTACAGCAGAGGATTAATGCCAACAGGTAAATTTGTGAAAAGTCTTGCATCTGTTATATTATTGTATACTCATACTTTATGTCCAGAGGAGCAGGGATCTGTGTGGGTCCTAGTCTGGTCAAACCTGATGGGAATCAAAAAAACAAACTGGGACTATCTATGTCTGAGATTAGTATAGGAAATTCCTAGTAATTAAGCTGAATAAACAGTACTTTTGAAAATGTCAATTCATGGTCAGTAGTTAAAATAAATAAATAATATTGTTAACACAATTAGAAGGTTGCAGTTCCCAGGAAATATTGCTTTGAGATCTTTAACCTGATGGTTTGAACATGCAAAGGTGCAGAGTTAGATTTACTGTGATTTATTTATTGTAATTGGGCAGCTAGGGTTCACAGTGGATACAGTGCCAGTTCTGGAGTCAGGAAGATTAGTTTTCCACAGTCCAAATCTGGTCTCAGACACTTACTTTGTGACTCTGCGTAAGTTACTTAATCCTGTTTGCCTCAGTTCCTGATCTGTAAAATGAGTGGAGACGGTAATGAATCCAGTATCTTTACTAAGAAATAGCAAATGGGGTCATAAAGAGTTGGACACAACTGAAACTGTGAGACATAGAGATGTTAAGAAACTTTCCAAAGGGTGAGATTTGAACCCAGGTCTTCCTCACTTAGATTTCAACGTCCTATTGACTACATTATTTTCTGTAGTGGGGAATACAATTATAAAGGCTAAGTTCAACTTTTACTGGGGGCATTTTTTCTCCTTGAAGATGCTCCTACCATTGCAGATGAAATATCTAAAGGAAGAGAGGACAGTTTAGTGAGAAAAAATTATTATGTGTGACTTTATACTGTGATGATAAAGTGAAAGGAAATAGCACCAGGAGAGTGGTAACTGCTGGAATAACTTTTTTAAAAGGAATATATATATATGAGAAAGAATTTGTTGTGACAGAAGCAACAAAATTTGGTAACAATTTGGATATGTGAAACAAGTGAAAGTGAGGATTTGAGAATGATTTCAAGGTTGAGAACCTGTTTTTTTTTTTTCAACAGATTATGGTGACAAAAAAAAACTTTAAGAAGGAGGTCAAGTTCAGAACAGGTTTGAGTTTGGACTGAATAACAATAAGCTTTTTTTTTTTTTTTGGAACATGCTGAGTTTGTGGTGAATAATAACGAACTTTGAATTGAACAAGCCAGATTTGAGATATCTACAGAACATGAAATTTAAATAACCAATAGACTCAGGAATAAGACAGGAATAGGGGCTTGTGTATTAACTACAAAGTATGGAAACAAGCTAAGACTTCCCTCCTTCTTTTAAAAATATTAAGAATACATTTAGGGGCTGAGCCAAGATGGCAGAGTAGAAGTAAAAACTTGGAGTGGGCTCCGGCTCCAAAAACTTCCAATACATGTAAAATAATGATTCTAAACAAACTTTAGAGCTACATAACCCACAAAGTGACGGAGAGAAACAAATCTCCCTCTGAGGGCAGCCTGGCAGGTCAACAGGAAAGGTCTATCACAGTGCACTAGAAGCCGGGAGCAGACCAATGTGAGCCAAACAGTGCCACGCACAGGGTGGCCCCAACCAGCTGTGGCCAGAGTGGATTTCAGGAGAGTGAACCACCAGCAGCCATGTAGGTTTCCAGACTTCTCAACACATAAATGACAAAAAAAAGTAAAAGGTCACTGTGGAACTCTGTTGGAACAGGGGGGTGGAAGAATATTGTCTGGCCACTGGCCCTGGGGCAAGAAGCAGTGCAGGTGTGGCAGCTGTGTAGCTACCACTATGTGGCTGCCTCAGGAGCTCCTGGCCTACAGATTGTAGGAGGACCAAATGGTCATTCAGAGGGTAAGTGCTCTTGCTTTAACTTGCTTGGATCTGGATGACAGTCTTGAGTGGTGCTCCTAGGTGGTGTGACCAGTGAGCCACAGCTGGTAGGGGCTATAGAGACAGTGCCTCTTAAGAGCTCTAGCAGCTGTGAAAATCCCAGCAATTTGGAACAAAGCTGTCTCCATTCTGGGAGCAGAGTTCTACCATGGCAAACAGCTCAAAAGTCAAATAATTGGCTGGCAATATGAGCAAGCAAAGGAAGCACAAACAGACCACAGAATCCTTTTTGGGGGACAAAAAGGATCAAGGCATGAAGTGGGAGGAAGACAGAGAAGTCAGAACTCCTGCATGAAAAGATTCAAAGAAAAATATGAACTGGTTACAGGCCATGGTCAATAAGGATTTTGAAAATCAAGTAAGAGAAGTGGAGGAAAAATTGGGAAGAGAAATGAGAATGATGCAAGAAAATCATGAAAAGTGAGTCATCACCCTCATAAAGGAGACCCAAAATACACTGAAGAAAATAACTCCTTAAAAAATAGACTAACTAAAATGGCAAAAGAGGCCCAAAAAGCCAATGAAGAGAAGAATGCCTTAAAAAGTCATATTGGCCAGATGGAAAAAGGAATTTCAAAAGCTCATTGAAGAGAATAACCCCTTCAAAATTAGGCTGGTACAATTAGAAGCTTATGGCTTTATAAGAAATCAAGACACTAAAAAACAGATCCAAACAAATGAAAAATTAGAAGGCAATGTGAAATATCTTATTGGAAAAAACACTGACCTGGAAAATAGATCCAGGAGATATAATTTAAGAATTATTGGAATACTGGAAATCCATGATCAAAAAAAGAGCTTAGATACCATCTTTCAAGAAATTCTCAAGCAAAATTGCCCTGATATTCTAGAACCAGAGGGCAAAATAAAAATGAAAAGAATTCATTGATCTCTTCTTGCAAAAGATCCCAAAAAGAAAACTGCTAGTAATATTATAGCCAAATTCCAGAATTTCCAGATCAAGGAGAAAATACTGCAAGCAGTCAGGAAGAAACAATTCGAGCATTGTGGAAACACAATCAAGATAACACAAGATCTAGTAGCTTCTACATTAGAGGATCAAAGGGCTCAGAATATGATATTCCAGAGGTCAAAGGAGCTAGGACTAAAACCAAGAATCATACCCAACAAAACTGAATATAATGTTTGAGGGGAAAATATGCTCATTCAATGAAACAGAGGATTTTCAAGCATTGTTGATCAAAATAACAGAGCTGAACATAAAAATTTGACTTCCAAATGCAAGAAGAAAGGGAAGCATGAGAATGTAAACAGGAAAAAGAAACCATAAGGAACTTATTAAAATTGAACTATTTATATTCCTGCATGGAAAAACAATAATTGTAACTCATGAGATTTTTCTCAGTATGAGGATAGTTGAAGGGAATATTTATGTTTATGTTGTCTGTGTGTGTGTGTGTGTGTGTGTGCGTATGTGTGTGTATAGGAGGGTAAATGTGTATATAAATATATATGTGAGTGTGGGCATGTGTATGTTCAAGTGTACATAGACAGAGGAAAAAGGATGAGTTAAATAGGAAGGGATGACATCTAGAAAAATAAAATTAGGAGGTGAGAGAGGAATTTATTGGGAGAAGGAGAAAGGGAGAGATACAGTAGTATAAATTATCTCATATGAAAGAGGCAGTGTTACAGTGGAGGGGAAGATCAAGAAGGTGAAAGGGAATGGGAAAATCTTATTCTCAATGAATTTGGTTTAAGGAGGGAATAATATACACACTCAATTGGGTATCTTACCCTGCAGAAAAATAGGGGCATAGGAGATAATAGAGGGGACGATAGAAGGGAGGGTAGATTGGGTGAGAGGGTAGTTAGAAGCAAACATTTTGGAAAGGGATAGGGTCCAAGGAGAAAATAGAATAAGTGGGGGTGGAGGGAGTTAGATAGGATGGAGGGAAATACAGTTAGTCTTTCACCACATAACTACTATGGAAATGATTTGGGTAACTACACATGCATAATCTATATTGAATTGCTTATCTTTCCAGTGGGGGATAAGGGGAAGGAGGGAAGAAGGAGAAAAATATGGAACTCAAAGACTGAAAAACACATGTTTAAAAAAAAATGTTTCTTACATGCAACTGGGAAATGAGATATACAGGCACTGGGGTATAGAAATCCATCTTGCCCCACTAGAAATTTAGGGGGGTGATGGAGGAGGAGATAAGAGAGAACAGATTGGGGGAAGGAGTATTCAGTAGGCTTGCTATTTTAGGTTGTGTGGTAGGGGAAAGATGGGGAGAAAAAATTGTAACTCAAAATCTCGTAGAAATCTGTTGAAAACTAAAAATAAATAAATAAAATTTAAAAATAAACAATGTAAAATAAAGAATACATTTTAAAAAAATATCCTTGTCTACAGGCTAACAATTTTCTTTTAGGAAAGTATGTACAAGCTGAAGATTTAAAGAAAGCTAAAGTCTCAATGAATTGATGAAGGGTGGTAGCCAGATATAGAATGAGAAATACAAAAATCTAAGTAAAGGGGGTGGAGCCAAGATGGCGGCGTAGCAGCAGCAACATATCGCAGCTCTCACATAGCCACCCCAAAATACCCATAAAATAGGACTCTCAACCAATCCTAGAACTCCAAAACCCACACAAGGATACTTCCCACTAAAGTCAGCTCGGCTACGAGGAACCATATCAGCACTGCAAACCGAAACCAGCCTGGCCTGAAGCCGGGGCTGTGCCCTGGGGGCGGCTGGGCAGGAGAAGCAGAGAAAGCTCTCAGGTGAGAAGATTAGCACCAGCTGTGAGGGGGGATTAGTACCAGCTGCAAGTGGGGATTGTGAAAGGGGGAGATAAGGAGTCCAGCCGAAAAGGTCTCCAGAGCAGAAAAGTGCAAGGCAGAGGTTTTGCACCCTCCTCCGCATTGTAGCTTCCCCCCCGTGGCCTGCAGATAACAGGCGGACTGAGCGATTGTTTTCAGGCCAGGGCTCTCGCGTTGAGCGGCCTGGATCTGGATCGTTGTCTTGGGCCTCGGTCTTAGAGTCTTCATTATCCAGTCAGCCAGAAGTCTACGGCAGCCGGGAGGACACCAGCGATTTGGGACAGAGCTTTCCCTTCTGGAAGCAGAGCCCCACAGAGATTTAAAAAAAAAAAAATTCGCGGTCTGAACAACCATGAATAAGAATAAGCATAAGAGGCAAAGTAAGAACTGCTCCCAAACCCTAGATTGCTTCTTTGGGGAGAAGAAAGATCATGGGAGAGAGAGGGAGGAGGAAAGCACAGCCAGAGTGCCCCCACCAGAGACCTCCAATAAACATGAAGAATGCCTTAAAGCTAGAGATGAGCTGAAGAAGGATTTTCAAAACCAAATAAGGGAAGTGGAAGAAAAATTGGGAAGAGAAATAAGAATGTTGCATGAAAATCATGAAAAGAGAGTCAGCAGTATGACTGAAGAAATTAAAAACCTAAAAAATAGATTAACTCAAATGACAAAAGAGGCCCAAAAAGCCAATGAGGAGAAGAATGCCTTCAAAAGTCGCCTCTGCCAAATGGAGAAAGAATCTCAAAAGCACTCTGAAGAGAATAATTCTGTCAAAATTAGAGT
>CM053587.1:119388589-119450764 GCA_028646515.1 Pseudochirops corinnae
AGGTAGGAGGAGAAAGAATCTGGAATCTGGAGTTCCATAATCAAATGTTATGTATGTGTATCTATCTATCTATCTATCTATCTATCTATATATGCAATTATTATTAATATTATCGACTACATCCAACTGGAACTTGAGATACACAGGCACTGTGGTTGGGATATCCATCCTGCCCTACCGAAAAGTGACATAGGAGAAAATAGACTGGGGGAGTGGGGACACACTGGGATGGCTGTTTTGGGGCGGTGGGTGGGGGAAAGAGGGGGAGAAAATATGTAACTCAAAATCTTGTGGAAATGAATGATGTAAACTATAATAAAATTTAAAAAAAATAAAAATTAAAAAAAAAAGAAATCCCCCCCCCCAAAAAAAATCTAAGTAAAGTCATTTCCTATCTCCATGTCCTGAAATTATTAAGGCAATGATTAGCTGAGAGAAGGGGGGGAAAAAAAGTATTTTATTACTTTATTTAATGGAAGTATGTATTAAGTTCACCTTTGACCAACAAGAAAAGACCATATTTAAAGGAAGTAGTTAAAGAAGGGTTGAATGGTTTGGGGGAAATGATTTGTAAGTTGAAAGTTGAGTGACTATCATTCTTCTTGATGAAGTAACTGTTAACTAAACTTTACCCTGAATTCTATAACTGTGTTTTATCTCATATTCAATTATTTCGAGATTATCATAAAATATATTTCCAAAATGATTTGTCTGCGGGAAGGTGTCAGGATATAGGGTAATTCTGATGATCTTTGCAGCTCTCTAATCAGAAATGCTTAAATGTAGCTTGTTTGTTTGTTTGTTTGTTTGTTTTTCCTGGCAGACTCATACCCAAAACACAGACTGCAATGTGTTCTTCCATAATAATTATTACATGTTGTCAATCACATGAGAATGTGAGCTTCTTGAGGGCAGGGATAATATTTTCTTTTCTTTTTCTCTTTGTATTCTCAGCACTCAACATAGCTTGGGCCTATATTATGCATTTAATAAATTTTTATCAACTAACAACCAATAACTGAATGAGAATAGGGAGAAAATAGAAAATACATAATAATAGATAATTCTGATCAAAGCAGAGATCTATTTCTTCTTCTGTGTAGGAAACTTCCACATATTTAAAAACAATATTCTAGGGAGTGGCTAGGGGCCGCAGTCAATAGAGCACCTGGAGTAAGGAGGACCTGAATTCAGATGAGGCCTCAGACACTTGACACACTTACTAGCCATGTGACCTTGGGCAAGTCACTTAACCCCAATTGCCCTCCAAAAAGCAAAAGAAAATCACAACAATATTCTATATCTTTAAATTTTATCAATTTCAGGTTAAACATTCTCAATCCCAATAGTTGGTCTGAATGGGTTACAAGCCCTCTTACAATCCTGTAGCCCTCTTCTGTGTCTACTCTAGCTTGCCAGTGTACTTATATTAAAAAAAAAAAATGAACAACATGTGGTATATGAATGTAATGGAATACTATTGTTCCATAAGAAATGATGAGCAGGCAGACTTTAGAAAAACCTGGAAAGACTTCTATGAATTGATGGTGAATGAAGTGAGTAGAATCAGGAAAACATTGTACACAGAAACAGCAACATTGTGTGATGACTAACTTTGATAGACTTAGCTCTTCTCAACAATGCAAGGATCTAAGACAACTACAAAAGATTTGTTATGGAAAATATTATCCACATCTAGAAAAAGAACTATGGAGTCTGAATGCAGACTGAAGCATATTACTTGCTCTCTTTTATTATTGTTGTTTCTTCTTTCTTGTGGTTGCTCCCATTGGTTCTAATTCTTCTTTACAACATGACTAAAGGGAAAATATGTTTAATATTAACGTATATGTACAGCCTATGTCAGATTGCATGACATCATGGAATGAGAGGAAGGAAAAGAGGGGAAGAAAATTTGGAACTCCAAAGTTTTGGAAGTGAATGTTGAAAACAAACAAACAAACAAACAAATAAATAATGAATGAATGAATGAATGAATGAATAGAACTCACCAAAAAAGAACCTGAACTTAGTGTTACAGATGTGGTCTAATAAAAATGATTAAGCTACTTTGCTGGACCTAGAATATAATTCTATTAAGTGCAGCTTTAGATCCTTTTTTTGTTTGTTTGTTTTACATATCACACTACTAACATTTAACTTGTAGTCCAATAAAATCTCTAGATATTTTATATGCATTTTTTTTAGTCAAAAGGCCTGATGTTACATTTTCAGTATTATCTTTTTAATGCAAATGGATTTCCCATTTCCCATCTTCAATTTTGTATTCAGTCATTCTAAACTAATGAGACTGAATTATCATTCTATATATACATGCATATATATGCATACATACATATATACATGTATATATACATATATATGTATGTATATTGCATTAGCTATTCCTGTTAACTTTCTGTCATGTCATCATTGCTTTCTTTCAGCCTCATGCTAAAAGTTTGGAATAAGCAAAGGACAAATACATCTTTCAGTGTCCCAGAGACCTCCCAGATTGATATTAAACTCTCTTTGGATATGGATCAGCCAGCCAGTCTCAAGTCCACATGTGATCACACAGCCCACAGATCTTCACAATAAATAAACAAAAAACCAATAAATGAATGAATGAATGAATGAAAGAATAAAAATCATTGTGAGACCATTTGTTAAATGTCTTACTTCATAAAGATAACTGTGTCCATAGAATCATCAGATTTAACACCCCACCTTATCCCTCCTTTGATTTTCTTCTTGACCCCAAAACAGCTAAAGTTTAAGGTTAAGCTGTTTCTAGGCTTTAATATTGCTAATTCTATTCTTATAGGACCAAAATAGTTTATGCATTTGTCCTCACTCACCTCCCCTTGCCACTTTATTCTATTTTATTCTCCTAAAATAAGTAACTAAAAATTAAACATAATGCACTAAGTTTGATCAGAAGAACATAGCACATTACAATTATCATTATTTTAGATACCATATATCTATTAGTGTATCCTATTATTTTATTAACTTTTGGTAGGTATATAAAAACACTGATACATATGAAATTTCAGTCAATCCAATTCAGTTCAATTCCATAAGTACTTCATTAAGTACCTATTATCTGTCTGAAACTATGCTTTGCATATGTGATATAAAGACAAAAACAAAAGTCCCTTGAATAGATTTCTCACTTGAATTGACCCATGAAGATGGGTCAGTTTTAAAGGGGTAGAGATGAAGAGCGTTTTCGGCATTGAAGGTAGCCTGTGAAATGGAACATAAATAAGTAATAGAGTGTTCTATGTCAGGGAGTACAAGTAGGGAGGTTTTGCTGAATTGTAGTGTGTGAGGGGGCATAAGATAATAGAAGGTTAGGAAGACAGGTTGTATTTGGATTATGTAAGTTTCAAATGTCAAAGGAGTTTGTAAATTTATGTAATTAGCAATAATAGGGAGTCCCAGAATCTTCTTGAGCAAGAGAGTAATGCCATCAGACCTTAGGAATATCACTGGAAGTAATGTGAGGGATAGAATAGTAAATGAAGAGATAAAAACTTGGAACTCAATTAGAGAGGTATTCCAATAATCAGATTCATTAAGCCACATTCATTCACTGAACTAAGGTGGGGCCATGAAAATATAGACAAAGGACCAAATGGGAGTTATGCTATAGAGGAAGAATCCACAACATTTGGCAATTAAAGAGTTAAGAGAGAGAGGGGTCACCTAATATCACAGGCATTTTTATACTGTCATCCTTATTAATGAAGTCAATCTGATTTCACCCAAAGATACATAATTAATCTTAGCTGCCTTCTCACTGCTACTGATTGACATAGAGTGGGGCTGGAGGGGAAGGGAAGGGAAATGAGGATGAACATACATTGGGAGCAAGTTTAACAACAATATGAATTTTTTTTAATAATCTTTCCCTAGTTCAGACATATTGAAAATGGACACTTTAGAGCCTTTGCAAATTAACACTTAACACTTCAGTGTTTACAAAATCAAAATAATTTTATTTTCACACACTAAAATACTTAGCAGGTAACAGTATCTAAGCCTTTTCCCAGTATTAAGATTTTAATTTCCCAAAGGAAATATATGACCTTGTTTGCTTTGAATGGAGTTACCAGATCAAGAACTGTATCAAATTCCACTAAATCATATGCCAAAGACTTTTGTACTAATAAGTAAGTAAACAAAAGCAGGAGGGTGTACATAAATTATTTATGTAACACATTATGGAGCCTGGAAATGATGATTCCACACAATACTTCATTTTTCATTGGAGATGTACTTGCTCTGCTACCTGTTCTGACTATCGAATATGTGTCACACTGAAGGATTAGAGAATGCATGTAATAAATGAGTCGATAAAGATTTTCAAATCCACATTTATCTTTCTATAAACTATACTGTTACACTGATCACAAGACTCAGATCTATTAGTCAAATATAATGAATTAGGAAGGAAAATATCTACCAATCGATGAACCAGCAACAATAAGTAAAACACTATTCTTCTGCACTGCTGAGAAACTGTCCTAGTTCATGCCCTAGTAGTCCAGTTATCTCTTGTTACTATTGCTTCCCCACCAGCTTGTTTCATTGTGGCTAAGGCTAATGATTCTGGTCATATGCATTTTCCTTCTACAACACACCTGATATTCTTGGAAGAGTAGAAAATTGCTCCCTATCTCAATCCCCAAACCACACTGACCATGGCTTCTGGAGTTATCCTATCACATCTGGCAATTGGTTGCATACCAGGTATATCTCCCAGCAACACGTGGGAATGGGAAGAGTTCACATGATACTTTGAGAGAGAGAAAAAGAATGGATGGAAACACATTGACTAGTTAGGCACTACTTTAAAGTGTCAACCAACTTTTACCAGGCAATTCATTAAATCTGTTCTTTGTTATCTAACGGTGTATGAAGCTGAGGGCACTGAACTGGGAAGGATTGGACAGAGGTTTCAGAGGGAGTTGAAGGCTCAGGGAAAAAATATGAAGTGTTTCATAAAAAAGGTAGGCATTAATCTTAGAAATCAGCCCAAGTATAAAAAAATTTAATTATGTTACTGCTAAATTTACCATGGAGTTAAGCATGATTAATTATAATTTAGTATGTCCTTTTAAGGATAAATATCCATATGTTAAAAATAAAGACTTTAACATTCAACTACAAGGCTAATGAAGATTTTATGTTATTTTCCACTTGTAAGATAATTAATAGTAACATCTAATGATCCATGTTCATGTCTATCTAGTCATTCTTTTCTCCATTTCCTTTTTCAAAATCATGACTATGCAATATTCTAGAAAGCCTCAAACTGGATATTCTATAGACATCTTAAACTCAACATGTTTAAAACTGAATTTATTTTTCCCCTAAACATTTCTCCCCTTCCAAACTTCTCTATTACTCTCAAGGACACAATGATCCTCCCAGTTGCCAAGACCTGTTGATTATAGCTTTGTAACATCTTTCCAATAAACCTCCTTTTCGCCTGTGACACTGACATCACCTCAGGTCTGGACCATTGCAAAAGCATATTGGTTTGTTTCCCAGTCATAAGCCTCTTCCCACTGACTTCCTATAACTATAATTCAAAAATACAGGAATCTTACTGATACAGTACACGTTTCTATGCTTTAGATCATGGTCAACATGATATTCTATGGTCTAAAGTTTACAAAGTCTAATAGCCAGTCTTCTAGCAATAATTCTCTTCAGAAAAAATCTAGACTTGATTTTCCACCAGCTATGCTCTTTTGACTTGGACTCCTGCATCATCATACTCTGAAGTAAACCTTTTCACCACTAAATTCATCATCCTGTAAAATTGCATTAGCTTTGGTTCTCATAACTCATCAGTCCCCTCAGTCCCCTCTGCCCCTCTAGAAGTCTGGAGGACAATACAAAAATTTCTCCTAAAACTTCTATTTGAAGAGGGCTGGCAGGCAGGCCAATTCTTCATTTCTCAGTAAGTGTGTTATTTTGACAAGACTGCACTTTGCCTCTGCCTGGTACCTTCTTCTCAGGTCCTCCATCCCCTTTTAAATTGCCTTTTCTGTCTTTCTCCATTAGACTGTAAGCTCCTTGAAGTCAAGGACTTTTTTTCTTATTTGTCTCCCCAGAATTTAGCACAATGACTCCCACAAAGTTGGCACTAAATAAATGTTTATCCATTAGCTGATTGACTAAATTGCTTTTTGTACAGAATATACATTATCTGCCATACTGAAGCTTTTCCAAGTTGGTAAGATGTTTTCTTGTGCTCAACTAGCATGGATAGAATGAAACCAAGGTCATTCAACATCATGGAGAGGCAAAAGAGTAAGATTTTTATAAATATTTAATATCATAAATAAATAAAAATGCCACATTGACCTTGTAAACATTTTTTCTCAAATATCATTAAATTTATGCAATGCTTGGGGCCATTAAGTGAATTTAGCAATTTCATGAGGACAAGGCTTCCCATGAAAGCAAAGACCTTTTTTTTTTTTAATACCAACATTTCGATGGTGTTGTCACATTGCAGTGAAACATAGAATACAACTGAAGTCAGCCTCACACAAAGAATAATGGAAGCAGCCAACAACACATAGCCAATGAGAACGGGTATAAATGATGTCATCAAGGAATAGTCTAATCAGAAGAGAAGATAAATTGTCCCACTGGCAAGGAAGAGGGACACAAGGTAGATAAATAAGAAGCAGTGCAGATACCTTCCCAAAGTCAGGAGAAAACAGAAAAGGTCTCCAGACTTTCGGTTAGAGGTGCCTTCTAGGTAGTCATGTCAAACTCAAACAGAAACCAATCAGTTGGGGAAGCATATTGACTTAAAAAACCACAAATTAACATGATCTGTGTTGTACTGTATTGTATTTCATTAAAGATTTCCCAGTTATATTTTACTCTGTTTCTTCTGACTCGGGATGTTTGCAGTCCAATGCCTGGGTTTCACATCTCTTCTATAGAGAACCTGTGAGAAGGCATGGAAGAGAGTCTCACAGGTTGGGCAAGCAACGATGAATTTCAGTCTGTATCCCTGAAGGAAAATTCCAACTATAAGAGATTGTAAAATCCTTTTGAATCCTCAGTTTGAAAATTATGATTTCAATTCAGAAATTCCTATTTATGTGGCTGGTACTTATCTGCCACCTGTACTTCTGCAAAGCACTCTCATACTACTAAGAGTATACACACACACACACAGACATACATATATGCATGCATTTGTAAGTTATTAATATATATGCATATATACCCATAATTTAAATTCATTAAAATTCTACCATACAGCTTACATAATTTATAATTTCTACTACATATATACATACTTCTTAACTACCAGTCATACTCAATCCTTCTTCTCACACACGAGAATAAATGTCTATACATATATGTTCTGCAAATCCCAAATAGCTGTAACAATGAAGTGAAATATATTACATTTATCTTAAAGTCATTTGCTCACTCTTTTTTTAGTATATAAAATTTAATGAGCATATTTGTCTATTTTTTCAGTAAAAAATTCAAGTGAAGCATCAAAGCAGAAGTTTGGAGAGGTTATTGTGAAAAATGTTTTCCTTAGTAATCATTATTTTGGAGAATCAAAGTTTCTCCCATCCCTCTTTCTTAGTAAGTTTAGTTTCTTCTGGAAGACATTAAGATCTAATTTAAATGGGGCTATTCCTGCTCAGAGAGTTGCCCTTATATGTCTTGGAGAACGTTGATTTCTCCCTATTGTCAAGACAGCTGATATGGAAATTGATGTCTCTTTGACCAAGATTAAGTGACCTAAGTCACTACCCCAAGACCCTCATTTTAATATAGCCTATCTCTCAGTGTGTTGACCAATCAGAGTTGATTGGCATCTCTTGGGAACACCCACTCTTTGAAGGGCATATACTCTTTACCTCTGAGCCCCAAACTGAGCCAATTCTGGACTGGAGTTTTTGCCTGCAGCTCCCATGCAATGTATGTCAAGCCAGCTTCAGAGAAATTAAAAAAAAAAATGAACTTGATGACATAATTTAGTTTGTTTTTCTTGGATCAAACAATGATTTTTTTGGGTTGACACTATTTAGATGTAAGCAAAAGGGCTGTGGGAGAATTTACATCTGCCAGCCTGATGAAGAGAGGTTGAGAAGAAAAACTGGCAAAAAATAAAGAACTATATTTATGATCACATGGTACAATAATGAATACTCATAACAATGACCCAAAGTCATCAAGAAAAAGGTTAAATCATGCTTAGTATATTTTGTTTAAGTGAGTGGGAAAATGCCTTGTTTTAGGACTATTAACATTAAAATGTGTTAATGTAACAAAATTTTTTTTTTAATTTGGAGAATAAATTCAATTACTCAGAATAACTCCTTCCTCAAAGATGTTGATAAATGATGAATTACTTGAAGATAAAATGTATGTGGTATATTCATACAATCATTTCTTTGCCTTGCAGACTTACTTTTTCAAATATTAAAAAAAATTAACATAATATTCTCCTTAGTGACACTGGGAAGAGGAATAAGCAATACCACTTGGTGGATGTGGAAGAAAGAGATATTCAGTGTTGTTCACATGTCTTCAATTGCTTTCAGGCAGGTTTTTAACGATTATCTAGGTGTAAAATTACACTCTTGTTCTGAATATTGCAACACCATAAAATGAGAGCCCTCTGAATGACAAAAATAAAATAAAACCCTAGAAAGTTAAATCCTATAAATGATATAATGATACTGTGAAAGTTTCTTTTTGTTTCTTTAACTCACTGAAAGAGGTTTTATTCATTTAATTAAAAATCATTGTTATTTTCTCTTTTACTAAAATATAATTATAGGTTCCACTTGAGCTTTTTAAAAGAGAGATTTGCATGGTCTATAAACAGACAAAAATCTATGCAGGGTTCTAGAATCCTTTTGTTTGGCAAGTTCAAGAGGAGCTGGAGCAATTTTGCTGAGATGATTTACCCATATTTAATCCATCATACTTTGTAGAAAAAGGAAGTTAGGAAATGGGAATAGAAAGACTTAGGAAAGAAGGAACTTAGGAAGGAAAGAAGGAAGGAAAGGAGGGAGGGAGGGAAGGAAGGAAGGAAGCATGGGAGGGAGGGAGGGAGGGATTGACAGAACCTGTAATTTAGGGTCACTTAGGCAGTATCTGGCAAAAGGCTGGATTTGAACTTGGGCCTTCTTGAGAATGAAGCTACTACTTTATTGACTATGGCACACTGCTTATCTGTAATTAAAGTACTTGAGGAAAAAAAATTAAAACACAAAAACATATGTGATCTAGCCAGATTTTCTCTGTTTCTCATAAACTATATTTCATCTCCTATCTCTTTGCCTTTGCATAAGTTCCTACCAATTCCTAGAATTCATTCTCTTCTCATTTCAGCTACACTGCAATCTTTCTTAATCATAAGCTTCTTTATATACTTTTCCTGATTTTTCCAGCTTTTCCAACTCTTTTTAACTGCATTGCCCTCTTAAAATATCTTATAATTAACCATTTCATATATATTTTTGTATTTATGATCTTTACATATTTTTTCTGCGTCTTTTAGGGAGGGAAGAAGAAAAAAATCAAATAATATGAAATAGTATGATGAAATTAGTTTGGTCAAACAAGGCTTTCTGGATAATCTGGGATACCTCAGGAATTAAGTAACTAGGCAAGCAGAAAGAAAAAAAAAGAACAGAAATGGTTCTATGGAGAAAATAACAACAAAAGAATTGCATTATGGGGTGGAGTCAAGACGGCAGAGTAAAAGCAGGAACTTTTTGAGCTAGTTCCTTAATCACCTCCAAATTCCTATAAAAATGAGTAAAAAAATTTTAGAGCTACAGAACCCACAAAATGACAGAGTGAAACACAACTCCCACTGAAGATGGCCTGGCAGACAGAAAGGAAGGGTCTATTGCACCTAGCTGGGAGCAGAGCATAGTCCTTTATTTTGTTTTTGTTTTTTTTAGCATAGTCCTTTTGAAATTGAAAGAATTCATCAATTATCTCTTGAAAAACATCCCAAAAATAAAACTCCTCAGAATATTATAGCTAAATTCCAGAGTTGCAAGGTCAATGAGAAAATATTACAAGCAGTCAGGAAGAAACAATTTGAGTATTGTGGAAACACAATCAGGACACACAAGATCTAGCAGCTTCTACATGAAGGCAATCAGAAGGCTTGGAATATGCTCTTCTGGAGGCCAAAGGAGCTAGAATTAAAACCAAGAGTCATCTATGTAGCCAAACTGAGTATAATACTTCAGTGGAAAAAAAAGGATATTCAATGAAATATATGACTTTCAAGCATTCTTGATGAAAAGACCAGAACTGAACAGGAAATTTGACTTTCAAATGCAAAAGGGCACAGGGTAAGTTGAATCTGAAGGGATGTTACCTAAAAAATAAAATTAAGGGGTGAGAGAGGAATATATTGGGAGAAGGAAAAAAGGAGAGATAGAATAGGGTAAATTGTCTCACATAACTGAGGCAAAAGAATGCTATTATAATGGAGGGGAAGAGAAGGGAGGTGAAAGGGAATGTGTCAACCTTACTCTCATTGAATTTGGCCCAAGGAGGGAATAACATAGACACTCAATTGGGTATGTTACCCTACAGATAAATGGGGGAAGAGGATAAGGGTGGGGGGGATTATAGAAGCCGGGAGGATAGTCAGAAGCAAACACTTTTGAAAAGAGATAGGGTAAAAGCAGAAAATAGAATAAATGGGGGTGGGATAGGATGGAGAGAAATGTAGTTCATCTTTCACTATATGACTACTATGGAAATGTTTTGCATAACTACATATGTATAACCTATATTGACTTGGTTCTCTTCTCAAGTGTGTGTGGGGGGGGGAGGGAGGTGAGGAAGGAAGAAAGGAGAGAATGTGGAAATGTAAGTTTCAAAAACTAATGTTAAAAAAAAAAATTGTTTTTACCTGCAACTGGGAAATAAGATATATAGGTAATGGGGTATAGAGATCTATTTTGCCCTACAAGAAAGTAAGTGGGAAGAGGGGAAGAGGGGAATAGGGGAATAGGAGATGATAGAAGAAAGGACAGACTGGAAGAAGGGGTGATCAGTATGCTTGCAATCTTATGGGAGGGGGGTAGGGAAGGGAAGGGGAGAAAATTTGGAACCCAAAATCTTGTGTAAAAAATGTTGAAAACTAAAAATAAATAAATTCTAGGGAAAATGAAACAAAAATAATTGCATTAAAAATTGTTCAACTTTAACATGAATATATTAGGTTCTCCACCACAAAGAATTAAAAAACACATTCAACAGAAATTATTTAACTATCAAGATAATGGGAAGGGGGCAATGATAAGAAATGTCAGATGGGGAAAAAAATATAGCCCTCACAGAAGGAGAAAGGTTTATATTTCTTTCCATAGATGACTAAAGATATTAAAGTATATAATATCCTTTCTGTCTTTAAGGGATAGACCTGGGAATTGAAACTGTGGTTTTGGTTACACATTGAATTATCAGATCAGGAAACTTCTTCTACCAATGTAGATCAGCACTTCCCCTACAAATTATGTTGTTATAAAGTTGCTTAGGGCTCTCTGAGAGGTTAAGGGACTTATCCATGGTCACATAGTCAGTGTATCTCAGAGACTGGTCTCTGCCCCAAAGCCAGCTCCTCATCCCCTTTTCCAAGCTTATCTATCACAAAGGAACATCAAATTGCGTTTTAGGTTCTGAAAATCTCAATGTAATCATAATGGAGACATCACTCATTAATCCCCCTCCAAAATCTAATTCAATTGAATGAGAATTTGACATTTTTATGTTTTCTGTTTAGCCATTTGTGCTATATCCAATGTGAGGTAATAGGACTTTGCTGGAAGAAAGTATCTTCCATGGGGTTTCTTCCCCGTGGCCAAATAATAATGTGCCTCCCTTGAGCTTATGGAACCTGATACAACATCTCTCTGGGTCCTATCACCATAATTTGACCCTCTCCTAAGCTCTAACTTTTCCCTGATATTTCTGAACTTGCTGAAGAACAGGCTAACTGCTTTCCTAGCAAGTCTGCCTCAGTCTACGTATGCATCTCCCTAATGTCTGCATCATCTCTCACAACTTAACTTGGCCTGCACACACTTGGAATTGGTTATGACTTTATTGGTGTTATGGGAATCTGAAGATCTTCCCTGCCCCTAGGCCCTTTGCAAAAGTGGCTACGTGACTGTGAGAACCTTCCCAGATTTGAAAGTATACTCTGTTCCCTAATAGGCTGAATGTGGTCACGTGGAGCCTATGGCGCCAGTCTTGTTTTTCGGGAATGCCCGTGCCTGTAGCTTTGTATTTGGGCAGTGGGTCAAGAGGGCTGTGACATTCTCAGAGCCAGGAGAAGGCTACATATACGCCCTGATGTGAGGTTTTGGTTTGGGTGTCACGTTGAGAAGAGTTGTGTGATTTGGGCAGACGAGACTCTGGGAAGCGTGGAGCACCCCCCTCCCCCAGCTAAAAAAACCCAGATGTTGGTGCTTCCCTCTCTGGTAACTGAATAGGTAACTGATAATAGGTCAGACACTGGAGGCCATTTGCTGATCTGTTTTTTTGTTTGTTTGTAACTTGTGTTTGCATTCTCTGACGTTCAGGGTACTGACTTTTCCCCCTGAAATACATAAATGATATGTGTTTGATTGATTAAAGTGAGACCATCAACCCATTTTGAGTTGCTTTCCTTTAGAAAAGCAGATCTAAGAACCTGTGCTAGCAGCCATCCTGGGTATGCTAGGGTACTTGCTGATACAATTGGGAACTGATTAATATCAGAATCCATATGTCCTGGGTTTGGACCATGTTTGCTATAGAAAATTTAGAAGTTTATGAAATTGACAATTTAATGACACCTATCTGCATAAATACTTGTTTTATGAAGAAAGTACCTCGATATGGAAAGCATTAAACCTCATTTGGCAAAACTCATTTGGAGTTAAAAGTAAAACACACCAGTTTCAATTATGCCCTCTATTATATTAAAATTTTCATTTTGTTTATATATTCATACACTACACAATTGATAAAGTGAAATTCCTAAAGCAAAGGGTTAATGAAATTATCCCCTTGTTATGAAAGCTCTTGCTACTCCCTGTTGCCTGTTGGATAAAATGCAAATTTCACTTTTTAGTATTTAAAGACCTTTGCAATCTGGCCTCAGCCTACCTTTTCAGATTTGTTATACATCATTTCATTTCACATACTTTACATTTCAGTCAGACAAGGCAACATTCCCCATAGAACATTCCATCTCTGTTTCTGTCCCTTTATATAAGTTTTCTCTCAATTTTGGAATGGGTTTCATTTTAACTGCTGTCTCTTTAAAACCCCTAGGTTTCTCAAAAACTCAGTCTATGAAACATTTCCTATACAGGACCTTTTCTGATTCTCCTTCCTTCACTAGTATCTTGAATATCTCCAAAAATCATCTTTTATTGACTTGGTTTATATTTTACATACATTTATATGTATACACATTTTTTCCTTCCCTTCTGCCCATTAAAGTGCAATATCTATGATGGAAAGAAATATGCATTTTGTCTTTGTATAACACTTGCTGAATTGTTTCAATAATAATAAATATTAAGGTCCTACTAGGTGCTAGGCATTGTGCTAAGTGCTGGGGATGAAAATAAGAAAAGAAAATATAGTTCCTGTCCTTGAGAAACTTACAATCTAATGAGAAAAAATGAAAAGGAGGTGGGAGGGAGAAGATACAAGGTACACGTGCATAGTGATATCTAGTAAAAAGAATATAACAGGAAGGGAATGAAGAGTTCACTGGTTTTTGAGCCCCCTTCAAACGGAGGTTTTGAGAAAATTTCTTAGTTTTTATAAGCTTTGTATCATGCTTTCATACCCACAAAATCTGGTGCTCATTAAAACAGCTATCAGAATCATAAATTCATAGGATCAAAGACTGAAGTGGGCCTAGAAGCCAAGCAACTCATTATATAGATTAGAAGACTGAGGCCTTGAAAAGTTAAGTGACTTACCAAAGGTCATACACATTCTAACTGAAAATGGCATTCTCTTCTAACAAAGTTATTTCAGTTTGACAGATGTTATAAAACATAGTCCTGTTGAAATCAGGTTTATTTTTTATGTTGCTTCAGTTTATGTCAATAGCATATTTGTATTTGTATATGTTGTATTTATGTGCTTTTGCTTTGGATAAATTTGATAATCAGTTCTTAGTATGTAAAGTACTAAATGCATTTTAGTATGTAGTATTTTCATGACCTCTCATAGAATCATGAAAATCAGAACTGGAAAGGATGTCAGAAATTATTGAGTTCAATATTTACATTTTAGAGATAAGGAAAATGAGGTCCAGAAAAGTCAGTTTGAATTACCCTAGGTTAAATGGTAGGCAAGCTAAAAGCATAACAAGAACATAATGCCTTTGACTACCAGAACAATACTATTTCCACTATTCCTCCAAATTTCTTCATGAAATAACCTAAACATTTCCTGTGACCCCCAAAGATTCTTATCCCCACTTTGTTACATAAAAATATAACCAAGATTTCTTAAATGTGGAAAACATGCTATTCCATAGTTACAAGGATTCTGTTGCCAGTGAGCCAAACATATAATGTTCACAGGGATATGACATGCAAATTACAGGCAGAATTAATGAGATGCTACGATTTTTGTAATAATTTTCTGTCTGTCATTAATCAGATGGTCAATAGGCCTGAAAATATATACATCATCTAAGACAAGTCATCCATCTAGGTTGGCACCTAGCTTTTACCATGCAACATTTCAAACATGCAAACCTAAAACACCTCCCAAAATGTAAAAGTTAAAAAAAAGATGGTTAAAGAATGACACATTCAGCTTAATATATCTGGTTAGACTAGAATTAAAATATGGAATGGTTAAGGTGAGAGAAATTACTAAAAAGTGTGTTATGTGAATATGGAGAATAAATGAGATTAGCAATACATCTAAGGAATATTAATTCGATTATGGAAAAAAAGGATGGGCACTTAAAACAAATCTTCAAATAACTAGTCATTTCAGAATTAAAACCATTTAAGTCTGTTTATTCAATCGACATGGGAACACAGGAACATAAATCTGGGGCATGAAGGGACTTAAAAAGCAACTAAGTCTAATCTCTTCATTTTACAGATGAGGTAACTGAGATGAGTGAGGGTGAACAGATAGTACCAAGTCAGCACAGAGTTAAAATCAAAAGTGAGATTTAAACACCAGTCATCTGATGCCCAAACTAGTGAAATCTATGCACACAAATTGGACAGCTGTTTGATGAACTGACAAAACATGTTATTGCATATAAAACCGTTGTGAACATTTGAGATAAAATTGTCATTTGTTTATGCCTGTGCATGAATGTGTATGCAATGCACATTTGTGTGATTTTAGCCAATGTTATAATCACTAGTGACAGCGAAGCTAATTTATGACCACTCTCAAGTTGTTCTTCGTTCCTGATTCTCTAAATTATAAACTCCCTGAGGTCAGTGATTTTCCTTTACTGTTCTTTGCCTTTTTCCAACATTTGATCCAGTGCCTGGAACATGTGGCAGCACTATATAGAAGAAAGATGAATAGATTTTAAGTCAGAGGGCCTCAGTTTGAATTTCAACTCTTACTACCTCTGTGATCTCAGGCAAGTTACTTCACTTTTCTGGACCTGAGTTTCCTCATCTGCCAAATGAGGATGAACTGGATGAGTTAGAATAGATGGGCTCTAAAGTCCCTTTTATCACCCAATCTATTGTCCTATGATCCACAGCAGAAATTCTGTGAATATGCATTTAATCAATCTGTGAATGATTTTGTGTACCTGGCCCCAGAAGAAGATGGGGTTATTGGCTAACACTTCACTTGCCTGACACTAGATGCAGTTGTACAAAAGGGAACAAATGGTGCCATTTTCCTCCAAAACACTTTGGGAAAAGTAGGAAGGGTATTGGTAGAATAGTACTTGCTTCTTGGCAATGCAAGAAGAAGCCAGGCTTCAGTGAGTTCTTACATTATTTGTAAAACTGTTTCTCTAGGCAACTGTCAGTTGTACAGATAATAATTTACTGAAACCTGTTTCTTTTTCCCATCTGTTACTTAGTGACCATAAGTACACGACTAAATAAGAAACCTCTTTAGAGACACATAAAAAGAGGAGGGAAAGCTTACAATATTGCTATTAGCATTTGAATAACTTCTAAGGGCAAGGGGTAGAAAAAGAGGGACTCAAATATTAGAGAGAAGTGTTTACTCTGAGATAGGAATCACCAAAAAATAAACCAGGACCAAAAGATCATAGGTTTAGAATCAAAAGTTACATTCAATACCAGCTGTTACCACTCCTTATTTTACAGGTGAAGAAACTGAAGCCGAGGGAATTGGTGTTTATCCTATTTGACAGAGAAAGTAAGTAGTAACAGAGCTGGGATTCCAGACACCAGATCTGGTGCTTTTTCCTCTATATTAATAAGAAAATAGAAATAAATAGGATGTGATTGAATGGGTAAATGAACAAAACGTTTAGTAAGCATTCATTTGTATAAAATACTGAGATAAGTGCCAGGGATACAAATAGAGAAGTAAAATGATTTTTATTCTGAAAGAGCTCATATTGTTGTGAGGGAGACAATACATATAGAACAATTTCAGTTGTCAATGATTTCATATTGAACAAAGGTTTATTGACTATCCACTATGTCCAAATCACTGTCTGGGGTACAATGGGCATACAGAGATGATCATGGAAAAAGCTCTAACTTCAGGAAAGTAACAATCTAATGAAGGGTTCACATGTTTTTCAAACAATCCTAATACAACATGTGAAGTGAATGTATCTAAGAGACACCAAATACTATGAAGATTCCAAGACAAGAAGAGTCTTTTTTGGCCAGGGAGAGTAGTGGAATCTATAAAATGTATCATCTGAAATGGATCTTCTTTGAACAACAGAAAGGGTTTTGTTTGGCAGTAATGTGGAGGTTATTCCAGATGGATGACACCACCTAACATGGGGATGGAAGACTGTTAACCAGATCTACTAGAGATATTTGGACTAATTTGCTTTATTCTCAGCAAACTGCTCTTTATCTTTTCACCAATATTTCTTCTCCCTCTTCACATGAACAAGATTTGGTCCTCCCCACATATCTTGCAACTCTCTCCACTTGAAGACACTCCCTGTTCAACTTTAATATTAACCTGATTTGAAGAAGTTTTTGCCTTATTCTCAGCTGACATTTTCTGCCAACCTTCCACCATCAGAATTACTCAATACAATTTCAAATTGTATTTCTTCACCCATAGTCTCTGGTGTCCAACAAGTTACTCCTCTAATTTTCTGAATGATTTTAATATCTAAGTCAACGTGTTTCTTTCTGTCTCAAGCCTGGGTATCAACCTTGGCGATTACAATATTTTGTGACAATCCCTCTATTAATCTCTACAAAATAACTTACCCTCTTCAACTCAAACTATTTCTCTCAGGGTATCAAACATTAACTTGGTCTCATATATTCTTGATTTTTTTCCAATCTGTGAATCTCCTCTCTCCACCACTTATACTCATATAATTACTAGTTTCTATAGTGTAGAATTTATGAGTCTCTCTCAAACCATACCAAATTATCTATTTTTATTTTCACCGAAACAGTACAGGTCCTTGTCATGGTGATCTGCCATATTCAGAGTCAGATAAACTCAATGAGAGCTTGTGCCTCCAATGTCCAATTTTTCCCTCATATTTACAATAGATTTGTGTTATGGAATATAGGATCACAAATACTATTAGTTATTTGTGGGTCAGTAAAAAATAAGTCTCTCTATAGCTACACCTAGACTATTTGTGTTCGAGTTTTTCAAGTCATCATAAAAATTAGAGTACCTACTTTTAAGATTAATATGAAATGCTTTTAAGTTGAGAAACACACTGTTCAAATTAGAGGGAACTTTACTCTGTAGCTTTTACATGATTCCTACTGCTTCCTATAATCATTCGAGTTCTTTATTAAGAGAACAATATAGTCATTAAAGTGTTGAAATGATCAATGAATAATTATAATTTTTCAAATCAAATTGTCAGATGGACTTTATTGGGTCATTATAGTTGGATTTCCATACTATGAATGCACAATTTCTGACATCTTATTAGACAAATTATGAAATATCATTCAGACATTAACTCTTTTTATGGTACTCAAACTGGGCTAATGTACTGAAAGTTATACTGAGCATTGCCTTGCTTTAGTAGCTTACAAATTGTTTCATAAAAATCTCCTTGAGAAAAGATAGTTTGCTCTTTGCCTAAGTTCACTGTGCATAGCAGATATTAAATAATGAGGACAGCAGAGCTATCATTTCACTCACATAAAGTATTCATAAAGTATGACCACGAAATGAATAAATAAAGTTAAGGAAGTTTATAAGATATCAATACATCCTTTTGAAAAGCAAATGAGTTTCAAATATATTTCTATTTTAGATATAGACTACATTTTTCTCTACTTTGGCTGCAAGTTAGCACCTTATAATTCAGTTGAGTGAAGGTTTCCTGAACAGGCATATTTTTCATTGATTTATGATTGCAGCACAATCATACTTTTTATATTTGATGCACATTTTTGCAGCCATTAAAAGCTACTCTTGCCTGCTTCATTCAAGAGGAATGATCATATTTCAGGAATGCAAAATAATTAAAGAGTAAAAAAAAATCGACAAAATCAAACTAATAATTTTACTCCTTAAATTTCACTTCTTCAATTCACTTAAGTTTCCAGTCAAATATTTTCTACTATACAAGAAGATATTCACAGTGACAAAGATAAATTTTACAATGCCAAATAAACTCCTAGGTACTAAATATGTTTTAGATGATAAACTAGATCTTTGATTAGTTTTGGTTTGGTAGATAAATGAGATACTTTTCCAAAATATTCCTCCTCACTACTATTGAAAATGTTGAAAATGAAGTATATTTTAATTGTGTATATTTTCTTGTGCTGGAGAAACTATTGGGCTGAAAAATCAAAAGATTCATGTTTTTCTGAAGTCTAGCTACAACATTAAACCAGTAGTATGACCTTGGGCAAATCCTTTTACTTCTATGGTGAAATGAAGGAGTTTGCATCAAGCACACTGATATTTAATACTTCTATACAACACTTTTCTAGATGATGAGAAGATTAGATTAGATTAGATTAGATGAACTCTAAGGTCCATTTCAACTCCAAAATATTATGGTTCTAAAATTCATCATATTTGCATAAATTTAAAATGAATGACTTATACTGATGACAGAACTCATTATCTTCACCAACAAACCCTAACCTTCCCCTTCACATTTCCCTGTTTCAAGCAAGGGTATCACCATTTTTCCAGACTTCCTCCTTCATAACCCTTGCACAGTCTTTCACCCAGTGCAACCAGTCAATTTCCAAATCTTTCCATTTCTACCTCAGCAACGTCTCTCATATCTAATTCCTGCCCCCTATTTCTACAGACAACACCTCAGGCCCTCTTCACCCCTAGATGGTATTACTGCAAAAGTCTAAAAGTTGGGCTTTCTGTTTCAAGTCTTCCTATTCTCTATAAAGATGGCAAAAAGATTTTCCCTTAAGTGTGGATTTAACAATGTCACTTGCCACCTTGAAAAATTCCAGGACGCCTCTATAATAAAATATAAACTCCACACTTCTACTTCTAAAATCCTTTTAAATTTGACTACAATGGATCCCAGAAACCCTTTTTACAGTACTTCTATCATATACTTTATGGCACAGCCGCACTATATTTGTTTTTGTTTTTGTTTTTTCTCCTCCATGTATTACAAGGCATTTCCCACCTTGGGTCCTTTGCACTGGCCATTCCCCATGTCTAAAATAAATAGCTTATTCCCCTTTGCTTCACAAAATCCCTCCCTTCCAGATACAGTTCAAGAATTAATAGCTACACAATTCCTCCAACTACTAGTGTTCTCCCTCTCTAATCCTCTCGTCTAATTTTGTTGGTATTTATTCTGCAAATATTTGTTTTGTATATATTTACATATATACTCCTTTCCATCAATGGAATATACTTTAAACTACTTGAGATCAGAGATAGTTTCTTTTTTATTTTTGTCTTTACATCTTTAGAACCTAACATAGAGTGTGACACCCAATCTGTACTTAGAAAATGATTGCTGTTTGATATTATTGGTTATGCTATAATGTTGAAAGTAAACTAATAACAAGTAAGGGAGATTGTTAAATTATTTCTACTCAATGTATTTTCCCTATCTGACACATTATTTGAAATTTCTTTTGGAGTCAAGTTGGAATTTTTAGGTGTCAGTTTCCTTGACTGAAACAAATGAAAAGTATATACAAGATGATTTTAAAAGTCTTTCCTAAATTTAAATCTTATGATATTAGAAACCCCTTCTTCTCTCTAATACGTATCTATATCTATCTATATCTATATGTAAATTAATATAGATATAGGTATATACATACAAATAGAAATCTGATAAAGTATGTTTTTATATCCTAGATAGATCAGAGTTTTAACATGCATCAGAATCATTTTTCAAAAGCGTTTGTGTGCATGTGCACATATGTATATATACTTACAATCAATTTTTATAAGTTATCGACTTTAATACATAATAATTATTTTAAGACATTAAAAGTCTAAACACTTATTCTGAGGAAACTATGTCTCTATCGGTGTGGAGTTTACAAACTTAAAATTCTCCCATAAACTCCTGGAGGTCAGCTAAATAGACACTCAATCCGTAACATCCTGTCTTCATATTTTAAAGCACACATTTATTACAAAATCCCACATCGTTCCCAATTCTTTGAAAGATACTTCTGATTTCATGAGACTTGAATATTTAATCAGCTATATTGGCTAAGCTATTACTCTCTTATTATAATTTTGCCACTTATGTTGGAACTCAGAATAACTGTGTCCCAGGCTTAGCTCTACTATTACTTAGATGTCTTACCCTATACATGCCTATCCTGAGACTCAGTTTATTCATCTACAAAATTAAAAGAATAATACCTGCCATATTTGTCATGCATTTGTTATAAGAAACAAATTTGATGATATAGTCAAAGGTTTTGGAAAAGCTTAAAATGCTATACTAATACAATGAAGAATTATTGTTATTCTTTTTACATAGGATGTGGGAAGTGACCAAGTGTTTTGGAGTACTAGATAAAGAATCAGGTCTACTTTGAAGTAATTAGTTGTGTAGTTGAATAAGTTGTTTTTACCATATCTAGGACTTGATGTCCTTAGTTGTAAAAGGAGAAATTTGGACAAGATGTTTTCTAAGGCCCTTTCAGCTATAAATCTCAATGGCACCTGCATGTCTTCCTATTAGCCTTCTGTTCTCAATGCGTTCTGTTATTTTATTTTATTTCATTTTGCTTTTTGGATGGCAATTGAGGTTAAGTGACTTGCCCAAAGTCACATGACTAGTAAGTGTAAAGTGTAAAGTGTCTGAGGCCAGACTTGAACTGAGGTCCTCCTGACCCCAGGGCCAGCTCTCTCTTCACTGGGCCACCTAGCCACCCCTGTTCTGTTATTTTTAAGCTCATTTATTTTGATTACAACAAGTTGTCTCTCCTGGCAGGTTATAGAGAAAAGTCCTTTTCAAAGAGCAACTAAGAGTAAGGTATATATTTTGGTGATGTAAGTAACAAAAATTATACTCTACTGAGATGTTTATTTCATATTAAACTGTAGGGATCATTTGTTTTGCTCTTTTACACAGATATAAACTTCCTTCTTTTTCTCCTGCTTGTAGACCAAATTCCATAACAAAGTAAAAATGGCATAATAATAAGTACCCAGACCAGAAGAATTCAAGAGTGACAAAACCAAAATTCATAAGCATGGAGATATTCCCTTAAAACAATGGAGAATGAAGCCATTCACTTGTGAGGATGAAATGGTAATCTAAAAAGATTGTAGGCTCCAGGAAGAATCACTTGGATGAAAATGCAGCCACTATACATAAAAATAGCAACCTCTAAAAGGCACATCTATTTGCATTAAAGATGTGGATGGCTAGAAGCCACAGTGGAAAAGTGGGGGTGCCATTTGGTCTATGGTTTGCTCTCTGGCTACATCAAAGCAACAGCCATGACAACATCATTGATTGAGAACCCACAGTGAGCTGTTCACTTGCAGCTCTTGCTGTTGCTGTGGGAGCATGTCCAGAATCTTTCAATCTATTTTTAAATGTCTCAAATATCACTAAGACAGGTGGATTAATAAGATCAATCTATGTTTGCAAATTAAACTGTCTCTTAAAGGATACTTTCCAAAGGTCAAGAGCATGAAATAACTAAGGATCCAAAACAAATTCCTGTAGTTCTCAGTCACTTTAAACTCATTGCTCCTAATGTTTTGTGATTGAAATATTTAAATATGAAGCATATAAATTATAAACTTCTGCAGTATAATTCAGCCCACCGACTCAAAATTTGCAAAGTCTTAGTGCAGTTTTAAGCTGTGTTTAGAATAGCACTAAGAGTTTGGGGACAGCTGGCATCTTCCTGTTCTCACTGTAATATGAAAATTTAGGATAATTAGTTCAGCTTTGTAGTATTTGAAATCTAAAAAAAATATTATTTTTTAATAAAAATTAGCAACTAACATCAGTTCAGTTTAAAATTCTTAGGGGTCATGTCTATTGCTCCACCCATACAAAGCTCGTACATGAATTGAGGCTGTTTCAAGTTTCTCACAAGCCTGTTTAGCTATCAGCCTGATAGCTAAAAGTCTGGAACATCCTTAATATTCCACTCACATCTAAGGAGCTCAAGAAAATGGTTATATAGAAGGTAGTGCATTACCTCTGTCTTGAATAAAGTGAAGTGTTCTATAAAGCAGAAGTAAAGACAGAATGAATGTCAGGCGTGAGAGATAGAAAGTACAAAAGCACAGGGTTGGGAAATGAGGTGTTGAATGAGTAAATCAATCAAATTATCCCAGCTCACATAAAGTGATAAGGTAATAAAATAATAAAAAGCAGCTAGCATTTATATAGTGCCTGTGTTTGAGGGACTGTGCTAAAATTTTAGCTCATTTGATCCTCACAGAAACCTCCATGAGGGTAGGTACTATTTTTAACTCCATATTACAGTTGAGGAAAGTGATGCAAAAAGAGGTTAAATGACTTGTTCAATGAGTTGTTAAATTAGTTAAATGAGCTGTCCACACAACTAATGTCTGAGAGCATTTCTGAACTCAGATCTTCCTGATTCCAGATCTAGATATCACCTACCTACTTAATATATTCTGATACCACAAATAAGTGAAAATTAGGCTTAATCACCCAAACACTTTAGATTAAGCATGGGATGTCATTGGATGAATTAGCATAGGAAGAGTTTTCAAATAGGCTAATAATTGATCTTTCCTTAGGGGTACGAAATATCAATATAGATGCATGATTTGAGCATGTGGGTGATAGCTGAATTCCAGCTACTGAAAATGAGGGAAAAAAAAAACAACAACACATTCTGACTAACCTCCCTGAGGGATTGTTGGAGAAAGAATAGATTGCCTAGGATTCTTTAGGGGAATCAAGTGAAGAAAAATGGGAAGTTCTAAAGAACGAAATTTTGAAAAAACAAATAGAAACAGGTCTGCTGAAGAAGAGAAAGCCTAACTGAAAGAGATCAAAGTGGACTGGCAGGATACTGAACCAACTGAGATTATTTAAGACACACATACACACACACACACACACACACACAGAGAAAAGAATAAGAATGTAAGAATGTCAGGTCACTGAGAATGAATATGAAAGAGTCCAGTAAGAATAGTGGTAATTGAGTGCTGAACGCCAGAACAAGTTGAAGCTTGTGGTAAGTAGTAAGAACAATAAAAATAATTTTGAAATCTACATTGTAAAAAAGAACAACAAAGATGTGATAGAGAATAGAGATACAGATATACATGTGTATACACACACACACACACACACACACACACACACACACACACATATATATATATATAGACATACACACATATGCCTATAATGTATATGCACATGTTTATATGTCTATGTATTGTGTATGTTTCTCTTGGCTCTTGCTTATCAAATCATCTATTAAGTTCTGGGGTGTGTGTGTGTGTGTGTGAGTGTGTGTGTGTGTGTGTGTGTGTTTTAACAACGTCTTGAAAGTCTGACAGTTGTTCAAATGTCCATTTTTTTCATTCAGGATTATGCTTAACTTTGCTGAGTATGATATTTTCGGCTGAGGTCCCAGTTGTTTTGCTCTTCGATGTATGTGTGTATATATAAAAGTTGTTTTATTTTTGTTATTTTAATATTTGATCCTTAAGCTAGTGTTTTCAAAAATTGAGTAAAATATTCCTATGAGTTTTCCTCATAGGATCTCTTTCAAGTGGTGCAAGTGGTGATAGATAAATTTTTTTTCTCTTTTTTGCTTTCCCTCCTTGTTCTAATGCTTCAGGACATTTAAAAAAATATTTCTTGCATTAATGTATCAAGATTCTTTTTTTATCATAACTTTCATTTAGTCCAATTACTTTTATGCTTTCTTTTCTTGATCTATTCTCCAGATCTGTTATTTTTCTTGTATTTTTCATCATTCATATTTTTTAATCATTTCTTGATCTATTAGAATTTTGCTCACTTTGTCTTGCCTAATTCTAATTTTCAAGGTGTCATTTTCTTCCTCAAGAGCCTAGATCTCCTTTTCTAATCAGTTGAATTCAGTTTCATAATCATGTTTTTCTTGAATTATTCTTTTTTTAAACTTTTTCCTTCACCTCTGTCATTTGATTTTTAATGTCTTTTAAAAGATCTTCTATGAGTTCTTTTTGGGCAGATGACCATATATATGGTGTCTTAAAAAAACTTAATGCTGTTTTAAGCATTAATAACTTCAGAAATGTAGCTGCTACAAACTTATATAAAATATCATTTGAAAATATTCACAATTTTTATACTTATTTTGTTTTGTGAATTTTGAATGACATACATACATATATATATAGTGTGTGTGTATATGTGTAAACTTATTCTTCATCATTTGCTCAGAATAAATCTTTATCCATTTCTACATGAAAACTCTTCAAAGTCAATTATCTTGTCCATCCACTCTTCAGGATAAGTATCCATTGTTGCTTCAACCTAAGTAAGTTGAACATTGGGCCTCAAATCCAGGTTTTATAACTCCAAGTTCAATACTTATGAAATCAGTGAATTTGTGTCCTGAAAGGAAATTTAAGGATGAATGTAATGGTAATTAATTTAAATTTGAAGACCCCTTTTTTGTTATGTCAAGTAACCAGTTACTTAACGCTTAGTAACTAATGAGACCTCTGTGAAAGAAACAGAAGGTATGAATTCTGTCTCCTGTTGCTGATATAACAGGAAGGGATTGGATGAAACAGGATGCCAATGCTGTGTGTATATAAGAAAAGCCTCGGAGACGTATACTAAGAATTTCTTGAGACCAGAATCTGGTGGAGGCTGAAATTCCTGCTGCCAGGAAGTCTGAAGTTGATTTTGAAAACCTGGGAGGAATGATTTTGATTCCTGGAGCCAGCTGAGATTTCTTCTGGGTCCTAGGGCCAGCCCAACTGCCAGAGGACTAAGGAGGCATGGCTATATTGCCTGCATTCTGTCTATTTTGATGTTGTTTTGCCAGACTCATCTGCTAGTGAAGGACAGTGCTGTTGTTCCAGAGGTCCTGGAACCTTGCTGTTGGCTCAGAAGGCCTGAAGAAGGACTTTCCTGTATATTTACAGAAATCCTAGAAAGGGGTTTTGCTGATGTTTTCAAGGGTCCTAAGACTGTTCTGCAGGCAGAGAGTGAATTGATGAGGGCACTGGCAATGTATGTTGTGGCTTTGTTATGCTTTGTCTCCTCAGGATCAGGGATTGCTGAGAACTTGCCTCCGGTCAAGATGAAGGAAAGACCTTTCCTTGGGTATAGAATTCTGTGATGAAATTGTGGTTTACTAGTGACCTAGGGGTGAGGGTTTGTGTATTTTCTAATGATTATACTTAGTGGTTAATGATACTTAGTAACTCATTGCTAAATAAGTGACTGATTGATTTAACCTAGTTGGCCCATGACTGGAAGTACTGAGTATTACACTCTGAGATGACTGAATAACTGAGTAAGGAAGCAAACTTCCTTAGGGATACCAGATGATTGTTCTTTGTTCAAAGCTATTGTGACCACTTTGGTGAAAACTACGTGGCCATTTAATGATAAGCTGTTGTGAACGCTATATTGTTATTTTTTTGTGATAAGTTGTAATATTATGAATATTGCAACTTAATTTTCTGAGAATGTTTTGATTTGATTTGTTATGGAATAAATGGAATGTTCACTCTACTGTGTAATCAGAACCTTAAAAGCTGTTCACAGCAGCCATTCTTCTGGAAAGCTGATCGTGCTTGGCATTACAATGAACTAGACTAAACCAATGATTTAAAAGATGATGAAACTAAGAACCTAAATTACTAAATTATCTGTTTGTGCCACTGGCCTATTTGGCAAGTCACTTTCTCAAGCAATCAAAGACCCCTAGCTTTTGATTCCATCTTGTTTTATTTTGTTTTTTATAACAATATAGTGGAGCCTTTCATCAGTTTCATAAACAATTAATTTGTTAAGGTAGAGTACCATTAAAAATTGTAACCTATGAAAAAAATATTCTTATTAAAATAATGATTTTGACAAGAAAACAGAAACATACTGCTGTAGATTACAGTTAAAAATCTCACAATCATATTACGCAATTCACATCCCACCAGAGTTTTCTCCAAGTTTCACTTCAAGGGAAGATTTGCTATCTAACATCCTGGATAGGCTAATGATAGTATATCACTGATGTCTGGGGAAAATATGTGAATCTTCTCATATGTACGCACATATAATCAGCATCAGTTATGATAGCACTTCCTTCAGCTACAGGTCTCATTACTGGCAATATATACAACCATATGTAATAAAAGGTTTTTTGTTTGTTTGTTTTTAGTTTTCTTTTTGTGTTTGTTTGCTGGGAAAAGATGTTTGATTAACTGTCCCTGTGCACACAATATCTTCCCACAACCATATGTTTAATTTGGTACCTAACCTTGTGCTGAAGGAAATTTCAGGTGTCTATGGTCTTTCCTGTTAGATGGCAAGCTCCCTATAGGCAAGGAATGAGTGAATTCTTTATTAGGCACTCTCAGCCCAAACTCCCAATCCAAATATATATATAACCTTTACAACACATAGTTTGTTTGAAAGAGTTGTCTAAACTCCAATACCATAAAGTAATAGTGAGGAATGAGCAAGAAGATACCCCCTGCCAAAATAAAGAAATAAATAAAGGCACCAAAAATGAAAATACATGAACTAAGCAGATCCATAGGCAATTTTTCACAATCAGATACATGTGTAGTGGACAAACTGGTGAAGGAATTAGCTTTATTATATCTTTTACTCTGCATATAGAAAATATATCTTGAGTAATCATTATCTGTTCTCATTGAAATGTACAAGTTACCCTTGGGCATCAATTATGATCTGACTGAGGACATAAACAAAAACTAAAGGCTGACATATGTACATGTAAAAAATCCTTTAAAAGATAATGACTTGTACATCAAGGATGAAGTGAGGTTGTCACAAACTGGCGAATGGAAAATTTTTTAAAGCTATGTAAAATCTGTGGAATGGAAGAAATGATGTGACATAGGGATGACACATAACTGAAGAGCTGGAAACAGAATAGAATTTTTACTTCACTCACTGCTTGTCATTTCTGTTAGCCTTCAACACTTTTTGAGGCCGTCACATCACAAACCAGTGGCTGTACATGAGTAATTTAGCAAGTGATAATTTTATTCAAAATCTGCCAATGTAAAAAATCATTAAAATTTTGTTCATGACTTTGAAAACCTGGTTTATTTATATAGATATGCTTAATGATATAAAAGAAATAATGAAGCCTAAAAATAATTGGCATTTGTGGTCTGCTTTATTATTGGAAAAAAGCACTTTCTTCATATTTGCTATATGAAACAGGTAAATGAAATATTAGTAATCCAATTTTTACCGATGAGATATCTGAGAATTGGTGAAGGCATTTAAAACTCAAACTTACACACACACACACACACACACACACACACACACACACACACACCCCAAGTGCCTTTTCTACTACATTTTTGAATGTCTTGATGATGATGATGATATATTTTGGAGAGAATTGGAAGGAACAGAAAATTAATTTAATTGCCCTAAGAGAATGCAATACTGGGGAAAGAAAAGAAAGAATCTCAATTGATCACTTAAAAAAAAATTATTTTTACTTTTTACATTCAGACTATGACATTCCACTATTTCTTCTAAGAAATAGTAAGTGAATAGTAAGAAATAGTAAGTGAATAGTAAGAAATAGTAAGTGAACTGTCTATCATTGCTCTCTTAAAACAACCAATCTGGAGGCTCTTGATATTTATTTTAGCTTTATTTAATCTCAATCCAAATGCTGACAACAATTATTGGGCCTTTCCAAATCCCCAAACTCTACTATGTATGACTTTGCTCAGAAGAACAAGTTTAGTTATTTTGATAATTTTAACTTCTTATAAGAATACTGTATTGTAACAGTGTTAAGAACATTAAGATAGAAAAAAAAAAGAGAACTGTCACCTTAAGGGAAAGAAAATGTATGGCCTTAATTTTTTTCTCAAAACAGGTTTAAAAAAATTTTTTTTACTCTAAAATTGGTTCTGTAGAGATAGAGAGACATACTTTCAGACAATACAAGCTGCATCAGCTCAATCATTTATGGAACGTAAACCATTTCAGATCCAAATGTACAAATTGTCACACTATAACTGAGTCAGGAATGTAATGGTAGGCCAATATATTAAGGGTGGCATAAGAAATATGGTCCTGGTTGCAAAGAGAGTGTTCCAAAAACACTTTCGGTTCCCTAAAGATGATGTGCAGTCCTGTCAGGCAAGAAAGGGGCATATGAAATTCTATGTCCATAAATCATACAAAAACTTAATGGTAAAAAAACAGTTAGTGAGTTTGTGTAAAAGTCAGAGAAATATATAAAATAAAAGAAAGGGAAAAAAGAGGTATCAAAACTGAACAAAAGTAATATAACTCAATGTTTAAAATACAAATCTAAGAAACAAAATTATTACACAAGATAAACATGCAGTTACTCTTTATAATACAGTGAGCCTTGAGGATACTGCTCTCCAATGATGGAATTCTTATTACTAATAGTTTACATATAACTGACAATTGTTTTAATTCTCATTGAATTAATAAATTTGAAAGCAAATCTCTGTCAGTCTTCATAGTTCATGTTGGAGGAACAAAAATAAATGTGTTGCCTTGAACTCTGTGCCAAGACAGTGAAGACTCCCTGAAAATGGAAATTATTTTTGTGAATAAACTACCATCAAAGGAAATAAAATGCTCAGTTAGAGTGGTAAACACTTAATCTGGTGGCACTCACAATTTTATAACTTCATTCAGTCTTTGTAGCTGTACTGCTGTTTCCTTATTTCAATCAAGCCCTTTCCCATAGCATCCATTTAATAAGTAGAAGAAACGGATCTTGTTATCCCTATGACCACCTTGGGGCATATCACAGCTTGTGAAACACATGGTAGTAGTTATGGTATTTATTGTGTCAATAACAACGTCTAAATAACACAGCTTTTAATTGTAGTCATTTTTTATCATCATGGGCACTCCCTGGGCTCTTTTTAATTTGATCATACCAAAATGTGTTGTTCTGATCCTTGTGAATTAAGAGCAAAGTCACCCTTACTCACCATCTGCAATTTCAGATGTTCCTTCCTAATGAGGGACAAAAGTAAAAGTGAATGATTTTACTTAGGAAGTCACAATAACACACTGTACTGCTGTTAATTATTTGTGTGAATATAAATATATACTTGTAATTATTAAATAAGCTGGATATTTTATATTATTTTTCATATATCCATATATGTGTGCTATACGCATGCATGTTATATATATATGTGTGTGTGCATATTTCCATACATTCCTGTTGCATTTAACTAGCCTTTTCTCATTTTCACAGTTATTACTACAGGATTCAGAATTACTAAGTTCTGCAGGTTGTTCAAAAGTAAAATGAATCAATCACAATCCAGGAATTAGATCAAGAATTATCAATTGCAAAGATGGAAACCAATCAGAATAAATAGAATATATTGAGCAATCTCTAGCTAGGACTCCTTACCAGAAATAACCCAGCCTAACTGGTAATCTGATGAGATTCTACTACCTCCATGAACATGTCAGGTTGCTAATGATAATTTAAATGGATAATATTTTAAGGATCTCTCTAGGTTATTAGATACTTTCATTATGAAAAATGCATCCTAAAATTTGATAAATAATACATTAATTTCCATAATATTTCATCCTTAATCAATGAACTATAAACTAGGATATTATAGGAATAGTAGGTTCTGGTATCTAATAAGGAAATTTGATGAAATAAGACAGGACAAAATAATTTCTCAGTATTTTTTTTAACATGGCCCAGGTTACCCTAATTCTAGTTAACATACCTCTACTACATCAGGTTACAAATTGGTAATTACAGAAAATAACAGTTAGATTGAAATATTCTTGAGAATATTCAACTATATTGTTCTAAGTTATAATTATTAAATAATTAGATGTCTTATTTGGGTTTTCCTAGACATATTGGTTTATTTGTCCATTAATTTTTGTTCATTACTGGAGCAGCACTACAAATATCAACAACTTAAGAAATAAATATTATTATTCCTAAATAATTCTCTTATGATTAAACAGAATAAATCACTTTCCTAGAACCAAATAGTCTCTGGTTAAACTAGAAAATGAAACTTCTAAACTCAAACCCAAATCCTCATCCAAATATATCCTTCTTATGTGGCATGACATAAAAATGAGTTCTACTGGAATTACTACAAATATTAACTTATTTCAAATTCTCTGGCATCTCTAAATTAATTCTTCCTTCTGGAAAAGTAAAAACAAAACAAAAAAAAACTTTAAAATTACACTCCATTTTTTTTTCCTTTTCTCATTTTTATTTCATAAAAGTAGCTGCTTAAAGACACTGATTTTTTTTTTTCTACATGCCATTCTGAGATTAGAAGTCACAAAATGAACTGTTGGAATGACATTTAAAAAACTGCTATCAAGACATAGCCCAATGCTCTTATGGATGTTTTAAGATTGTAATTTTCATATTAATTGACACATCAGATCTTCACAAGAAACCCATTGAGTTTGGTATAGCAGTAATTATGATCCTTTGTGCTTACAGGTTGCCCTCAAAGTCTTAAAGTTTAAAATTATGCCAAGACTTTTAGGGCATCCATTTATTAGATGCTTAACATCTATAGTTTGAATTGAAATGAGATGATATTCAAAAGATAATGAAACAGAGGGAAACAATGTAGGTAGAAGATTCAAAATATTATTTTAATTCATGGAAAGCATACCTAAGAAGGTTATTGTTTTTAACATTTCCTTTTAACTACATTTTTCAATTAACAAGCATTAATTTTTCTCTGTTCCAAATCTTTCCATCCACTACAAAAAGTAAAACAAAACTTATGTAAAAATGTTTGTAATCAAGAAAAACAATTTCTTATAGCAGCCATGTCCAAAAAATTTGTCTCATTCTTCATATTGAGTTTATCACTTCTCTTTTAAGAAGTGGTAACATTCTTTATCATTTTCCCCCTCGAATCATGATAAGTCATCACAGGTGATCAGAGCTTTTAACTCTCAAAATTGTCTATTTTATGATGTTATTTTAGAAATTGTTTTTGTTCTGTTCTCTTGACTGCATCAGTTTAGAAATGTCTCCTGGGTTTCTCTGAAAATGTCTTTTTCATAATTTCTCACATCATGAAAATATTTCATTACATTAAGGATATATGACTCCTTTTTAAAAATAAATGCATCTTAAAAATAAGTCATACTTTGCCAAAGCTAAATATAAAATACTTAATATAATTAAACCATCTGAATACATAAACTCAGTTGATTACTCTAAAAGTATTTGTCTAGTAACCAATGAAAGGACATATTATTCAAATAATTGACTTGTGCATCATTCTGTAATAGGAAAAAAGAACTAGAGTTGAAGTCAATTGAAAGGAAGCATTAGAGGCTGTCCTTGTACAGAAAAACAAAACTGTGTGTGTGTGTGTGTGTGTGTGTGTGTGTCTGGGTTGGGGGTGAGGGTGTGAATGTGTTTCCTGAGGAGCAGTTCATGTTCCTTCAGGATGAACACCCAGGACAGGTAATCAGGCACATAGCCTACCTAAGGAATAGGTCATACCTCTTTAGTGCTATCACCAGAAAGTTAAAGGAAATGATAACAATCAAAACAACAAGGCAATGAGGAGCTAGAAGGATTTACTGAATAGGGAGATGATAGAGTAATACATTTTCTACCAGCTCCTCCCAGGCAAATGGAAGTGGCTTAAATGTGGCTCTGGAGAGAGGCAGGTCCTGGATAGAGCTCTGGGCCTGGAGGTAGGAAATCTGAGTTTAAATTCAGCTTACTCTGGGCATGCCACTTAACTTCTGTTTGCTACTAGGGAAGGAAATGGAAAATCACTTCTGCATCTTTGCCAAGACAACTCCATGGACAGTTTCATCCACAGGTCACAAAAAATTGAATGTGACTCAACACTAACAACAACATAATTATTCCAGAATTGGTTCCCTACACTTTTATGGGTCTGGTTCCTTGGAAAAGTGAGCACTGTATTTTTGCCAACTGTAAGTTTCCCTGAGCAAGATTCAACAGGTACATTTCCAAGTTTCCTTCAATATTTTGGTAAATGTAGAATGAATAGTAAGGGTTGTTAGTAGCTTACTTAACCTGGTAATGAAAAAGCCTCAGGGAAGCGCAATTCAACCCTCTTGCTTCTTCTCTAACATTCCTCTCCCTCACAGCAGAATCTGAGTCACTCTGTCAGGATAAGACCAGAAGTAACAGCCTAAGTTTAACTATCAAGTTGCCTCCAATTTCCCAGCAATCTTTTCTCCCCTTAATAACAAGAATTATTACTAATCCCCAGGTCCAGGATTCTCTATCTTCCATCAAATGCTTGGTCCTGCTAGATGCAGATAAGAATCCTATTTTAAAACAATTAATTAACTAATTATTTGGGTGGGGAAAGACTTTACTGGTCTTGGGGAGAATTAGGGCCTCATTCCCTCAGATGCTTCAAAAAAGTGCCTAATTCCACCTGGGACCCAACAGACCTGTTTTTGTTATTGCATTGTGAATGCCACCCTCTCAATAAAGCTGGCTTACTTTACTGTTTTGTGAAATACGTTTCCTTTGTTATCTTCTGGACCTGCGTGAGTCTTAACACCAAAGAACATTTTTGCCAATTGCTGGGGGAGATATAAAGTCTGTATAGTTTTTAGAAGCTGCTGCTGCCCTTATTGTGCTTATAGTCTAAGAAAATAACAGAGCATATAAATATAAATGTTCATGAGAGTCTTAGATAGAGGGGGTGAGAGATTGGAATAGTGCTACTTATATTATAAGGGCAAAGTTGTTTTCTACTAGGGCGATTTGGGGAGTATTTCTGATGTAAGATGCTAATATGACATCTGAGTTGGGCTTTAAAGGATGAGTATCAATTTATCAGTCAAAGGTAGGGAAAGAGTATGTTACAGGAAGCTACCACAGTGTGGGAGAAAGCACAGGGGGAGTAAAGTTTAAATTATATTGGAGAGATAGTATGGCTAAATGGAGAATATGTAGGAAGGCTACATAAAGACAAGAGAGAACCTGTTTAGGGACATGGATATAAAAGATTCCTAACTTTCCAAGTACTAGAGAGCCAATAAGGTTGGTTTTCATGTATTTTTTTTTAAACCCAGAAATATCATAACTAGACAAATTTAAATGTAATCTATGCAGCAATATAAAAGATGGATTATGTACTAGACAAAAAAAAAACTGGTACTGTAGAAATTTGGATTTGTACAAGCTGTATATAAATCTCAGTTCTATAATTTGCCAGTTGGATTATCTCAGGAATTCCACTTACCCACTCTGGGCCTTAATTTCCTCATCTGTAAAATGAAGAATACAGGTAAAAAGCCTACATATTTAATCACCCTTAGCAATATTGCAATTAAAAATTGAAACCAAGTTATTTCCTGATGCCTGAGATAGGAGGCAAAACAATTTATCCTTCTCTTCTCCCACTCCTCTGATGACATCTCCCCAACCAATATGACTCCAGCCAGAAGAGAAAATTTAAAAGTCTAAGACAAATATTTGTTCTGTAAAATTTGCTTTCAATCAAAAGGTAGCACTTAAGGATCTAGAAGGGCACTTGTGGCCCGTAGGCTACAGGTTTCCTATCCTTACTATAGGCAATGAGGAGCTAGAAGGATTTACTGAATAGGGAGATGATAGAGTAAAATCTGCTGTTAACAAAGATGACATTGGAAGCTATGTGGAAGTTAAACTACCTCTGGAGAAGACGTAAGAAGATTCTGCAGTAGGATAGTGGATGTGGGAGTCCAGAGAAGAGTCCGATAGGAGGAAGTAAATGAGTAGGAGAAGGAGAAACAAAGTAGAACCATAGAATAGAGCTGGCAGGAGGAGAGGGGGAGGAACAACAATTAGGGGACATTATATATTTATGAAGAACTAACAGATAAAGCTAGCGATGGGTGGTTAGATCAGTAGGTGAACTAGGACAAGAGAAGTAAGAAAAGCCAGAAAGGAGATAGCCCATTGTCAGACTTGTTATTATGAATTCATTGGTGATTTTGAAGAGACCACTTTGAGGGGAGTGATTAGCTCAAAAGCCAGACTGAAGAGATCAAAGGGAGTAAAATAACAGGAAGTGTAGGCAGTGGTAATACTTTTTTCAAGGAGAATATCTGGGAAAAAGAAGAGAGATACTGAATGATATAGGAATGGAGGTTCTAGTGAAGATTTTTTTTCTTTTCTTTTCTTTTTTTTTATAGAGGGATGCATATTTGGGAATGTTTATAGACATCAGGGAAAGACCCAATAGGTAAGAAGATATTAATGACTCTAGGAAGATAGAGAAAGATAGGGCAATCTGTTGGAAAAGACAAGATAGAACTGGTCTAAGGACACTTGTAGAGAGGCTGGCCTTGTAAAAGAGAAGAACCACCTCATTTTCAAAGACTTTGGAAAGGAGAAGAGAATGGGCAAAGATCTAAAGAAGTTTTAGAAGAACAGAGGATGAACTTGACTATTCCTTATTACCTTATATCCTATGACTGACTACAAATCACAAGCTAGAAAACAATAAATCTAATTGATCCCTAAGGTTGTCAGACTCTGGGACAAACTAAACCAATAGTATGTAATTTATGATTCATCAAACTGAAATTTTACCCAACTCTGGTTCTGGAGATAATACGTACATGGGATAAACATTATTATAGCTTGTAAACTTTATAACACTATGTTTTCTTTTATCTTGCCAAGTCACATTAATTAATTTTACTTTTAAAAATCTAATTTTTGTTGAAGTAAATCAGTTTTTAAATGTTCTAAAATGATTTTAAAAACTATTATACATTCCTGCACCTAAGTCATCAATGTTACGACTGTAGGGGGAAGCTAGATAGCAACTGGTAGAGTCCTGGTGCTGGAGTCAAGGAGACTTGGGTTCAGATCCACCCCCAGGCATTTCATAGATGTGTGACTCTAGGTAAATCTCTTAACCTCTATCTGCATCAGTCTCTTAAACTAAAATATAGGAGAAACTATCACCCCAATTACAGGCAACCTAATCAAGTAGTCATCTGCAAAATACTTTATAATATCATAATAGTAATAATAATAATAACTAGCTGGCTCATTTATAATTATCTGACTTCTATACAAGAGTCTTAACTTATATCCTGATTTTTCCATTACTATCTACATTTTACAGCTGAACAAACTGAGGTAAACAGGTTAAGTAACTCATCCAAGGTCATACAGAAAGTAAAATCTGAGGCTAAATTTGAACTCAGATCTTCCTGATTCCAGGCCCAGGGTGCTAATATAACATTTCACAAATGCTTTTCATCTTGTAAAGGTTACATACATATTGTTATCCACATTTTATAGATTTTTTTAAAAAATGAGACATCAAGCTTTCAAACTGGCTGTAGTCATAAAGTAATGGGACCAGAATTTGAATGCACACCTGCTAATTTACCACCAACAAGGGTCTATATTGAAGTGTTGTTGTAAGAAGATGCTACCACAAAAATTATAGGACATTTTCACATTGTGAAATTATTTTATCTTTATACATTATACATAACCATTTTCAACAGATAAAATTGCTAAAATAATTCAAACATCTGTTCTCTTCAAATTATTAAGTCTAAAGTATTTGAATATGACTCCATTCTCCATTTTACTCTAAAATGTTAGTCTTTTCACAACCATTAGAAAGGAAGTAATAAAGTCCTTGACCATAGGTACCATTAGAAAGGAAGTAATAAAGTCCTTGGCCATAGGTTAATGGAACACACAATATTCACTTACTCGCCATTACTTTGATGCATAATTTTGCAGAAGCTAGGAATTTCTCTCTCTCTCTCTCTCTCTCTCTCTCTCTCTCTCTCTCTTTTTCTCTCTCTCTCTCTCTCTCTTTCTATCTCTGTCTGGTTGTCTCTCTCTGTCTCTTTCTCTCTCTCTCTCTGTATCCCTCTGCCAGGCATTGTAGGAATTTGATTCCTTCATCACAAGCCCGTTTCATTTTTATCTGTGAATTCTCAAAGCTTAGCATAGTACCTGATGCATAGTAGGTGTGTTTGAACAGTGTATTGAATTGGATTGAGCATAGGTGGTTTCTAATTTTCTTCTTTGTTCTTAAATCCTTAAATGAGTCCATCTGTGGTGTCTTGCCTTTTTCAGCTTTTGAAGTGTTGATCTGAAATTTCTTGCTGGGCAGAACCCAGCTATCTGGGAGGAGAGATAAAGGATCTGGGTATTTTGGTCTTCTTAGGCTAAGAACCAAATATATCCTCCATCAGATTGTCATTGTATGTATGATTTCCTGCCTCAAAGAGAAAAATATTGTATTTGTGAAGGAATACTGAATGATATTCTACATTACTCTTAATAGTAACTAGTTCAACAGTTCTTAAAGTCAATTTTCCTCTCCCAACACACAGTGAAAGTTTCTGGCAAAATTATCAGACACACTGGAGGAAGGGATAGACATTCCAGTCATACTCTAAAAGATCAACTGAGACCTGACACTTAGGTGATATTTGAAATGAAAAAAATCACATGAATATATAAAAACCATAAGTATACAAATAACAGTGTTAATAAGTGAATACTGTAAAAGGAGAGGAGTACAGTCATGATGAAATGTGATCTTTATTTAGGCCCCTCCCCTCACCGCAACATACAAAAGAAAATGTAGAATTGAAACTGACTATGTGGTAACAAAGAGGATTAAACATGCCACAAATGACACTATAGAAAATCAAGCAACAAAACTATATATAAAATTGCAACTGGAAATGGTCTGAGTGTGGAAATGTGGTTTCCCCCTCGGATTTCTGAATGCCATATTCCACTATGCATGTGTGGACCCAGGCTTAAGGCAGTCTTATCTGTTTTAACCGATTTTGTAAATTGAAATATCCTTAAACATTTTAAAATCCCCAATTCAATCTCAAATAGAAATCTCTTTTTTAAAAGCTGTAAAGATAATTTTTAAAAAAGGGAGGAGATAATAATTTTCTTGCAGTCTTAGCTACTGCTGTTTCTCACACAACTCAAGTCTTCAAGGAGGGCCCTACATGTTTCACCTCCTCACCAGCTGTGAGATTTAACAACAGAAAGAAAACAGCTGATCTACTTAGACTTTTAAATTAAAATCCAAATCAGGAAGTATTTCAGGGATCTGAGTCAAAGAAAAATTAAGAAAAAAGATTCAACTTATAAATCAAAAGAAAATCCAGAGAGACATTGGATCCTGAGAGTAGGGGGGAAATGTACAGGGACATGTTAGAAATGGAGCATAAACTTTTTTACTTTCAAAATCATTTGGTAAGTGATAACAAAGAGTAAGAATGCCAAATGTCAGACACAAGAGCATTCTCTTTTCTATCACACAAGAGGGAAAAATATATTTGCAAATATCTAGTTGGGATGTACATTTGTTCGAGAAAAAAAAATGCAAATTTGATTTACTGTTTAAATATGCCAAGAAGTGATGATAATTAAAGGAAACTTGCAGCTAGCTTTTGTAACTTAAAGAGAAAAAAAACTCTCCTAATTCATATTAATTACAAATGCATTTTAATACTGAATCTTCTTGATGCACAGCACTCTTGAGCTACAGAAAACAATATAACTTTTTACATGATTTCTCCATTACTGCATCTCATTCCATACATGTTTTACTGCTTATAATTTCACAATCATAACTGACATTCAAGTTATGCCTGCTAGTTACACAAGACTACTACTTAAGCACTTTACAAATAATTACAGTGACCATATGTCCCATATTTTCTAACACAATTTTGACTTCAATTCTTGTTTCAGTGTTCCTATGAAGCAGGAAAATATTCTAGAAATTCCAATAACTCATTAAAAAATAATCAAATTAATTAAGGTGGTACAGGTTGAACAGGGGAATAAAAGAAAAACAATTAAGAATCCCAACACAGAACCATTCACTCAAGAAATATTACTGAACTGTGTTCAACTGTACATATAATAAGAGGCAATCAGTTCCCACAACAACTGATAACTGGTTGGAAGTTGCTATAGTATCTAGGGTCATTGACTTGTAGCTTCAAGAGGCCTTATCCATTGTAATCATACCTCCTTATTAAGCAACTTGTAGACATTGGGTCTACAAGACCCATGTCTTTTATGCCAGCACTCTTTCTACAACACACAAGTCGCTTGAACAAATACAGAAGTCATGTGGTGACCACTTAGAAAAAGCATAGCAAATTTCACTGATCACATTTCATTTTTAGTTTGCAAACTCTGGTCACTAAACATATATCATAACTTTAAATCTAAAGACAGCATTCCCAAATAAACAATGTAGGAGAAGGAGAACAGAGTTATAGATTATTATTACCCCAACATGGAAAGAAAAAAAAAAGTATGTTTTAAACATAAGAAACTCAAATCAATCATTCCAAAAATGAATGTCAGTTCAACATATTTGTTTTTTACATAAAACTTATACTTCTATATTTCACCAATTCCAAATTCTGCTCTCAGGTACAGAGTTGGACGCTACAGGTTAATATGTCTCATAATTTAAGACAGCTGTCAGTCAAGTTCAGATTACAGATTCCTTATTAACAATTATTATGAAATATGAGAACAGAAATTAGCTTAATTTCTAAAGATTGTATCCCCAGCCCTGACAGAAAAAAATCAGTCTCTGACTTTTAGAGATTATATAATTCAATATGCATTTAATTTTAAAGAGAAAATAAACGTGGGGACTCAGATTATTATTTTAATGAGTCATTTTCCTCTTGCAACCACACACTTGGAATTCACTGAAACTTCTTTTATAGGACTATTGAGTAAATTCTTAAAAGCCCTTAAAACTGTAACTAACAATAGGCAGTGGGAAAGTAAAAGAAACATTTTGTTCTCTTGAGACAGAAGTTTATAAATGTTCTTCGAAAATCGATGCTCTCTAGAGTTATCAGACCATAGCATCTTTTGTGCAGTTAGTGCTTAGGAAAATGTCAACTTTCAGAGTCACAATATTTATAAGAGAATGTGGCAGAGGAGCTAATGAGGAATAAAGGAAAAGATGCTCTATTTGGAGAACATAGATACTGCTGCAAATTCTCTCTCTGCCATTTACTCCCTGTGGGACATTTGGTATGTCACTTAACCACACCAAGCCATAGTATTTTCAACTATAAAATGAGAAGTTTGGACTGAATTATTATAAGGTCACTTCTAATTCTAAATCTATGATCCTATGATTTCATCTATAAGCATTTTATGAAAATGTTCAGGTTCTCAAACAAAATGTTTTGTTGATGTTCTTTTTAATGCCATTTTGCTAGACAAATAAATATCCACAGAAATAGATATCATTTGCTTCATGTTAAAATCTAATTAAATGAATGTATTTTCTGAGTAATGGTTAGAGAATATGATATCATGCTATTTCATGATATTATTGCTCTCCCTACTCAGCCTGGTTTATCACTGTAGACACAGCAGGCCTCAGTCAATAGGAATTGATGATGATGGTGATAACTTCTCTGAGATCCCTATGTGGTAGTGTTTGTTGTCATACAAAGTGAAAAATATGATCTCAAGTCCATTTTCCTTCTAACTCTGAATCAGTCTTTCTAGAGAAACCTGAAATCAGATTTATTCAGGTTTCAGCTGTGCCATATTTTAATAGAAGATGAAGAAACTGCTCACTCAGCCTTTTTGTTATTGATTACTTTGCATTTATTAGTTTCACACACTGGGCAGGTTAGTAAGTCATCTTTTCTGAAGTTGGCCACTTTGCAGTCTAGGGCAATGGGCCCTTCTAGCACTACAAACTCAATTATAGAACATATTAATATTTTATACATTAAATTTCATAAGTTATACTTAGTTGAACAGCATAACTGAATTAAAATGTGATTTATAATTAAAAATATATCAATCATTCTATGAGAACGACCATTCTGTATATTTGGTCCTCAGCTCTCATTTAAAATGGTGAGGTGACTTGTCAGGTAATAAGAGTCATCAGTTTTCGGCAGGAGACAATTGCTTGCTGTGACATTGTGCACATTTGTAATTGATCAGCAATGACATTATGATTTATTACATTCATGATGCTAGTGCTATACTAGAAAGCTCAAGAAACACAGTGGTGCTTTAAGCCTTTAAGTTGAACACACTTCGGAATTGCAACAGGTCCCTACTCCATCAATTCTGTTTCATTTTCCCTCCCTTATCCCCTACAGATCAGTGTCAGAATATAAACTTAGAAATGGTACTATTGGCAGGTCTATTATCATCCTTACAGCTATCATTTTCAAAATATTTCTGCCTTGGTGAAATGTCACGCAGGGCAGTGGTGATTGGAGGGTAAGGGAGAATATGTTCGTTTTCTGTCAAGTATTATACAGAATAGACTTGAAAGTCGTCAACTACTTGTCTTTAACCAATTGTGATTCAATATTCTTTCTATTAAATCCCAGAATAGAGTGTGACAAAGTGTTTGTGTATGTGTGTGTGTCTGTGTGTAGATACACATACATATGTATATGTGTATATATTGTACAGTGTAATATGTATATTTACATTATATATACACACACACATGTTCCAGTGCTACTTTCTTAACACACATTGACATTCTCAGGTTGTTCTCCAAACGACAATTGTTATATCTCCTCAGGGCAATACCCAATGCTCTGAATAGTTGGAGGATGTCTTTTCTAGTGTTATGGCTTATGAGTTCCCTACCCATACACTTATCTTTAATGAAAATCAATTTGTATCAATTAGTGTAATTCAGAATTAACTCAGTTTTAGAAAGTTTTTTGTTGTTATTGTTTTTATTTTTTAGTAAAGTGATATAATAAGGAAAATTGATATGGAATACTCCCTCAAAATTTCTAAAGTACATTCTCCTACTAGTACATTTAGAGTTAAAGACAAAATGGGATCAAGCTTAGAAAACTCCTGAAAAAGGATTTGAATGACAAATCCTGGTTGCTAGAATTACGTTTCTCTCATTTATAGCATATTCTGCAAGTTTCCATTAGTTAATGAATAGCTTTTATGTTAGGTTCCTTGTAGAAACTTGAATCTATCATTCCTCCTTATGCCTAGTCTATCCTCAGTTCACATGGTATACAGCCCTTCTCCCATTAAGCAGGGAGTGAAAAGTGTGAGGTGCTCTCCTATAGTGGTGACTTCCACCACTAATTGTACAAATGCTAAAATCCCTAATTCCCAACTAGTACATTAGTTTTATTTTTTGTAAGCCCCAAATTCAACTTCCTATAATCACTCTCTCAACCAATCTGAAAAGATTTCAAATCCAAAGTCACTCCAGTTCTTCTAATTGCTTTCAAGGACATTCAAATTAGTCAAGAACTTATTTGCACATAGTTTAAAGACTGTGGTTGATTGATTCAAAGGCATATGTTCAGACTTTACTCATTCTCCTGATTGACTGATTCAATTAAGATATGTTCTCACTTGATAAACATATTGGGGGTAAGTGGGGTAGGATTTTTGATTGATTGACTCAATCAGCCCTAAGACATACATATATCATATGGAACAGTGATCCATGCCATCAGTTATAAAAACAGTAGGAACAACATATGTTGGATGACTTGGTAACAAAATTAATTCAGGAGTTCCTCCTAATGATGCAGATCACTACCTAAATGGGAAACCCATTTATTATTTGCAAATCAAATAATACACTTGAACCTAAAAACAATGTTATTTACTGTTTGCAAACCAAATAGTAAGCCGAATAACAAATATTTATGAGGAGCCTACTATGTGCAAGACTGTGGGGTCGGGGGTAAGGGGGTGGGGAGAGAAGGTAGCAATGAAAAGTACAAGATATAGTCTCTGCTTTGAAGAAACATATAGTATGAGGCAATGAAGAAGATAAAAACATACATGAAAATTTATGTAATAACACTGCAATATAGTGATAAATCTGTAATTTCAAAAATGAGGACTTTCTAATAAAACATAAACAATTTCTATCTCCTCAAACTATACAATTCATAGACTTACCTAGGAGGGGTATTATCAATGGATGATTATACAAGAGTTATACTTGTCCGTATCTTTCAAAGATTCTTCTAGGATTTGGAAGCTTCTGCTATGTATTTTGTTAGCCTTTGAGGGAAGACTTTTCTCTCGTAAATCATTTTTTTTTTTTACACAACATTTAATTAGTAGAGTGGGATCATGTAAGTTCTGGTTTTTTAGTCAGTTATATGACTACATAGATGTTGTGTATTGTAGAATATAATCTGGAAATATTAGTTTGGTTTTTTTTTTTCCCCATGCTTGCAGAATGGATGGCATAGATATAAGGATTTTGTTGTTTGTTTGTTTTTCTTTTTCTTTTAATAAATAGTTTGAATTAGAAAACAGAAATATGGGATGGCAGTGAGTAGTATCCTAGACATTGAATAAGGAAGACCCGAGTTTCAAATCTTCACTCTGACACTTCCTAGCTGTATGACTGTGTGCTAATTCTCTCTAAGCCTCTTTTCATATGTTTAAAATGAAAATAATAATACTTGAAGTACTTACATTCTAAAGTTGTTGTGAGACTCAAATGAGATAACGTATATAAAACTTCATATAAACATTGAAGTGCTTTACATCAGTTGCTATTTTTGTGCTGCTATTATTCTCAATTGTCTTTTCCTCATTATAAGTGTCATTGTTGTTGTTTTTTCTGAGGGTTTGGTATATTCTTCTCCTTCAAATATTTTGAGAATTTGATCCCTCAAATATCATCAAAATTGTGTCACCTCCTTAATCAGATTCTTCTGGGTGTATTCTCTCTCTCTTTTTTTTTTTTTTACTTCCTGATGTTCTTTCTCTGTTTTCTTTACTACATTTTCTGCATCCTATTCCAGAATATCATGACTCATATTCTGATAGTCCACATGTTATGACTCCATTGCAATAGGTTCACAGGTTTAGCATTAGAAGAGACCTTAAAGGCTGATTCCCAATCTTTCATTTACCAATAAGGAAACTGAGACTGTGAGGGAGAAGTTCAATGAAAGGCAGAATTTCAACTCAGGGCATTTTTACTCCAAGCCCAGTCTTTTATCCACTGAGAAAAGAATGCAGTTGTCAAGAGAAATTTGTTGTAGTACTCTTGATAGATGTAATCCATATTTTGCCTGTTTGCTATAATTCCATTTCCATCCTTAAATGTTCTTCAAAGAGTATGTTTAACTCTTTCTTACACAAGGCTTTTTGTTTTAAACTTTATTTTTTTCTCCACTGTTTTCTTCTGATTTGGTTAGAGGAAATGACTCATTGCTTTCCCATCCTCTTCCCTACTATTTTACAAATGAGTTTGTATTAAAATCTTGTGTTACCTTTGGTTGACCTCTCTCAGTTTGACAGGAGAGCATTTTTTTTTTCTGGCTAAGGTTTCTAAACTCCTCTGGCTTCTTCATTGTTAACTTATAGTATTTAAAGTTCATTAGGCAGTGGCAAAGTCTGTGTCAATGTTTGTTTTCCATTTGGGAGTATTACTAACTTGTTGAAGTTGTTCAGGTTGAAATTCTTTAAATTGTATATCATGTCCTGATATATTCTTTTTCTAGTTCACTACTGGTTTTGATAGTTATCCTAACAAGTTGCTTTATGCATATACAGAAAGGGTTAATACAGACATAATTGTCATACCTATAACTTGTCTCCCATTAAGATGGAATCAATTTCTTATTAGGTTATTTGACATGCCCAATGACTCAAAACAGCCTCCTATTTAGTCTCTTCACTTTAATCTACTCTTTATATAGTCAGCAAAGTGATTCTTATAAAACTAGTGTGTTATCATGTCGTACCTCTACTCAATAGATACTTATTATCTCTAGGATTAAATGCTATACAAAATCTTTATCTTGGCATTCAATGCTCTTTAACACCTGGTTCCTCCTTAGAATTTCAGTCTTCATAAACATTTCATAAACACTTTGACATACTCTATACTCTATTTACCTTCTTGCTGTTCCTTGTATGTGATTCTCCATTGAGTATAACCAGGCTATTTCCAATGCATGGAACACCCTTTCCCCCTATCTTACTTCTTGGAATTACTGTTTTTCTTCAAGACTTAGCTCAAGTGTTACCTTCTCCTTTAAGGCTTTTCTTAATTCTTTTGGTTCTAAATATCCTTCCTTCTCAACCTCACTTCTTCATTTTTTTTTAATACACTTAAATATGTACATTTTGTCAGTCCCATCAAAGTGTAAGATTTTTGAAGTCATTTCACCTTTGTATGTCAACTCTAACATTTAGAACAGTGTCTGGTACATAGTAGGCATTTAATAAATATTTATTTTATTTTCCCAATTGATTGTTGAAGACAGTCTGCCCACTTCACTTCAGATGTGGAATGGACATCATGAGAGCAATTTTCTCTTTTTCTTTGTTTTATGGGTTGCCATGAAGGAAAAATTCATCATCTAATGGCCAGATTACTACAAGTGGTAGGTTAGCTTAGCTAGTACTTCCTCAGAAAGCAAACACTGTCTGTTGTCAGATCAAGAAATGAAACCTTTCGAGCACAGGAAGACTTAGAATATGGGCTGCTGGAGTAAATGCCAAGGATGCAGTATCATCTTCATGCCACAGGGAGTTGTAACATTACATTTAAATAAATAACATGAAAAATACAACAGAAAAAAGCAAGTCTTTGTCAGCAGGCAGTGTGGAATTTTTATCTTTGTACCTCAAGTGCCAGTGTGAGATTGTATACGCAAAAGAATTTTGGTCTTGGAGTCTGAAACAATTGGGATCGAATTCCATTTTGGGCACTTATTAGCTATGTAATAAGTCACAGTTGTGTTGATAATCCCCAATATAAGTTCTCTATGCTAAGGAAACCACAGAACCTTCCCATACTAGGTCTCCCCAAGGCCTCACACAAAGTAGGAATTTGAAAAATGTTTTTGGCATGGATGAAATTTTTGTTGCCAAAAAAGTTGCTATATTTGTCAAATGAGACAATAGCTGTTGAATTCATACAATAAATGGTGATTGTTGTTGGAATGGACTGGAGGGCCTCCTCAGAAACTCTGGTTTATTTAGAGTATGGAAAATTTGGGGAAACAGATGGGGACACAGGGTATTCTAAGAGATTGAGATGAGAGACTCAAGGGCAGGATATATAAGAAATTCAGAAGGCAATCGACTAGTTTGCTAAAGCCCATAAATCATGCAAAGGAACAGAAAAAGAAAAACCTAGAGAGACAGATTGAAGATTGTTGAAAAGTTCAAACAGAAAACTAGAATTAGAACTTTATCCATTAGTCAAGGGGCATCATTAGAGACATTTTAACCAGAGAAGCGACATCATGAAAGTATCATTAAGAGATTGATTGCCGTCACTATGTAAGACAGACTAGATCAGAAAGAGACAGCAGGTCAACTTATTAGGAAACTATATCAGTAATAAAGATATGAGGTAATAAAGACCTGGAGTAGTCTAATGGAAGTCAGAATGGAAAAGATAATTTTCAGTGTAAATCTAAAGTAAAATTCAGTCATTTCAAAAGAGAACAGGAGGGAATTGTTGTAAATTCCCTCCTAAAGTCCTGGCTATTCCTTTACTCCTCCCAGATCATCATTAATCAGTATATACTTGAGGTCATTCCACTTCTGCTCAAAAAAAACCACATTGTCTCATTTCTCACTTTAGTTATGTAAAATGATATATTTCCTAGATTTGGTATGAGATTGGCCATAGGATGATGGTTTTTTTGGGCAAAGTACTTCAGAAGAAATACCTACTAGGTTTTGGAAGGTTTGTAATCTGTGTTAGGAAGAGGATTAATTACACTAATAAAATTTCAGTCTCTTGAATAATTCAAATAAATTTTAACATGACACATGCTCTAATGAATCTTCCTAGGATAACAGGGAGGGAGAAGGTAATGATTATTTACATACTCTGCTGACAACAGTAAACCCTCAGTGACTTAGGATCTACCATTGAGACTCAATATATGAATCACAGTTAACAAATATCACATGTCCTCTATTAAGCTGATTTAAACATTGATACTATGGGTAATAGGCAATTTTATAGAATTTTTTTACTCTGTAGATTGTTAGGCCAATCACTTCTGGACTGATAAAGAAGAAAATATCTGACTTACAAATTTAAAAAAAAAAGAAACAGAGTTTAATTATTCTCCAATATTCATAAAATTCAAATGAAATATTATTAATGAAAATTTGCGAAGTGGGAGGCCTGTTCTAATAAATATAACTCATCCACAATTGTCATTTTTTTTCACTTATAGGCACCATCATAATGTTCCTTTTCCAAAGATTCATACATTTGTTTTCATTTCTGATTATTCTTTCTCTTTTCCCTCGCATCACCACAATTTAATAAATTGTCCTCTATAACGATTCTTTAATACTGTGCTTTCTTACAAGTGCATAGCCCCAGTGTCCACAGATTTCAATCCAATATGTAAATTGGAGTTAACCATTATTTATATTATAATTGTTCAATGAATTTGTGATCTTATCAATATAGACCTTCACTCTAATGATATTAAAAACCACAGTCTACCCACACCTTCTTACCTTATGTGGTTCATTTCGTGTAAATCCCCCAAGGAAAATCTACCCATAATGTTTTAGTTATTTAGTACTTTGTACACACCATCATACCATACCAGTGGATACTACTGGCCAGCCATAAGTTATCCTCTCTTGCTCAATAGTCAACCAACCTTTTTCTTTTTTTCCATTAGATTTATTTCTTAAGTCATGTTTTTTACATTAGGCTATTAACTGACAATGAGACCACAGTAATATGTTACAGTCTCTTCTTCCTCATGTATTTCATTCTATTATTCTTTAAGTCAACATGAATTCTGATTCTGCAGAGATAAGTATTATATTCCAGGGATCTGGAAAATCCTGGTCAATGCAAGAGAGAAAGAACATATACAAGTAAACCAAAGAGGGTGGCCAGGTTTATATTAGCATCTCTGTGGAATGAAAAGATCCAAAGGTGAAGAGGAATATGTAATAGGAATGGGAATTTGAAGATTTTCCTGGCCCTTTAATAGGTCTAGGTAAATCTGAGGACCTTTCTTGATTTGAAAATATACTCTGACCCCTAATAGGCTGAATGTGGTCACATGTAACCTGTGGTAGGAGGCTTGTTTTTCAGGTAGGCACAATTTTGTTACTTTGTAGTCAAGTGGGTAAAGAGGGTTGTGATGTTGTCTGACCCTGGAGAAGGCTATATATACCTCTGAGGTGAGGTCTTCCTTTGGAACTCACTTTGAGAAGAGTTGCATGACTTGGCCAGATGAGACTCTGGGCAGCCATTGAGCCACCCAGCTTTGAAAACCTAGATTTTGGTGCTTCTCTCTGGTGACTACCTTTATGTGTGTCCGACAGCTGGAAGCCCTGTCTGTTGGTCTGCTGAATTGTGTTATTTTGTCTGTGTTTTTTTGTGTTTTTTTTTTTTGTCTGCTTATAACTTCTATTTGCATTCTCTGAAGTTCAGGGTGCGGACTTTTTCCCCTGAGCTATGTAAATGATATATGTTTGATTAAAGAAAGATTGTTTCTCTCTCCCTATTAGAATGTGAGCTCTTTGTGACTACAAATTTTCTTGCTTTTCTATTTTTATGCCTAGTGCTTAGCACAGTCCTTCACACACCTAAATGCATTTTCATTAATTTCATTCATTTATATTCTTGAACAAACTGAGGCTCAGAGAGGTTAATCGACTTGTTTGCAGTCACATAAGTATTAAGTAATAGAGGCAAGATTTGCACTCAGTTCCTCTTGACTCCAGAATTATCAGTCTTTCTACTTCATCCTTTGTCTGGCTCAACATCATTCTAAAATTTCATTCTTTTCATTGCTGCCGTTTGTGTTTCCCATTTCTTGCCAATGCTGGTTAACAACAGGATCTCTCAAAGTTCTTTCTGACTCAGTTGCCCCTGTTAAACTGTATACACACATTAAATTCAAGATCCTTGCATAATACACTGAATTGCATTTTTTTCTCTATGTTAACATTCTTTGGTGTGTTTTTTTCAAATTGTTTTCTTTCTTCCTCACTTAACTGAATTCATCATTCATTAAATATCTAGTTTATCCAAGACCCTGTACTTAAATTCAAAAATAGAGATATTGAAAAAAATAAAACAAATTCCCAACATTGACTTCAAAGTACTCATTACCTATTACATGACCTGTGAAATGGACACAAATAAGCACAATTGAAAGCAGAATATGAAAAAAGGCAAAATAGAGATCAATGTGTTCTTAGAAAATCAATCAGAGAGACATCACTTGCAGCTTACATGGGAGTCATGGAGTACTCAAATTAGACTTCACAGAAGAGGTGCAAATTGATGTGATTCATGAAGGCAAGGGTAGATTATATATTTTACTCATCCAGTGTTTTTCCTCACTGCCAAATTTGGGGTTTTATAACCAGTAGATGGTCAAAAAAGGTTACCACTTGGATTTGCTTTCCTCTATTTGGGCAATATTGTCTGTCATAGTTTGTAGGATCTCTTTTGGCAAAAAAAAATACATGTTTTTATATTTTATTTTTTGATGATGAAAGGAGGTAGGTCAAAGCACCCTTCAGCTTGACTCGGAATGATTTTCATTTATCTTTTTAGTGAGCAAGGAGAAAAGCTTAGAGCAGTGGTTCTTAACCTTCCTAATGCCACGACCCCTTTAATACTAGTATGTGGGGATATCTGCATGTGGGTGGATCCGCCTGGAGAGGGACAGAGGAGCTGTGTCTCAGTTCCTAAGACCATCGGAAATATGTGTTTTCTGATGGTTTTCGATGACCCCTGTGACCCCTGTGAAAGAGCTGTTTGACCCCAAAAGGGGTCGCAAGCCACAGGTTGAGAACCGCTGGCTTAGAGTATAACAACTGGGGAATCTTGAACTCCCAAAGCTGTTTTGTAACTTAGGAAAGTCACTGTTGCATTATTTACAGTTTAGCTTTCAGGGAATAAATTAATGAAATTTATGGACTATTCAACTTAATTTAATGTGAAGTTTCTAACTGAGGGGCTCACTAGAAAGAAGAGTATACAGAAAACACTAGATGTAAGGGCTGACATGGTACATGGGGCTGAGTGTGTGGAGATAGACAGACATATAGATAAATGATAGAAAATAGCTTGATCTTTACAATAATCTTGTGAGGTAGAAAAAGGAAAGGAGAAGAATTTGCTCAAGGACCCATAGAAATCTTTTTTCACTTCACACTCTCAGCTACTATTGAGGTCTTTTATCTTTTTACCAGGAGATTCTGAGCCCCAGGGGGGCAAGTAGAGTCACGCCAGCCAAATAATGCCCTGAAGTATAGTTAGGGTTTTTATCTTTTGGCACCTTCAAAGAAGAACCTTCAGAATCAGGAAGATATTAGAGATCCTACAAATGATCCCCCACATGGGCTGGATTCCTCTATCCATGCCCTAGCCATATTTATTACCTGTGTGTACATGCCACCTTTTCCCCTTGATTTTGTATGTGTTTTTATGAAACTGCATCACAGGATTGTTCCCACAATAAATTTCAGCATTTAATTTTTACTATGCTATTTCACTGAATCACTTCACTCTGAACTTATTGTGTCTTCTTGTTAACTAGTAGAGATAAATTCATCAATAGGGCTTTATAATCTATATATTTCAGGATACAAATCCAAAGATTATCTTGAACCTGGCAGTCCCGTGGTGTGGTACTGGACGTGTAAATCAGGAAAATCTGAGTTTGAATCTTGTCTCAGATAATTACTAGTTAGGTGACTTGGGCAAGTACTTTAACCTTTCTTTCTCTGTTTTCTCACTTGTAAAGTAAGGATAATAATAACACAGAATTGTTGTGAAAATCAATCTACTATCTATTTATTTACCCATCTATCTCTCTGTCTCTCCTGCCAAATTTTATAATATATATGCATGTACATATATATGTATACATATATACACACACACACATGTACACACATACATATACATATATATGTGTGTGTATACACATTCTAGTGCACTGAGGAAGACTATGCAAGTTGGTTAGGGCATCCCACAGGGGAATACAATAATTAAAATGATGATGACAGATGATATTTCTATAATGTTTATAAAGTGTTTTAGATACATTTTTAGCACCATGAATAACTATGAAATTAATATAATGATGATGACAATGCTAAAATATAATTTATATTGTTCTTCAAGGTTTGTTAAACACTTCACAGATATTGTCTTATATGATCCTCACAACAACCCTGCAGGGTAGATGTTATTATATTCTACGTGTTATAGGTAAGGAAAATGAGGCAAACAGAAGTTAAATGTTTTGCCTACAGTCACATAGCTGGTAAGTTTCTGAGGCAGGGTTCCAATTCAGGTCTTCTCAACACAATGGTTACCACTGGGCTTCCTAGCTGACTCATGATATGATAATAATCAATATAAATGATGATTCAAATTCAAACTCATTACAAAATGATTATTAAATAAGAAATGGTTGATTTCAATTTACTCATCTTCTATAAATTGAGTGATTTTTATTTGTGTTTATAAATCATTGTTCATTGATCCTTAGTGTTCATAATCATGACATAGAGACACTATCAAACTTGAAGTTTTCTCTGTTAACACCAAATCCAGGACAAAAAGCATTATTCAGTTCTTTCAAAATCATCTTGGATCACACTGCTTCATTTAGGGGGTGATGGTGCGGTCCTTGAAGTAAATGAGAAATCAGCTTGCAGAGCTTTGTGAATCAGGTTCCTAGAAGTTCATCATCAAAACCATGAAGCTCCCTTTAATAACAGTAGGAATAAAATTGAAGGCAAGGATATAAATCAAGAATAAAGTAGAAGTGTCCCCCAGATAGAAATTTTAATTTTCATGTTTCAATACATAGTAGTGGTATCAAACTGAGCTAAGCATGTGAGTGTCTCTTCCCTCATTTCCCATATATTTCAACATTTTCTCTAGCAACTGGATTTCAGATGTCAGAATTATTTTTTTCTCCTAAAATACTTTAATTCAGGATTGTCTATTTATAGGAATTGCAAGTTTATTCTCTTTTTCAATTACATTAGTCACTTTTATCATTATTCAGGATATATAATAGCCGTATCCAGAACCAGAATATATTTTCCATCAATAATTCAATTCTACTTTCTGAGAAAAACTATAAAGACCAATTTCTATTAAAAAAAATCAAAAGGCCAACTAGACTGATCTAACTTAGTAGGTTATGGCAAATTAAAAGGTACCACCTCAGGGGTCCTTAATGTGGGGTCTATGCAGTTTTCAAAATATGTTTTATTATGATTGCAAAATAATTAGCGTCCTTTTATTCCTACAGCAACAGCAACATAAAAATGTTCTTCTGCTAAGGGGTGCATAGGCTTCACCAGACTGTCAAAGGTGAACAGGATGCAAAGAAGGTTAGTAACTCCTGTAGCAGCTCCAAGACATGTCGTTATTCATAAGCAATTGACTCAAGAGTGTATGGGATTATGAAGCTGTCAAGAGAAAATTATAATGTCCAGCAAAGAAAAAAACAACAACAACACAGGTACAAAAATAAACATAAGAAACTGGTAGTACAATTTTTATTCCTTGGTAGAAGCCAAATATTGTTGATTAAAAAACAAACAAACAGTGAGAATTGGTAAAGTTATTTGTCTCTTTTATATCTTGCATGTGTGACTATCATGCCTGACACAAAACATCTATATGTAACCATATATACTACTAATCCAGCTGAGCAGCACTACTGTATTTACTATAGAATACCACTATAAATAAAGGGTATGGCAGAGTAAAGAGACTGAAAAAAAAGACCCTTTTTTAACAATAGGAAAAACAAGATGAAATTGTACTGAAAGCCTTAAGTTATTAGGTGCCAAAATAATTATATCGTTGAGTGGGATTTTGAGGATAAAGACTTTTAATTGTAAAAATGAAAAGGGGAAGACTTTGACATCTAATAGAGAGGTAAAATTCAAGCTAAATCTCTCCTATCAGAAAGTATATTAAAAAGATGGTATTAAAAAAGATAATACTAATTTTGATTATATGTTGGCTCTGTATAATGGCATTTTGCAAAAAGGCATATAGTACTAGCAATAAACTATGTATCTCTCATCCATGGACCAGCTAAAGTTTAGATAGACTCATCACTCAGATTGCCATAGGATAATTTTGCCACAGCAAATTTTAAAAAGAGTTTAGAAAGGTGCAGGGCTGTTGTCTGAGTAGTGACACCCACACTAGCAAATTTCTAGATATCTGGAATGTTGGATTTATTTTAACTATATTATAAATTACCCTATTAATTTTCTGAAACAAATACAAAAATATCATGAGTTAAATTGAATTAACTTCAATTTAAAAAATACAAACTAGGGTAATTTAGGAGATATGATAAAATCAAATCACAGGGAGATAATGGACACTATAACAACTAAATAAGCTCACACACATACACACAGACAATCATCAGGTCTTTAGGGCTACAAAATCAGAGGATTAAATTACTAAAAACTGGAAAATAATTTAGGGATGAAATAAGCCAAAATTTCCAGGAGCCAAGGTGGTGAAGTAAGCAGTAAATCACCAGAACTCTCCCAAATTTACCTCCAAACATAGTGCCCTGAAGCAAATTTTAGAAAAGCAGAACCAGTAAAAAGGATAGGGTGAAACAATCTTTTAACTCAAGAAACTTGGAAGATCACCAAGAAAGTCTATCTCATTGATGTAAAAGAGGAACGCAGTCCAGGAGAGGAAGCATCCCAGACAGCCAGAAGCAAGCTCTCCCTCAGCAAACCAATGGATAAATCTGAGCCCCAGTGCAGTAGAGCAGGCAAATACCAACACCAGTACTCTCTCCATGTCCCAGGATAGTCAGGAGAACCAATAGACTCCAGCTTTAAGAATTTCTACATGCGTCAGCATACTGCCTGTAAGGCAAACCAGCAACACCAGCAGCCAATCAGGCACTTGCTTCATTGCAGCCCAGGGAAAGGCAGAAATATCCCACAGGACCTTACCACATGTAAGACACCTCCACTAGAATCCTTGCTCTGCACCAGGCAAAAAAACAACAACAACAAAAAATAATCTGACCACAGAAAGTTATTAGGATGACAGGGAAGATCAAAATACAAACCCAGAAGAGGACAACAGTGTCAAAACGTCTACAGACAAAACCCCAAAGAAAAGCAGGAAACAGTCTCAAGCCAAGAAATAACTCATAGAAGAGCTCAAAGAGGAGTTTAAAAGTCATATAAGAGAGGTAGAAGAAAAATTGGCAAATGAAATGAGAATGACACAAGAGAATTGTGAAAAAAAGAGTACAGTTTGGAAAAAGAAAACAACTAAGTAAAAAGTAGACTTGGACAGTTGGAAAAGGAAGTTAAAAAGCTAACTGAGGAAAACAACTATTTTAAAGTTAAAATCAGGCAAATGGAAGTGAATGACTCTATGAGACATTAAAAATCAAACAAATTCAAAAGAATGAAAAAAAAATAGAAGAAAAAGTAAAATACCTCATGGGAAAAATAACTGACCAGAAAAATAGATGCAGGAAAAACAATGTCCAAATTATTGAACTATCTAAAATCCATAATCAAAAGGAGGATCAGAAAAGCATCTTTCAAGAAATTATCCAGGAAAACTGTTCTGAAATTCTGTAACCAGAAGGTAAATTAGGCATTTAAAGGATCCATCAATCATCCCAGCAAGGAGATCCCAAAATAAAAATTCCAAGCAACATTATAACCAAATTTCAAAATTATCAGACAAGGAAAAATTACTGCAAGTGGACAGAAATAAACAAATCAAGTATTAGGGAGTTACAATCAGGATTACACAGGATTTAGCAGTTCAAAAATGAAAGAATTGGAGTTAATGGAACATGATATTGGGGAAGGCAAAGGACCTAGGACTACAATCAAAACTCACCTACCTGGTGAAATTAAGTATAATCTTTCAAGGAGGGTGGGGGGAGGTCATTCAATGAAATAGAATAATTTAAGGTTTTCATAAGGAGAAGCCCATAATCAAACAAAAAACTCAATCTCTGTTACTGAAACCCAAGAGAAGATTAAAAATGAAAAAAAAAAAAGGGAAAAGAAAGCATAAGGGATTCAATGGAGCAGAACTGTTTATATCTCTACACGGAAAGGTGATTATTTGTAATTATTAAAAACTGTATCACTAACAGTACTGTTAAGAGGGATATACATAGAGGGTAGCAGGATAAGGTCAATTTGAGGGAATGACATTAAAAAAAGTATCTTATACCCTTATTTTTTAAATGATTAAATTTAAGTTCAAATACATGAAATAATGTTCCTAAAGTAGTAGAGTTGTGATTTGAACTTAGGACTTCAGGCCCTAATTTCATTAGACTAGACTTATTTTGATTATTCTCTTACTGACCAATTCAGTTATAATAGCCAAAATGATTATGGGAGTATACGTAAAGACAAAGAGGACCACTCTATTATTGTGCTGTGTACACAGGATGTACCACTTGACATTTAAACAATATTTTATATATCTCCAAAAAATACTGTGTGTGTATGTGTGTGTGTGTATGTGTGTGTGTGTGTGTGTGTGTGTGTGTGTGTGTGTGTGTGAGAGAGAGAGAGAGAGAGAGACCTCATCTGTGTATGAACCATTTTCAAAATACCATTTTTGAAATCTGTTGTGGCCAGCAACCTATTTATAAAATAGCATTATATAAAGCCAACACTCTACTAAAATAAGCAGATAGATAGATAGATGGATGGATGCATGGATATACATATGTGCATGTGTATATATGTATACACACATATACATATATAGACACATATATGTCAGTCAATAGTTTTATCAAACACTTAATATGTAAGTGCTCAGAATGTAAAAGCAAAGGGAAATTCCTGCTTTCAAGAAGCGTATATGTATATAGGTGTGTATTTGTGCATTACATATCTGTATATGTTGGAACATATATGTGGGCCTATATAAACATGTTACATAAATTACACATTATTCATAGATGTTTGTGTATGTATTAATGTGTGTGAAAGTCTGTGTATGTTTATATGTGTGCATTGTGCATGTATTACGTGTACGTATAATGCGTATACTGTGTTTATACGTGTGTAAATATTTTTCTTTATGGGCATGTGCGTGTATACACAGACTTTATAATATTTAATTTGCATCTACTTTCCAGTCCATAGCTGAGGTAATCTCCGAACCCAAGGACTATTTTGAAATTGTATTACCTGATGATGGCTCATCTGGCAGCAATAAGAATTTTGGTAATCACCAGGTGCTAGAGAGATATCTCATGAAATGCCTCTGGCTCTGGACCCACAAATAGGTTCTGGTAGAAGTCTCAGTACTGATGGGTGGAAGACAAATATTGCCTTTCTCTGCACTGCCTCTTACTACCTGGTGACTGAAAGCACTGGCTATCTTTGCATACTCAAATTCTCCAGATTTCAATGTCCTTAAAAGTAAAAGAAAAGGGAGAATAGCTGATCTCTAAGGACCTTTTTGGAGCCAGATCTATAGTCTAATGATCAGAGTAACATATTCATTGATGCTAAATATGTCCCACCATAAACAGCTTCATAAGGATAAAGTAAATTAATTGTGTACAATTAAAGCTGGGGGGGGAGGGAGGAAAGGGGGGACAGGCAAATAAAAGGTTCACTATAAGGAGCCTTTTTCAAACGGGCCCATTTAATTAGTAACACGGAAACAGAAACAGGAGAAAATGTTTATAGATTAAAACAAGCTATTACTCAGTAATAATGCCATTTCACAGAGACATTTCTTATTTCATTTAGAAGAAAATCATTCTTTTAAAGGGCTCAAAAATCCTGTAAAAATAATTTCCCTAATTGACATGAGGACTTCACTACAATGGAAATGGGTGTCACAGCAGGCCAAATTACTCTGTCACCAACTTGCAGACCTGAGTGTTGGTAGAGAAAAGATCAATAGAATACTTTGGCAAACTCTCCATAAGAGAATCAAAGCCAATTGATATAACAAATAAAATAATTTTTTGTGTGTGTGCTTTGAAATGAAGTGAAAATTGTAACAATTTTCATGAATAGTCATTATTGATTCATTTATACTTAGAAGTAGTATTCATGGACAAATGGTCAACTGTCACTTCTAAACTAATAAAAATGAGATAAGTTATGAAATGTAATCTCATTTTGCATGAAATAGTTTGATGATAATTTTGCAAACAGTCATGAGTTTATAAAGCTGAGGTTGCCTTATATAGCGGGTGCCTAGTACAGTGCCTGGCATGTGATGGTCACTTAATATTTGTGAATTAAATTGTTGAATTCAATTGGGTGATAAAGTGGATAGAGCACTGGGTTTGTGATCAGGAAGATCTGAGTTCAAATACAATTTCAGGCACTTACTATGTGACTCAACCTATGACCATCTCAGTTTCCTCATCTGTAAAATGGGGATAATAATATTACCTCCCAGGGTTGTTGTGAAAATCAAATAAAATTACAAATCCAAAGTATTTTGCAAACTTTAAAATGTCATATAAATGCTCACTATTGTTATTATTCTTATTTTTACAATTATTATTGAATTATTTTTTATATAACAGACAGGCATGCATCATGTTAAATTTCTCTTCAGTGTGTCTTCCATCTCCTAGTCATGTGCCACCTTTTGCCACACCAGCAATCAATGTCTTGTCTCCACCAAATGTCCAGCGCCCTCACTACTTCTTCCCAAATCTTTAGGAAAATTTGGCATTTCTCATTAAAATTTATTTGTCGTGAGTTCTATTCCCATGGGGTTTACTAACTGTAGTATAATAATCTGATAATAGAGTTTAATGATTTGTATCATCTTAATATATTATTATATCAAAAGACATTCAAAATTTTAGGAGCATATATGTCATATATTAATTGGGAAATACTTTTCTAATAGTGGAATTTCAGACATTGTGGCAAATGAATAGGAAATGAGGTGGAAGTAGGGAGGAAACAAATGTCTTTTCCTTCTTTTTTCCATTTGCATAATCTACAGTGACAACTCTTCCTACTTGTAAAGCTGACATTAGTATCACATTAGTTATTCTGTTATATACTCACTTGTCTTTTGTGTATATATATATGCATATATATATATATACATACACATATTTTTAAATTGGGAATTCATAACACTACATCATAGGGGATATATCTAAAAATGACTAATTTAAAGCTTGTGACAATTATCCCAGGAGAGTCTTTTAAACCACTACTGATATTCTTTTAAAAGACAAGTATGTCCACTTAGGACTGTAGGCAGGAAAAAAATCTAATCATTTACCATAATCGCATTCATTTTGGGGTCAAACTGCCAAGTTCATCCCACATCTTTTAGCTCTGCTATCACCTACCTGTCACCATGATCTACATCCACAGGAGACTTGAATTTGATAATTTATTAGCACTGGAGCTTCACCTAGAAGCTTTTTCCTAATTTCTAAAAAAAATCTAAACTGATTCTCTATCTTATGAAGAAAAATAAATAAATGACCCTTCAAACAGCATCATAATAAGAATATCTATAGATATGAAAAACTATTTAGACATGTATTAAAAACCCTAGCATAATGTAAAGTTTGCATTTAACATACTACAAAGATATGAGTTACACTTTTCTGAAGTATTTTAAAGGTTCCTTTTTTAGTAGTCTGTGTGCTTTGTGACTATGTAATTCAACTATTTTAAAGAAGGTAGAATGAGTTATATACAGAACCCCTGACACTGGGAAGAGGGGGAGGGTTTTGGAAGCAAGAAAAGGTATTGAGCAATAATCCTATCAACCTTAAATCATTCTATGGCAACAAAGAGGAATACTTGAGAGGAAATAAATTGCTTCTGCAAGTTAGCAACTTAATACATGTATTTTTCACTCTTTATATGGTAGTATATGACATTCAGCAATAGTACATGCTTAGTATTGCTCACAAAATTTCATTCTTGGATTAATGACTTAAAAGCATTCCTATCATTTTATATGCCCCAGATTGTCATTTAAAGTAAGGAACACTTTCTTCTGTACCTGAACTTAAATAAATGCCACTTATTAAAAAAAAAAAAAGATAAATTGATTTGGAGTTATTTTGCAAAGGTAACTGATAGCATTAACTAGAAATTAAGTTTATTGTATATGTATATATAATATTTTATGTATATTATTATATTACTAAGATCATGTATAAGTTTAAAAAATGTCCAGTAAAATAACATCACATTTTTTTTCCCATTTAAGAGAGAGGGTAAAGAAAAGAAACCTAGACTTTAAACATAAATTCAGATGTCCAGGTATTCCAATAATAATTCAACTTTGTTGGTTAAATCATTGGTACAATAGATAATTATTTATACCAAGGAGTTTATCATCTTCTTTCTTGAAAAATGCAGAGCTTCTTAATTTTTATTAAAAAAATACTCTAACATATAACTCTAAGGCCCAACAATAATCTGCCAGTAGCTTTTACTTATTTCTAGCTTCATGGTATACTAGCATCACAGTAATGGCATCATAGATTCAGAACGCAAAGAAATTTCAGAGTCCATCTTCAGTTATATGGCTCCTTCATTTTACATGTGAGGAGGGAGACGCAATGCGTGGCCCAAGGTCACACAGAAAAGAAACACATAGCAGAGGCATGATTCAATCAGACCAAGGAGTCCAAGTATAGTCCCCTTTCTATTATATTTTGATGCAGTTTCAAAAATTCTGACTCAGCAGAGCTGAAAAACAGTAGTAGCATCATGAGCTGCCTTAAGTCATTTATTATCTAGATAGGACAGAAATCAAAGATCAATAAATTAAATAATTTTATATAGGATCATAGATCATAATTTTAGAACTGGGAGAGAATTTAAATGCAATAGATCTCAGTCAATAGGTTCTATTATTTCCATTTTACAGATAAAAACAATAAGTCTCAGACAGAAAAAAAAAAAAAAAACTTATCCAGAGTCACTACTGTCTGGTGTGGTATGTGAACCTAGATCTCAAGATATGGTTTTCAGAATCAAAGAAAGATATAATAATAAAGAAGAAATATATTTAGAGATCATTTAGAACATAGACTCTTAATTCAGGACACCTGAATTCCTATGTGGGCCATAGGTAGATTTTAGGGGATCTGAGAATTTACATGGGGAAAAATATCTCAATTTCTATTAATCTCTGATGCAAATTTAACATTTCCTTCAATCATTAATGTAACCAAAATATATTCTAATAAGAGCCTCATAAGCTTCACAAGATTGCCAAGGGTGTCCATGTCAACAACAACTACAACAACAGAAACAACAAAAGTTAAAGAACCCTTGACATAGATCAACCCCCTTATTTTAAACATAAGGAAACAAGTCTTAGAGAATAGAAGTGATTTGCCCAACATCACACAAACTACAAACAGCAGTGCAAGACCTAGAACTCAAATTTTCTGACTCAGTTCAGTTGCTTATTTGTTTATTTTCCCTACATTGCTCTTGCTCCTTTAGCAAATTATTGCTAAAAATAACCAAATCCTTACTTTACAATTCCTACTACAGAATAAGAACTATGCACTCTAGGAATACATCTCAAAGCTAGACTATATACTTGTTATACATGTCCATGCATAATGCATGCTACAATTACATTATGCACCTTAGAAATTTATTGGTTCCCTTTAGAACTGCATTATTGTTCAACTGAAATGCAGAGAGATACAACAGTTAGAGAGCTGTCCTTAAAGTCTAGAAGACTTGAGTGAGTTTTGCCTCTGGCTGTTGGACCCCAAGCAAGCCACTTAAAATTTATCAATGCCATAGGCAATTCCCTAACTTTATAAATGAGATCATAGATACTGATCTGAACTGATAGAGTGAATTTACTCACTGGGACATCACTATACCAGTGAAATAATATGTTCTGTCAAAAAAAAAAAGTCAACTAATTCAATATTTAATTACAAAATAGGAAAAACAAATTTAAAACTAGCAAAATTTTATGTATTTCCATTTTAACTGATAAGTTTATACACTTAAAATGTTCTTTTCATAGTTTCTCTAGACACCTCTATCATAGGTACCAGTTTTTGATCATAATTTTCAGGCCGTCCAGTGATTTTTAAATTTTTAAATTTTTTTTTATTTTTACCTGAGTTCTAGGACATTTTTAAAAATATATGTATGTCTTATATTTGTTTCTTTTTAAAAATTGTTTTTAATTTTTTTTTTACACATGGATTTGGTATTTTCTTTTTTTTTTTTGCTTTTTGCTTTTCTTGAGGGAGGAAGGCATAGCAATTGAGGTTAAGTGACTTGCCCAAGGTCACACAGCTAGCAAGTGTTAAGTGTCTGAGACTGGATTTGAACTCAGATCCTCCTTGACTCCAGGGCCAGTACTCTATTCACTGCACCACCTAGCCATTACAATTTGGTGTTTTCTGTTTGACCCATTCTGATTTTCATTGAATTCTAAGTTATTCATTCTCCTTGAATTCCTTAAATTCATTTAATTCCTTCTCCTCTCTAGCTGTTTTTAATTTTAGCATTAATTTTAGTGTCTCTCGTTTCCTTTGTTCCAGGCAGTCCTTTCTATTGGCCTATACATTGTAAATTTTCCTTAGAATTATTGGGTAGTTATTCTATTCTTCTGACTTTACCTCTTTGGTTTATCTCAGTGCACAGTTTTAATATGCTGTGTTTAACATTTTCTTCTATTTATAATTCTCTTCAGCCTCAGTTTCTGGATTAGGTCTTTCTGCATCATCAGATTCCATCCCCTCCTATGTTTTATGGGGTAAGGAGTTTCCTTTTGGTGTTAGATGAAGTTGCAAAATGAGGCCTCAATTTCTGAAGAAATTCCTCCATTTTGGTTTAGTTTCCTGATTCATTTTTTGCTTGTTTGGGAAATTTAGGTTTTAGGTCTTGGGGCCTTTATCTCTCTCTTCTTTAATAGTAGGCTACATTGCTTTGCTGTGAAACTGACAAGCACCAAGCAGGTGTTATAAATTGTTCTGGTAGCAGGCCTCCTATAAGACCCCAGTCAGCTATTTTTTCTTTTCTTTTTTTTTAAGGGTTTATTTTATTTTATTTTAGTTTGCATCATGCATTTCTACAAGATTTTGAGTTACATATTTTCTTCCCTTCTTTCCCCTACCCACCGCCCCCAAACAGCCATCCCAGTGTGTCCCCCCTCCCCCAGTCTATTCTCTCCTATGTCACTTTTCGGTAGGGCAGGATGGATCTCCCAACC
>CM053587.1:119451264-119480956 GCA_028646515.1 Pseudochirops corinnae
TATTGACTACATCCAACTGGAACTTGAGATACACAGGCACTGTGGTTGGGAGATCCATCTTGCCCTACCGAAAAGTGACATAGGAGAGAATAGACTGGGGGAGGGGGGACACACTGGGATGGCTGTTTTGGGGTGGTGGTGGGGGAAGAGGGGGACAAAATATGTAACTCAAAATCTTGTGGAAATGAATGATGCAAACTATAATAAAATTTAAAAAAAAAGTCATTGGCTTCCATTTGCTCCACTCTAATTCTGGAGGAATTATTCTCCTCAGAAAGCTTTTGAGATTCTTTTTTCCATCTGGCAAAGTCTACTTTTTAAGGCATTCTTCTCCTCCTTGGCCTTTTGGGCCTCTTTTGCCATGTGAGTTAATCTATTTTTTAACGTGTTACTTTCCTCAGTCAGCATATTGGCTCTCTTTTCATGATTTTCTTACATCATTCTCATTTCTCTTCCCAATTTTTCCTCTAATTCTCCTATTTGGTTTTCAAAATCCTTCTTAAGCTGCTCTATGGCTTTTAGGAAATCTTCATGTTTCCTGGAAGCGTTTGGTGTTGAAGTTCTGATTGTGTTGTCTTCCTCCCATTCCATGCTTTGATCCTTTTTGTCCCCAAAAAAGGAATCTAAAGTTAGGTTGCTGTTCTTACTTTGCTTCCTTTCCTGCTCATGTTGCCAGTCAATTATTTGATTTTTTAGCTCTGTGGAACTCTGCTTCCAGAGGGGAAAGCTGTATCCCAAATTGCTGAGGTTTTCGCAAGTGTTGGAGCTATTGGGAGGCTGCGATTTTTTTTGTAGCCCCCACCAACTTTGGTTCACTAAAAATATACCCCAAGACCACGATCCAGATCCTGGCTGCTCAATGCAAGAGCACTTAGCCTCTTAACGATTGTTTGGCCCCCCTCAGTCTGCAGGCCAGGAGTTCTGAAGCAGCCAAATGGAGGCAGCTGCCGGGCTTCCTTGCCCTGGAGACAGTTTGGCTGGACGACTTTTCTCCCCCAAATTTAGCTGAATTCCACTGCCTTTCACTTTGTCCTTGTTTCTTAATGGCTTGATAATTCTGGAAACTGCCACATCTGCCACTGATCCGCTCTTCTGAAGGCTCCAGCTTCGGCTTGTCCTGGCCATGCCAGGGCCAAGCCATGCGTTCAGCCTGGGCTGGTTTTGGCTCTCAGTGTGCTGCAATGTGCCCTTCAGAGGGGCAATGAGGGAGTACTTTGGAGAGAGCAGATTGGTGGAGGGGCTGTGCAGTGGGATGGCTGTTTTGAGGTGGTCGGTAGGGGAAGATAGGGAAAAAATTTGTAACTCAAAATCTCATGGAAATGAGTTATGTAAACAAGAAAACAAACAACTTAATTTGTTAAAAAAAATCAAACACACACACACACACACACACACACACACACACAAAGAAAATGGTGGGAAAACTAAGCATGTTACTTCATTCATATTGGCCAAAAATGGTGATGTTAAGTATGGTTAGATATAAGAAGGCAAATCAAGGAAAAAATATAGGTGAGCCCATGTTCTAGACTAGCAAAGAAAAAGAGCATGGAAGGGATAAAAGATAATAGAAAAAAATTTTGAAGCCACAATGACCAAATTATTCAGATGACTATGAACATTAATAGAGATCATTGTGATTACAAGGAGAACTCAAGTGAAGACATACATAAAATATAAAAACAGGGATATGCAACCAATGATAAATGAGTGGCATGTATTTACATGGTTTTAAAAATATTATCCTGAAGACTGAAGTTCATTATGAAGGGAAGCTTATCAAAAACTATATAAAAATTAGCATAAGAAAGTTCTTTGCTTTAAAACTCCTTTGGAGTCAAGAAAAAGGATGTGCGTGGAGTATGCCGGCCACTTAGATAGTTGGATAGATACGTAGGTTACAGAAAGGAATTAGAAAATTTTGATCTCTGTCAGGTTTCTGGATTCTGTATAAAGAATAACTTTCATTTTGAAATAGTTTCAAGATTTAGAGCTAGAAAGGGCCATAAAGGTAATGGAGTACATCTCCATCACTTTACAAATGAGAAAGCTAAGGTCTGAAGCATCACGGGATCACATAAATTGACTTTTGTCCAATTCAGAAATGAAAGAATTCTTCAGGAAAGTGAATAAAGAGTAAAGATTTCAGATACTGTGCAAGCACTTTTTGCACATATTGTCTCTTTTGATCCTTTTCCCAGTCTTGTCAGGTAGGTATTGTTATTTTTCTTTACAGCTCAGGACACAGAGCAAGGCAAACAGAGGTTAAATGACTTGCTCAGGAATATTCAGTTATTATATATCTCAGACTGGATTTAACCTCAGGTTTTCTTGACTCTAGGCTCAGCACTCTATCCACTGTGCCACCAGCTGTCTCAGACAAGTGGTCACCTAGTCTCTTCTTGAAGACCACCAAGGAGGAGATATCATCATCTAATTAGACTCTGCTTTCCACTTTTGAAGAATAATTTTCTCCAGTTAGATTGTGAACCTCTTTTCCCATTTCACAAATTTTACTTTTTAAGGAGCTCTTTTCTTCAATGATTTTTTTTTTCTATTTTGGCAATTATAATTGCAAAATAATTGATCAGTTTATCTTCTGCCTCTCTAATATGGCTTTTAAAGTACTTCTTGAGCTCTTGCAAGAATCCTTTTTGGCCTTAAGATCAATTCATATTCTCTTTTGAGGCTTCAGATGTGGATATAGAGTCAATGCTGATCCCTTCTGAATTTTGTTCTTCTTACTCACTATTATAGGATTCTATCTTTTTTTTTTCTTTCCCAATTTTTCCCCATTGTGATTGCTTTCTTGGCATTTAAAGTGGATCTCTGCTACTGGTATATAGAGGGCTCTAACCCACACTTCTTATGTTGGGAGCTAGGGGCCTGGTTATTGACTTTGTTTGTTGGGGTCTGTAGGTGTCTAGATGGAGGTCAAGGCCAAAACTTTCTGCATTGCCCCGGGTTTACACGGACACTCACAATGTAAGGTGTGGGGGAGAGGTGATCTGGCCACTTCACCATTCTGCATCCCTGCTTCTGGGCTACAGCTAAAGCAGGCTCTGCTCCTAGTGGCTATGGGCCCACCAGTGTGTGCCATATCCCCTGGTTTTGTGAACGTACGCCTGGGCTTCTGGTGTTAGTGCTTGCTGGCTCCACCACACTGGGGTTAGGGATCTCCTGCTGGTCATCTGACATGAGGCTTGTTGTGAAGCCTTCCACCATTCACTTTAGCCTCTGCACAGCCTCAGCCATGCCCTTCCTCTAGGACCCCCAAGCCAGCTGTTGGTTCTACTACAACTAAGTTCATATTACTTGGTCAAAATAAATCACATCCTTAGGTACTGAAAAATATCTTATAGAAATGATCATTGAATCACTGTTATTAATCTTCAAGAAATTATTGAAGAATGGGAGAGTTTTCCTAGACCAAAGTGAGATGAGGGCCTCAATTTAAAAAAAAAAAATAGACAAAGGTAGGTTCTGCAAAGGATATTTCTTGGTGCTTGAAAATCATTCCTGATAAAAATTAGAACAGATTACTGAAGAATAATTTGTCATCACTTAGAATAGGGAGCAGTGATCACAGAAGTTAATAAAGAACAATTGTGCCAAGTAATCAGGTTTTATTTTTGTTTTCAAGGGTTGCTAGACTTGTAAATCAAGAGAATACTATTGCCTTTAGGAAGATATTTAAATGATTGTCTCATTGCAGCCTTGTGGATAAAAAGGATTACCATATAATTAGGTGAGTTTGTAACTGTTTTGATGACTGTACCTAAAAGAGTACTGATTAAAATAAAACTTGAGGGTGGTCTTTAATACTATACCTCAGGGCTACATCCTCTGGTTTGTCTTATTTAATATATTTAGCAATGTTTAAATGAAGATATGGAAAAGCTGCTTATTAACACTACACAGATGAAAAAAAATAAACATGATAGTTAATTCAATCAATTCTACTAATCCATCATTCTCATGTAGACACAGCATATGTATATTGAGCATACTGTCTGTCTTCTTAGGGTTCTTTAAGAGTATATAGTTTCCCCATATGCCTAAAACAACAGGGGAGTCATTTAGGAACTAGTAGAATATGGATTAAATTTTGTATTGCCCTCCAAAAACATAATGTAATTTCAAACTTTTATTACTATTGATTTTAGTTAGTGCTTCAGAACCATCAAAACCATTAGGAAGGATCGGTGGTCCATGAGAGGAGACACAGCTCAGTGCCATCTAATAGCATAAACATATGGAGAGGGGACCAGTCATTTATGATATTTATGCAATCATTAAACTACAGGGTTTTTATTAGATTGAAAGGATGTCTGATATAATTTTAACTTTAATTCTTATTTACCAAATTTCTGTATACCAACAGTACTCCAACTATAAAAAGTGCAAGACTTTTTTTTTACTTATCAAAACTATTTTTGCTATTTATGCCTGCTGTGGTTGAGTTATAACACTACTTCTTCAGTTAATGGTAGCATTCAAAGTCATTCATCATTAACCAAACCAAACAATAGTGCATAAATATTTGGAATGGAATAGTTTCAAGGCAGGCTGCAGTAATATGTTTGATCTATCTCTGCTAGAGGAAATATATGAATTTTTGGAATGTGAAAAAAGTCCTTCAGCTTATTCCCTTCAAATACATTAATGCATTTTGTCTGGAATTTTAATAACTTCTGGTACAGAAACAGATTCAGTATTTGCACACTGTGGGTTTAACTCTTCATATTATATCTAGTACGTTTGAGGATGGCACTATTAAATACCAATTCTCATGATACAAAAATTCAAAATTAAAGCTCGTTTGTGTATGACGGGCCTTGGAAAAAATCAAAACTTAGTGGCATTACTTTTTGATTCTGGTTCTTTTTCGCCTTTACAGAAGTGGTATTTCTAGGAAAATGTTTTGCAGAATTAGTGAGGAAATACAAATATTCAGAATTTGACTCTCTCACCTGGAGTTGCATTTAGCTTAAGTAGGATTAGTAATGTAGGTTTATTTGATTATTTTGTATATTAAGTCACTCATTGCTATTCATTGTGTATTAAAAAATAAAATATTAACAAGACAGGAAAAAAAAACTTCTAAGGTAGATTTTTTTAATCTATAAATTTTCTAAAACCTCATTATTCAATAGGAAAAAATATCAGTGATCATATTTGTTGGAAAGAGTATAATAAGGAATTTTGTATTTGGGGTAGGAAACTCTTCTGTGGCTCAGACAACATCCCTCGTCATATCTACATTACAAAAATATGCCTTTGCTTGCAAGGGAACTGGGAAAATGAATACTTTGAGATTCAATGTAAGTCTAAAGCAGACCTGGAATGAATGTATCAGACTTATTGACTAACTAATGGAGATCCAAAACAAGTTATTTTTAACTGTCTGATAATTCAAAATCCTAGGCATTTCCTTAATTCTTGAAACAAATGAATATGTGTGTGTGCGCATATGTACACACACACACAGATGAGTTTTATTTCCATAAGCATTTGACTTTTTAAATTACTTAAACCTCACATCCAAAATTACCATATATCTGCAGACATACCTAATTGTGATTTGAGTCATACCAACAGTTCTGTGTGTTGTGTCAGTTATTCACATATAATTTTTAACCCAAAAACAATCTTACCTCCTAATAAATGAAATAAAAAGCTCTTAAAATATAGAGATATGGAACAAGAAATAAAATCAATGTGTTAATGAATAAGTTGCACAGTAGATAGAGAACTGGGCTTGGATTTAGGCATAACTGACATTGCATTTTGTTTCAGGTACTTACTAGCTGGTATACCTGGTATACCACTTTACCTTTCAGTGTCTCAATTTCATCACCTGTAAAATGAGAGTTGAATTGTATGGCTTCTAAAACTTCAATACTAGGTTGCTCAGAAATAATCACTGTTGTGGTGATGGCAGTATTCCAACCCTTCCTCAAATACAAGTTAGTCTAATTTTTCTTTAAAAGGTATTGAGACCTTCCGCAAGATTTGATTGGCTCAGAGGACTAAAGGTCAGTATGCTGATACTACTTACTCATCACCTGAGTAAAAAAGCATCTCAGTAGGTAACTCAGGAAAGAGAACTTCATTCAGTTGCAGCAACTGCATGTGCTCTCAGTGTCTATCCTTGTTGAACATTTTCCTCTTGCCATAGCTAAGTAAATCTCTCTTTTATTAAACTGTTGAGTGACCTACAAGTTTCTCATTTTGTTCTAGTATTAAAACTGAACAACTATTGAAGTTCTGAGCCAGGTGCTGCCCAGAACACGTTTTATCACCTCTATGGTCACAGTGTTTCTAAAGATGCTTTCAGTGAGATTAAATAAAATGAGATCACATCCCAACACTTTTATTTCCAACACTTATTTATTTTAATTATTGGCATGTGACCATCCAAATATGCAAGTTACATGGGATGAAAAGCTTTAAAAATAGATAATTCACAAAGAAGACCAAAATCACGTTGGAGCAGGATGAAATATATGTCATTGCAGTTGCCCTGCCTGCTATTAGAACTTTGTTTTCAGTAAACAATAACAATATAATTTTATGTTATATTGCTTTTTTTCAAGTTTGCAAAAAACCCAAGTGAACAATTATTCTGTCCACCTGTGCAATAGTCAACAAATCATGTGAGCAAGTCTTCATTTTTATTTTTGTTTTAATTACCCTCAAGGCAATACAAATTATATTTTAGTATGATATTATTGGTAGAGAAAAAATGTTTCTTTTTTTTTAAATATTAACTTCTAAATACATTCCCTTTCTCCTGTCCTTCCCCAATCAGTGAGAAGGCAAGCAGTATAATACCCATTATACATGTGAAATCATGGAAAATATCTACCCGTACTTTCCATGTTGTAAAAAGAAAAAGCAAGGGAAAAAAGCCAAACTACACAATACAAAATGCCTCAAAATACACTCAGACTTTATCATTTCTCTCCCTGGAAGTGGGTAGTACCTTTCTTCATTAATCTTTCATAATTTTTTGGATCATTATATTGTTCAAAGTACCCAATTCTTTTATAGTTAAGCTATAATATTGTTGTTACTATGAACAATGCTTGTTTGGCCCTGGTCACTTCACTTTACATCAGTTCATGTGAGTATTCCCATGTCTTTTTTCTTTTTCCTGAAACTATGCTGCTTATCGTTTCATATAGTACAGTAGTATTTTGTCACAATCATATACTACAACTTGTTCATTCATCCTCCAGTTGATGGTCGTCCCCTCAATCTCCAACTCACAGCCACCACAAAAAGAATTGTACAGATATTTTTGTGCATATGGATCCTTTTCCATTTCCTTTTTCTTTGATATCTTTGGGATATAGACCTATTTTAGTGCAGTTGCTGGTTCAAAAATAAAGCACGATGTTGTAGCCCTTTATGCATACCTCCAAATTGCTCTCCAGAATGGTTGGACTACTGCAAAGCTTCACTAAGAGTGTTCTACTAATCTCTTACAGTTTTTATCATTTTCCATTTCTGTTGCATTAGTAAATCCAGTAGGTGTGAGGTGGTGCTTTGGAATTGTTTTAATTTTCATCTCCCTAATAAATAGTGATTTGGAGCATTTTTTTTCATGTGACTATTTGTAGCTTTGATTTTTTCTTCTTAAAACCACTTGCTCATATCCTTGGACCATTTATCAATTGGGGAATGGCTCACAGTAACTTGCTCTAATCCCACCACCCCTCCATACACATACATTCACAGTTTAATGCTTTCCTTCTAATTTTAACTACATTGTTTTGTTCGTGAAAAACTGTTAAAAAGTGAATGTAATCAAAATGATACATTTGTTTATTTATTTATTTTTCCTCAAGATCCTCTTAATCCATTGTTTGGCCATTAACTTTTCCCTTATCCATAGATATGACCAATAATTTTTTCCATGTTCCCCTAATTTATTTATTGTACAACTCTTTATGGCTAAATCATGTACTGATTTTACCCTTATTTGGGGTATATTGTGTGAGCTGTTGGGATATACTTACTTTCTGATACACTGCTTTACAGTTTTCCCAACAATTGTTTTCACATAATGAGTTCTTGCCCACAAAATTGAATCTTTGTATTTATCAGTATCTAGAATAGTATTATCATTTACTGCTGTGATTCTTTTCTATTCCACTGATCCACCACTCTATATCTTATCTAGTACTAATTGTTTTGATGATTAGCACTTGGTACCCAGTTCCAGTAGAATTTATATGACATGGGAATAGCTCCAGAAATTTAGGCATACCAAATCATGTCTAAGGCAGAAATCTAGTCATAGAAAAAGTAGAAATTTTAAGAAAAAAAGTGGAAAGGTCAAATTTTGTATAATTTTGTCTCTATTCTACTTACTAAGATATAGATTATATATTCCTTGTCAACTGTTAGACGTGACTTTGAACCTTTCATAATGATATAGTTATAAAATGTTGAATTGCATTTTTCTGTGTTTTCCTCTTATTTTTTCAATCATCAAATTCAATGGATTGCCTTTTTGAAACTTCATATGTTATAAGATCTAAAGAGTAAAATATTAACGCTTTAAGATTATTTTAAGGAATAAAATGACACCCTTTCAATCTTTTGGAGAGAATGATACTCTCATTTTTGCAGTAAAATTGATTAAATGATCTTTAGTTCACATTTAAGAAGCCAAAACAAATCTGGTATTTTTTAAAGGTAAATTGAAATACTCCTTGTCAGAAAGAAATGACTCCAGATTCATATATTTCTACATGTTATAGCACTCCTATCAAGAAACAGTGTTAGAGACGAAACTCTCTCCAGGGCCACATTATGCATTGATATCAGGGGAAAACAAAACAAAACAAAACAATCTTGAACTCTGTTCTCAGCAGGCAAAAATGAAACAAATCAAAACAAATGAACAAAAATTTCCCTTGGACCTAAAAAGAAAGGCTATTTTGTATGGTTTTAGATGAACTAATTTTCATTAAATCAGGCATGACATTTTACAGAATAAGATTGCCAAATTTCTTAAAATATATATTAATGATATTTTCATTTTAAGAAACTTGCATACAAAGTTAAAAAGAAACAATATGTTACCATTTAAAGAATGTTTTCTACAGGCATTTTAAAGACACTAAACTAATTTTTAAAAATTCTGAACAATGCTGTTTTGATATAGTTCTTTCAAAAATTTTAACCAGTTCAATTCAGTAAGAATTCATGCAGTGATTAAATGTGGCTGATGAAGCTGACAGTATAATTTTTAACTGCCCTTCACCAATGTGTATTGTGAACATTTTTACAAATCAGAATTGTATTACTTTCTACAAAAATATTTCTAAAGAAATACAAACCTTATTCATATTCTATATTATGCTTTAGAATACTTAATGTTCTTTCATACTCCAATATTTCAAGGTTGCATGAGGCCATTATTTCAAACTTTCTATTTAACAGATTAGATGGCATATTCTCTATACCCTACAAAAGATACTGTTTCTGAAAAATCATCACCCTGTATCCAACTGAGTAGTGGGCTTCCCTTAACTTTACTATTTTGGTCCTGATTTTGTACTTAAATCTTTTTCCAGCTTGGAAAATTTACCAGAGTTTTGCTCTGTTGTTATGCCTTCAAGAACCCTAGATCGTGCCTTGCCATGATATGTCATTAGAGTAGAACCTAGATGTAACAGTGGAGAGGGTTCTGCAGTTTAATCTGCATTATCATCATTTTCTCCAAGAAATTCTTAAGTCTATTCAATGAATAATGAAGCCGATTCATCGCATTTGTCAATTTCTGAGAGGTTAATGCTCACAATGAAAATCTAACAATCATGTCTTAAGAGCAAGTTCAGATTGGCTCTAGCACAATTCTATTAGTAATGACTGAAAATACAATTCTCTTTCCATGAAATCCTTTGGTAGTCTCTTTCTCTAGGTAACAGTGGAATGTCACAACTGGCTATAAGAAAACAGGATTTTACGATGAAAGGGAACTTAGAAGATCCAATACTTTCATTTTACAAATGATAAAATTGATTTTAAATGACTTTTCCAAGGTTACTCCAATTGTAAGCAGCAGAATTAGGATTCAAGACCAAACCTCCTCATTCCAATTCTCCTTACATTATGCAGAGTTGCCCCAGTACCTTTAGTATGTAAATACTTAATTGTATTAGTACATGAAGTATTACAGTTATCAAAATATATTATCCTTGAAAGTTCCAGCTATGGATATTAATGTTATATTCTGTTTATATTCTCTATCCTCATTCAAATAAAGCTAACATTTCCAAGTTCCCATCAAGATGTCAGATCTTCAAATTTCTTTTATCTATATCTTTCTTGCCCAGTGAAGGGAGACTTGGTGAGCAATGTATATGTTATACACACACAGACATACACATGTGTGTATAGATGTCTTTGTGAGCACTTGCACATGGGTTCAGTCATTTTTCAGTGATGTCTGTGTCTTCATGAGCCCATTGGGGTTTCTTGGCAAAGATACTGTAATGGTTTGCCATTTCCTTCTCCAGCTCATTTTACAGATGAGAAAACTGAGGAAAACAGGGTTTAGTGATTTGCCCAGGGTCACACATATAGTAAATGCCTGAGACTGAATCTGAACTCAGGTCTTCCTAGGCCTGACAATATCCACTGTGCCATCTAATGACAATAAGTACAGATAGCATATATGTGTACATTCATGAATGCATATATACCCTATATACGTACATATTTGCATATACATAATATATAACAAGTAATGCACATACATTATATATGACACACTCATTTTGTATATATAATTGTCATATGTGTATAACAGAGAGACTTCTCACCAAGGTGTCAGACTCAAGGAATTGTCAAATTTACCCTCAAAACTCTTGAATATTTTATAAACCAGATTAAAATATAATTGGGAAGTGTTTCATAAAATATAATAAAAATACAACACATATAATATTAAGTTATGATTTTTCATTCAATATATAGCATGCAAAGATTCTGTTCTATTTGAATTTGATACCACTGAATATATAGATTAGTTAATATCCCTATAGTTCACTTCTCTCTCCCTTACTAGCTCTTCAGTCTTTGAGTTCTCTTTTTGTTGTTGTTGTTGTTGTTGTTTTGTTTTTCTGACACAAACAGACACATAGTGAAGAATATTAATTGGTAAGCTCTGTTTCTATGAAATGTTAGGCAAAATTTTCAACCAGGAAGCTAAACTAGCTTTTTACTAATAGTGGCATTTAGGTGCTATATGAATAAGGGAAAGTACTTGGAGTAAGGAAGACCTCAGCTCAAATTCTGCCTAAGACGTTTATTAATTCACTCTCAGTTACTTATACTCTCTGCCTTTACTTGTCTTTAAAATGTGGTGCTGAGACTCAATGGACTCTAACGTCCATTCTATCTTTAAATATATGATCCTGTGAAACTTGTTCATCTATCTCATGACCAAATTAAAAGATCAATCTTTTAAACACTTAATTGTATTTTTACAGGAGTTTCCTGACCACATGAATATTTTAAAAAGGATGACAAAGAGAGGGATCTCTTAATAAGACACAGCATCGTACTTAGGGTGCTTTACTTGTCATCATGAAGACCTGAGCTCCAGTCTTTTCTCTGATACTAAATGATGACCATGAGCAAGTCACTTAGTCTCACTAAGCCTTAATTTCCTGGGCTATACAATGTGTAGACTAAAACCTAGAGTATGTACTTCAGAGGGTTCTTTTGAGGTTCAAATGAAATAATGCATTTACCAGTGTTTTGCAAATTTTAAAGCTTCATTTAAGTGTCAGTGTTATTCTTGCCAAGTAATTTCTAATGGTAAATTTTCAAGCAGTTCTCAACACCTTGTGTTCTTTTATATATCATAATAGGAACATCTCTGTGTGAGTAGACATGTGGGAAAGAGGTTAGTGGTGGGCAAAAGATCATTTTTTGTTTATTATCTGGGTATGTAGACTATCAAGAAAATTTGGAATTATATAAGTTGATGGATTGTGGAGTGTATATAAGTTTATGGAGAATGTAGGGAGGAGAGAGATACAGAGAGAGAGAGAGAGAGAGAGAGAGAGAGAGAGAGAGAGAGAGAGAGAGAGAAAGAGAGAGAGAGAGAACAGAGAAACAGAGAAACTCAAGGCCTATTGGATGTATGCTATGTACAGGTTTGGTAGAAAGAATTGCATGGGAAAAGAGAAGTTATGGATGGGTTACAGTTTGTATGGATCGAAGGAATGTTGCTACATTGATTAAATGACAATTCCATTGAATTATGACTGGCCAGAAGGGATATATTTGTGGGGCAAGGTGGAGAAGTCTTCCTCTGTTTCACAACATAGAGTAAATTATTCTGATGCTTTGATATATGTCCAAACATATCTAATTGATATGTAGCCAAATAACCATTTCCAGCATTCCCTCTATGCTTTTGCAGTTTGTCTTTCATAAGTCCAATATTAATTACATTAATTAATTCTCATGAAGCAGAAAAACATGTTTTATCTAAAAATAATATAATTTCAGTATAAGTAGGAAAATATTTATGTGGCTAGATTGTTATCCACTTGATAGCTAAATTCTGATGACCTTCTACCTCTTCCTATATAGTTTAATATTTACCATCATATCTGGTAAACTCTGAAATATTAGATTGAATAGCCAGATTGCCTAATATACATAGACTTTTGAATATTTAGATAGAGTTCTTTAAATATGAAATAATAATAGCTAGCCTTTACAGAGTACTCTATGGTTTGCAAAGTGATTTCCAAATGTTACATCATTTGATCCTCACAATATCCCTGTAAGTTATTATTATCCACATTTTACAGATGAAGAAACTGAGACAGAGAGGTTATGTGATGTTTAGGGTCACATAAGCTAAAAGCATCTGAGGCAGTATTTAAGCTCTTATCTTCCTGACTCCAAGTTCTAAGCACTGGCCCCCACACTCTTGTTATTGTTGTTCAGTCCTGTCTGACTCCACGTGAGCACATGGACTTTGTCCATGGGGTTTTATTGGCAAATATTCTAAAGTGGTTCACCATTTCCTTCTCCAGTGTGTCCGTACATTTACGGATGATCAACTGAGGCAAATAGGGGTTACATGACTTGCTCAGCATCACATAGCTACTAAGTATCTGAGGTGGGATTTGAACATACATCTTCCTTACTCCAAGCCAAGCCCAGTACTCTATCCCCTACACCACCTAGTTGCACTACACTCTTAGCTCCTTCAAAATAAATTGAAGTGGTTGTTACTAATGCTCTTTCCAGAAGGCAAATGATAACTACATCTTATATTTATAGTTAGAGTTTACCCTTCAGGGTTATAAAAGTGCTTTCTACTCTTGATTTAATTTGGTTTCTACCTCCCTGCTGTGAGTTAGATAATACAAGGTTTATCATCCTTATTTTTTCTGGAGTAAATAGTCCCAGAGAGGGTAAAACAATTACAAGGTTCCACAAGTAAGAGTAATAAACAAATGAATTATGAATCAATGAATGAATGAAGAGATGAAGGAATACATTTATGAAGCACTGAACATGTGTGAATCATTATATTAAGGTCTGAGAGGACAACGAGAAAGACAAGATAGTCCCTGCTCTTAAGGAGTGTACAGTTTAATAGGGGAGACAACACATTAATTAAGAGGATTCGGCTAGCTATGAGTTAGATGGAAAGGGCCTATAACCCTTCAGGTACACTAATAAAATGTGTCTTCTCTAATATCATTTTCAGTAAGGAAGCTATAAATGTAGTTTTACCATTATGATTGAATGACTCTCTACACACACACGCACACACACGCACACACACACTTTGTACATATGTGTATAAATATATACACACATATGACCTAAGAATTTAATCCTAATTTACATCATTACCTTTTCCTACAGTATTGAAAAAATTTAGCAGTCATTGCTATATAATTGTACACATTAGACTCTGAGTTCTTCAGATCAGGGATTGTTTTTTTGTTTTGTTTTGTTTTGTTTTATTTTAGCTTTTCTTTGCTTCCCCAGAACTGAGCACAATGCATGGCATATAGCAGAATAATTGTGTTTTTCCCCCCAATAAATAATGTTTATCAATTTTAGATAAAGAAATCTCTTAGAGTAGGTTAGGATGCTCAAATGGAAGGAGTCTCTGTTGTTTTAATCTAGAAAATCCCGTGATGTTTGGCAAACTTTTCAATGTATTTCAGCAGCAGAAACAGTTATAACTATCAATATTGTAGCTATATTCTAGTTTTCCAAGTTTAAGGAACTACCCAGTTAAAAGCCAAATAGATTTCATTTTAAATTTTAATGAAGAGATGAGTTTGTGCTCAGCTGGTATTCATTTTTCAAAAGGATATTTTATTAAAATAAGCATTAACCTGTTCTCTATTAGGTGTGAACTATTTTTTTTTTAAATACTAAAAGGGCCATTTCAAAGCATAGTCTTTCTAGCCTTCCATCCTTTGTGTCTGGCTTGATAAATTTTTACCAGTTAATATTAGTTAAATGCCTAATGATTCATATAGCTCCACTGGGAATGAAACACTCTCCTGTGTTAATCCAATAATTTTCTTTTAAATTAGTATGCTTCTGAATTTTACCTCAATAAATAATGAGAATCATATGAAATGTGTTAGAACAGTAATAACCAGCTTCCAACCTATCTCCCCAAAAGTGACTAAAACATTTGGAGATGAAGTTAATCGTTATTCAATATATTTGCTGAATTTTACCACATTATAATGTATTTAACTATTAAATATCTTTAATTAAGGAGAGGGTCAGCAAGGCTAGCCTTGGATTCATATACTGCCTCTTACTGGCTGTCACTTAACCCTTATCAAGTCCTTCCAATGCTCAATGATCTTGTCTGCTCCTCCAAAAACATTACAGCGAAGGTACCACCCTGAATTGGAAGAGGGAATACCCAGGAGCCTCCCAACCACAGAATTCAGCAGTCAAGTTCAGTAGTTAATTAGGGAGAATAGAAATCTCTTCATTCTCTAATTTCTTCCATGTTGTCTTGACCCCTCCTCTGCTTTTAACTCAAACTGATTTGCATTTCACTTTTGTACTTGTTCTTCTCCCCTTTGCATTGAGGACAGTGCCTGGACCATGTTTCTCTTTCTATCTGTAGCTGCTGGCTGAGTGCGTTGTAGAGTCAGCATTTTAAAGAATTTGTTTTTGAATTAAATATTCAGTGTTTTGACTTCATGTTACAAAGAACTTCAGTGCCCCCAAAAAGCTTCCTCTTAGATTTCACTTGAAGAGATCAGAGTAATGTGTATGTGCTTGTCAGCTTTCAATATAGCTGTCAACTGTGCACATATAAAGAGAAAGTTATAATTTAACACAAATTACCTGAAACAATTGACAGTTGCTGCAAGAATGAATACCATTTGCCTTCCTGAGAAACTTGAACTCAAACCTATTATATCAGACATGTTTTCTCCCTACTTTTCCATGAATTTTAATGTTTACTTTTCTGTTGCAACACACATATGATTATATATTTTTTTCTTTTTTTCAATGGAGGAAAAGTTAGAAATTTTAAAACATCCAGATAATTAGTCCATATCTGTGGTTTGATTCAACTTTTTTTATGGTGGCTGAAGGGCATACCTGTATTTAGTAATGGATTAATAATTTAGTAACGATACTTAGTGAATTCCTCATATACAAAAGGCACGAAAGGTAACAAAAATATACACTATGTCTCTCACTATAGGTGTCTAAACTCTAAAAGGAGAAAGAGTGCATTTATCCAAATAAGTTCAAGTCAGCGTGAAATAAGTGTTATAGTAAAGGGAGAAATGATTGCAAATATATTGTAACCTCAGTTGTCCCTAAGGTTTCAGGATTTAAGTATTCACTTATGTCCTCTCCACCATCAAGTTTCTTTGAGTTAAGTGGAGAATTTTAGATATGGAAAAGTCTACGAAATGAGTCAAAATGAAATGTTAATATTAAATATTCACCAGTTTTTTGTGTATTATTAACCAGTCAATCAACAAGGGTATATTAAGCAATTCACATACAAATATGAAAGTGAGACATTTCTTATCCTCAAGGAACTTTTATTTCCAACTAGAGTACACAACTTGTTCATAAATAGGGAAATAAAAGAGTATATACAAGTAGAGTACAGAAGGGTACAATCTGGGGCAGATATGAAGTGGTTGCCATCTACATGTTTGGTGGGAATACTCACATCATTGAGGTCACAGATTCATTTAAATAATTGAATTTTGTAAATTAAGAAAAAAATAAGGAAAATTCTGAGGCACTGCAGTGTAGTGGGAGGAAAAAATCACTGTGTATGGAATTCAAGATATGTGTTCAAATCTTATTTTGCCACTTGCAAATGACTTCACCTCTTGAGGCCTCATTTGTAAAATGAGTAAGTTGGAATAGACAGTCTCTGAAGTCCTTATTTTGCTTTGAAAGCCAATGATATTAAAGCTGGAAGGGGTGCTAAATAACATCTAATCCAATTTATTCATTTTACAGATTAGGAAGCTAAGGTCCAGAGAAGTTAATTGATTTACTAAATGTCACACCATTATTAAGTGTCAGAATTATTTTTCAACTCAATTTCCCTGACTATGAACTCAGAATTCCTTCTTTGTATCAAATTGCCTTTGAAATAAAAATTTTTAAAATGCTTCTTCTCATTGAAAGCAAAGTCAGAAATTTAAAAATGAAAGAAAGTGGACTTTGTGACAGGTAAACTAATAAAACCTACATTGTGTTATCAAAAGTCCATAATATTTAGTTTAGTTCTATCACTGAATTCTTCAGAAAAGAATATTTTTACCTCATGGGATATGTAGACTCACCCAGAACATTTCAAATGTATGCTTTTGTGTTTCCATTGCATTTAAGATAATACCAACGGGTTAAAGGGGAGAGGAGTTTCAAATTGTTCTGCTACAGATCATGTAACTCTTTCACAGATAACTCTAGTGTACCTATTAATCTCAAACAGAGAGGCAGATGGCAAATGGGTTCTCTTTGGTGATAGACTTACCACTAACACATCCAGAACATGATTATATTTCTCAACTTTTTGGTGGAAGTCTTTGTGTAAAATTTATAACATTGTCATATTCTCTCCTTTTTATCTCTCATTGGTATTCTTTACAGGGTCCATAAACTCTACATGTCAGCTGGCTAAATCTGTCAGATTTCAACCTTTTTTTTTTTCCTTTTTTCTTTCTAGTACTTGGACTGCCATCATGCACCCTCTACAATGTAGCTTTCATACAATTCTCATCATCAAATCTCATTCATCACTGTGTCTTCTGTCACTGTGCAACATATTACAAAAGGGTCAGGAATATGAAACGGAAAGAGACTCAGCAATAAAAAAGCTACTATGCAAAAAAAAAATCAGTTGGTAGGGATGGAGCCAATTACATTGTCAGAAATAATATTAGGAACAAAATACTAGTTGAATTTCTGAAAGCATTTGACATGAAAAACTATGAACTAGACCATCCATATGTTTTCACATATAGATCAATAAGGTTGAGAATGTTCTCAAGACAGGACATGACTTCCCATGTTTATCTGTATTTTAATGAGCTTTAATTCTTTAAAGAATAGAAATACATCATTGCTTTAATTTGATCTTCTCTTGTTATTAGTGATTTTGAGCTAATTTCTCATATGCTTGTTAATTGTCTTTATTTCATACTCTGAAAAGTGTTCATTATATTCTTTGACTGCTAATCTACTGTGGAATGGATCTTGGTTTTATATATTTGTGTATATTTGCATATTTATTTGTGTATATAATACATTTGCATAGATAATGAGGAAGTTACATAGCACAGTGGATAGCATGTTAGACTTGGAGTCAGGAATACCTGAGTTCAAATCCAGCCCCAGACACTTATTAGCTGTATGATTCTGGGTAAGTCACTTAAGCTTCCTTTGCTTCAGGCTCCTCAACGGCAAAATGAGGATGATGATAGCATCCATCTCACAGGATTATGGTGAGAGTAAAATGAGATAATATTCCTAAAGTGTGTGGTAAACCTTAAAGATGTATATAAGAGCTAGCTGTTATGAGGTACACATACACATACATATACACACATACACACTCCCACAAACAAATGTGTACATCACAGATAACGAATAGAGAGTAAGCCCCTTTATCCAAACAAAACAGAAAACAGAAATCAAAGAAGCTATACAGATTAGACTATATCAGAAAATACCAGGAGAAGTTTTGAGATGTAATTGATAATAAGATATCAATTCAACCAAGAGAGAGGTCAGATTTCACCAAAGTGAAAAGTCTCTGAAATCTTTAGGAATGCAAATTGGGATATGTTCAGGAGTTGAATTACTATATAGGTCTGCAACTTAAAATTCTCTCCATATGTCTCTTTCATAAAATTTGTTGAATCACATATATCTGTTTCCCAAGAACTTATGATCCCAGCTCAATGTCTTTTTTTTAGGGCTTATTTTTTTAAAATATGTATTTTTTATTTTTTAAATTTATTTTTAATTTTCGACATTTATTTCCCAAAGTTTTTGAGTTACAGATTTTCTTCCTAACTCTCCCCTACCTCCACCCAAAGATGGCAAGCATACTGAGAACCACTTCCCTCAATCTACCCTCTCATATTCCCCCTCCAATCCCCTCCCTTACATTCAGGGCAAGGTGGATTTCTATACTTCATTGTCTGTATATCTTATTTCCCAGTTGCATGTAGAAAAAGAAACAATTGTTTTTAACAATTGTTTTTAAAACTTTGAGTTTCAGATTCTCTTTCTTCTCCCTTCCTCACCCACCCCCACTGACAAGACAAGCAATTCATTATAGGGTATACATGTGTAGTAATGCAAAACATTTCCATAGTCATATTGTGAAAGACTAACTATATTTCCCTCCATCCTATCCTGGCCCCCATTTATTTTATTTTCTCCTTTGACTCTGTCCCTTTTCAAAGGTGTTTGCTTCTAACTACCCTCTCCCCCAATTTGCCCACCCTTTTATCATCGCCCGGTGTATATGTTATTCCCTCCTTAAGCCAAATCCAATTTGAGTAAAGCTGACTCTTTCCTTTTCACCTTCCTGCTCTTCCCCTTATTGTCACAGCCTTCTCCTGCCTCCTTTGAGATAATCCTCTCCAACCTCTTAATTTTATTTTTATATCATCCCTTCACATTTGACACACCCTGTGCTCTCTTCCTGTGTACACATATAAACGCATATACTCACACACATGTTTGTACACACACACACACACACACACACACACCCCTATACATACCTATATATTGTATGTCTACACACACACACACACACATATATATACATGCACAGGTATATAATCCCTTCACTTTCCTCATACTGAGAAGTCTCATAAGGTACAAATATTGTCTTTCCATGTAGGAGTGTAAATAGTTCAAATTTAATAAGTTCCTTAAGAATTTCTCTTTCATTTTTACCTTTTCATGCTTCTCTGGCTTCTTGTATTTGAAAGTCAAATTTTATGTTCCTGTCTGATTTTTTTCATCAAGAATGCCTGAAAGTACTCTATTTCTTTGAATATCGATATTTTCCCCTGAAGTAGTATATTCAGTTTTGCTGGGTCGGTGATTCTTGGTTTTAATCCTAGCACCTTTGGCCTCTGGAATATTATATTCCAAGCCCTTCCTATATATAAAAGCTGATAGATCTTGTGTTTCCACAATACTCAAACTGTTTCTTCTTGACTGCTTGTAATATTTTCTCCTTGACCTGGGAGCTCTGAAATTTGGCTATGCAATTCCTAGGAGTTTCCTTTTGGGATCTTTTTCAAGAGGCATTCAGTGAATTATTCCAATTCCTGTTTTGCCTTCTGGTTCTAGAATATCAGGGCAATTTTCCTTGATAATTTCTTGAAAGATGATGTTTAGGCTATTTTTTTTTTATCATCTTTCAGGTAGCACAATAATTTTTAAATTCTCTCTACTGGATCTATTTTCCAGGTCAGTGGTTTTTCCAATGAGCTATTTCACATTGCCTTCTATTTTTTCATTTGTTTGAATTTGTTTTATAGCATCTTGATTTCTCATAAAGTCATTAGCTTCCATTTGCCCAATCCAATTTTAAAGGAATAATTCTCTTCAGTGTGTTTTTGAAATTTCTTTTTCATTTGGGCAATTTGGCTTTTTAAGGCATTCTCCTCACTGAATTTTTGGATCTCTTTTGAGATCTCTGTTAGTATATTTTTAAGGTATTATTTTCTTCAGTCAGGCTGTTGACTCATTTTTCATGATTTTCTTGCATCATTCTTATTTCTCTTCCCAATTTTTCCTTTACTTCTCTTATTAGATTTTCAAAATCCTTCTTGAGCTCCTCTATGGTCTGCAACAAGTTCATATTTTTCTTGGAAGCATTTGATGCAGGAGTTTTGACTTGCTTGTTCTTTGGTTTTATGTTTGATCTTCTTTGTCCCCCCACCCCCAAAAGATTCTGTATTCTGATTGAACTTCCTCTGTTTGCCCATCTTGTCAGTCAGTTTCTTGACTTTTGAGCTCTTTGCCGTCATAGAACTTTGCTTCCTGAGTGGAAAGTGCTATGTCCCAAATTTCTGGGGTTTTGGGCATCTGTTGTCAGAGCTTTTTCCAGGTACCTGCCTCAGAACTGTGAGGATGACTACCTTTCCACTGTTTCAACAAGCTCTGCCATGCTAGCATTTCTCACCCCAGGACTGCCACCCCATACTGTGACCCAGATCCAAGCAGGGCTAAGCAAGAGAATGCTGCCTCAATGACAACAAAGAGATTTCTGCAAATGCCCTCTGGTCTGCCACTTGGTCCCCCTGTGATTGGTATACCTGGAGCCAGAAGCAGCCTTGGTAGCAGTAGTTGCAGCCACTTCCACCTTCACCTCCTTGGAGGCATGGCCCAGACCATGCTCTTCTCTCACTGAGTTCCAACAGAATTCTCTACTGACCTTTTACTTTCTCTTCGGTATTTATGGGTTGAAAAGTCTGGAAACCACCACAGCAGTCAGTGGTTTACTCTCCTGAAATCTGGTCTCTATCACAGATATGGAGAAGCAGGGCTCATGTGAACTGGTACGGACTGTGCTCTGCTCTCAGCTCAGTGCCATAGACCTGTTCTGTCAGCCTACCAGGCTACCTTGAGTAGGATATTTGTTTCTTTCTATCAATTTGTGGATTCTAAGGCACTAAAATTTGTTTAGAGTCATTTTTTACAGATGTGGGAGGTAGTTTGGAGTAAGAGCTCAAGCAAGTTCCTGCTTTTACTCCACAAACCAGCTCTATGCCTTTTGCAGGTGCTTAGCCTGGAGTGTGGAATGACATGTGAGGAGAGAACAATTTGTAGTTAGATCATAGAATATGTGGAGGGGAGTGCCTGTGTGGATACTAGAATGGTATTAATAGCCATATTGTCAATGGCTTTAAGAAAAAAAGTAATTAATATTTGATCCTAGAAGCAATAGGCAGCCTCTTGAATTTATTGAGTAGTACAGTGGCATGATCAGCCCAACACTTTAGGAAAATAACAGACAGTTGAGTGGAGGATGAATGGACTAGAGAGAGAGTATAGGCAGGAAGAACAATTAGGAATCGATTTTACCACTCTAGGCTAGAGATGATGAGGTCCTTTAACAGAATGGTGCTTGTGTCCGTGGAGAAGAAGACACGTGTAAGGCATATTGTGAAAGTAAAAATGTCAAGATTTGGCAACATATTATGTAGGATGATTAAGAATGAGGAGTACAAAATCACATCATGGTTGTGTTGCTGAATTATTGAGAGAATGATAGTGACTTTGACAGTCATAGGAAAGTTGGAAAGAGATGAGGGGTTGAAAAGACAGATAATGAGTTCTATTTGGGACACATTGAGTTTGGTAGGACAGTAAGGCAGCCAACTTCAGATGTCAGAAAGTAGTTGAGTATGTGAGGTCAGGGTTAAAGAAAAAATCAAAGGGTGTATATGCCACTTTAAGAATCATCTACATAGAGATGATAACTGGGCCCCAGGAAGCTGGTGAAATCACCAAGTGAGATAATTAGCAGGGAGAAGACAAGAAGGCCTACTATAGAGCCTTGGGGTCTATCTTTAGTTAGTGGTGATGAGTTTGGTAAAAATTTAGCATAAGTAACAAAGGAGTGATTAGACAAGTAGAAGAGAAAGAACAGTATCAGAAAAACCTAGAGAGGAGAGAGAACCCAGAACATGACAAACTGAGTCAAAAACTGCAAAAAAAAAGATAACAGTCACAAAAAAAAACCATATTTGGTACATATGAGAACAGTAGGAAATTTATAAAACATTGTTTCAGTTGTATTATGAAGAGGAAAACCATATTACATAGGATTTCAAAGAAGATGAAAGGCAATGAATCAGAGACACCTAGTAAAAGTGGCTTTCTCATGACTTGTAGCTAAAAACGAAAAGAGGGATATAATAGGTAGAACTGGTTGTCAGACCAACGGGTTTTTAAGGATAAAGGGAAGTGAGACATGTGCAAGCAGCAGTGAGAAGTCAATAGGAAAAAGAAAAGAAATTGCATATAGAGAGAATGGGGATCAACAGTGGAGTCATTCTGCTGAAGAAGATGAGAGCACATGATATCCAGAGCATAAATTGAGGACTAACCTTGGCAAAAACAGCCACTTCTTTGTCTGAGATAGGAATATATCAGGAAATACATGTAGAACATATGAGGCATTTATGAAGAGAAAAAAATCTCCAGGAAATGTCCCCTTTCCTGCTTTTTGCTTTTTCTTATGAAGTTTTATGAAGTAAGACCTAAGCTAAGGGGAAAAGGGAAGGGATGTGGAAGTTTTAGTGAAGATAAGTGACTGGCCTGCAATGTCACAACTAGTATAAGAAATATGATTCAAAGCAATATGTCTCTGGACTTCATCTTGTATGCTCTTTATTATATATGAATGACAAACTGTGATAGAGTGCATGTGAATATTAAAAATAGTTTATACTAATTATAGTCAAACTTGATGTATTAAAGTAGAAGTTAACTTTGTCATCCATTTCCTGTTTCTAGAAATTAAGAATTTGATTATTCCATGATCATTTAATATCATTGGAGAATAGTAAACGACTCAGAAAAAAAAGGAACAAAATGAAACCTGAAGATTTGATTTGTATGTTGATTTTGTAGGTACTTTTAAAATTATTGATATTTGTAGTTCAATAGATACCTCTTTCTACTGGCTACAATTCATGATGTGAAGTATTTGAAAGTTGGATCGTTATTACTACAAAGAATTGTCTTTATCTTATATAGTTAAAATTTTAGTTAAATTTTGAGTGAGGTGCATTTTATTTGAATATAAGATCAGTATGAGCATCAATAATTATCAAATATATAATTTTGTATCCTTTTTCCTTTGATGAAAATGTTTTGAAATTTCATTTGATCCCATGCCACATGCTCTCTCTCTCTCTCTGTCTCTGTCTCTGTCTCTGTCTCTGTCTCTCTCTCTCTCACACACACACACACACACACACACACACACACACACGCACACACACACACACAAACACACACACACAAATTCCATTGGAAAGAATTGGAATCATTGGGCATAAATGAAAAAAAAGATAATGCATAGTCTTACAAATTAAAATTCTCTGAAATTTTATTTACCAATCTCTTCTATATTTCTTCTCCAATCAATTACAGTTTACTTTTATCTATCTATTTCTTTATACACATACAAATTGGAATGAGCCTTGGTGAAAAAAATGACAGCAACAATGTTTTTGTTTCATGTGTAAATAAAGAAAGGACCAACTGAGAAGAGAAAAATATGTATTCTTGGTTAAAGTAAAATGATGTGTGAAAGTATTTGGTGAAACATGGAAAGAGTCTAGATGACTCTAAAAATGAAAAAAAAATATTTGCTCAAATATATCCCAGTGGTCCAGTTTTAGCATTCTATAGTCTTTGACCATGGATAAGTGATACACTTTTATAAATTTAATTAACACATTCATTCCATTGCTGTACCTTATAATATCTAGACAAATTTACTCACTGAAAGATATTCTAAAATATTTTATGATTTTGCATTTGTTAAAATCTCATTATTTTATATTCTAGTTGAGTATACACACACGTGTATGTGTGCACACACAGACACACACGTATTCCTTTGTCAAGATGAAAAGACATATTTTGAATTTTTAAAAATATAAATGATGTTCTGCATGAATTCACTCAAATTTAATACTAAAGACCTTCTAGAAGTAGACCTTGGCAGATAAACATTACATTCCTTCCTAAATTTTAAAAAAGAAAAGTGAGGTTTTCCTGTAGACACTTCAGAACCAGACAGATAGATGGGTCAGCTATGAGCTCTTTTGGCACAAGTCAAGGTTTCAGATCAACAGTAATTAAGGTGATAAAGATATTATGTGATAAGACAAGGCTCTCAGGAATCCAGAAAGTGTAGACAAAAATTGAAGAGTTGTGGTGAAGAATGACAAAGAAAGGAAGAGGAGGAGAAATGAACAGGAAAAGGGAAAGTTGGAAGAAGAGACCTAGAGCCAGAAAGAAAAGAAAACTACCTAGCTCTAGATAAGAGAAAAAAACTTGTAGGTTAGTAGTGTTAAATATTCTGTCCCAGAAAGATTACTCAATCAAACACAGAGTTTGAAGCCTGGGTTCCCATTATTAAGGGAAGATCTGTCAGTATTATTTTAAGATGGTACAGTTATTTCTGCTGCCTTTTAAATACAGAGACTCATTAGTGAAAGTTCAGCCTCATGCCCTTTGACTCATTTAATATTATTTAGTGTTTAGTATTAAGATTTAGTATTTTAGTATTAAGATTTTTTTTAAAGGATTATAACTTGTTTCTTACCTAGCCCCCTCCCAAGTGAATTTCTTGATCAAGGAGACCCAACCAGACAGAGAAGGAATCAAGGAGAAAAATGTAAATGTGCTAGGGACAAAGAGATATCTTTAATTTTCCCTTTTTTCCTGCTCAGATGATAGGGATATTATTGCTGGATATAATCTGGTTTTGGAATGAGAGGGGGTTCCACATTAATGTGTAGAAATCGGGCAGACTTCTAAAATGAATGTTTACACCCATGCCCCTTTAAATCACCCACCTAATTAAATATCTGATGGTAGAGAGTAAGGAGTTCATTATATCTTATGCTGAAAACTTGATGTACCTATTGATAATAATGAGGGAAGACTGCTGGCATGGAATGTAGGTTTGTTTTGCTAGCCAGAGAATTGTGATGAAATTCATGTATGTTAATGATGTAGGTGGAAGTGAAAGTAACATATCATTTGAATTATTAACCTCCTAAACACTTTAATTCTGAATGGTGAATACACAATTTAAAATAAATTTATTCTTCCTGCTCAAACTTAATATTTTGCTTAACTGATTATAAATTGCTCTGAGCCATTATTAATACCCTTTAGAGATGTTAGTTTTGTTTTGTACTTTGGAACAAATTTAGAAGCCTTTTAATTTTGAATGTCAGTATTTTGTTCCTTAATTAAAGCAAGTCTGGTATATTGGCATAAGATCCATGCCAATTTTTTTAGCATCTATAGCTACAACAATTGAACTCTTATATACTAATGTAAAAGACTTCACAGACTGGTTGACCTTAGAGATGAGCTAATCCTAATCTGTCATTTTATATATTAGGAAATTGAATCTCAAGAAGGTCAAATGGTTTACCAACAATTATTTGGATAGATGATAAAGGGCAGAGCCAAAATTTAAAGCCAAATTCTCCAATTCTAGAGCCAGACCTCCTTCTACTATCTTGTACAGATTGTTAGATAAAACTTTTGGGATTGTTAAATCAGTACTTTGTTCTCTGAAAGTATGATTCCCAGTTTATACTATGCAGATATATTGAGGATAGCAGCATATGCTTGATTAAAAATAGTTTTAAATTTATTTTTTTATTATTAGAAACTTGACAAGTGTGGACATTTTCTTATATAAAGAACAAGGGAAAATTCTTTATTATACCATGGATTTAATTTTACATAACTTTTTAATATTATATTTCAGACTTAATTAATTAGTTCTAGTGGAGGCAGATAAATAGTTCATTGCATAGAACACTGGGCTTGGAGTCAGGAAGACCTGAATTCAGCTGTGATCTCAGACTTGCTGTATGATCCTAGACAAGTCACTTAACTTTTGTTTTCTGTAATCCACTGAAGAAAGAAATAGCAACCCCCTTCAGTATCTTTGCCAAAAAAAACCCATGGGCAATATTGATGTGTTATTATTCATTGGGTCATGAAGAGTCAGACACAACAAGAACAAATGAACAACAAAAATTACTTCCAGTGATATTCAAGTTGTCTGTTTCTTTCTGAACTTCTTTCCCCCCTCTTCTGCATAATTGTTTTTTTTGTTGTTTTTCCATGGAACAGGAAAAGAAAAATCTTCATTTGACCTTTAAATACCCGCAAAGTATGCAGTTTTGTGTTTTTATGGATTGCTAGAGAGTCTTATTACCATTTCTGTTGCTTTTAGGTAAAAAGAAATCGTACGTGCAAATGGTTATTTTAATAAATTCTTAACATATAATTTTATTATTTAAATTTAATTTCCTTTCAAATGACTACAAAACTATTGAAACCTGAGTTTTTAGGAGTTGATTATCAAGTATGAACATCTTTAGAATAATAGAACTTATTTGATTCAAATATTTTTGACTAAAATAAATTTTAAAGTACTATTAAAAACTTTTAATAAGGGGGCAGCTAGGTTGCACAGTGAATAGAGCACCAGCCCTGGAGTCAGGAGGACCTGAGTTCAAATCTAGCCTCAGACACTTAACACTTACTAGTTATGTGACCTTGGGCAAGTCATTCAACTCCAATTACCCTGCTTTCCTCCCTCCAAAAAGCTCCCTGAAAAAAACCCCAAAAAACAAAACACCTTCAATAAAGCACCATTTTCTTGTACTTTGGATAGTCATTGAAAAATATATGTTTTATGTATGTGTACATATCTATGTACACATACATATATGTGCTTTCAACTGTTTGTATCAAAGGGACTTTCGGAAGATTTAAAAATGTGCTACTAGTTTTTAGTGATATAATTTGTTCATTTTCCCCAAATCATAATATACATTATCATCTTAATTCCAGAAATATAAGGAAATATTTTTCTAAACTCTTTTAGCATCCTTGCTTACTATTAAGTATATTCCAAAATCCCATATTTGAAAAGTATCTGAAAAATATATTTGATTTTGGCTAAGATCAAACCAAGGAAATGATAGTTTGAGATAGTTTATTTGTCATGTTTACGTTTTTTTTTTTTTGGGGGGGGTGTAATTAAAGAAATTAATAGCATGCCCTACAACCAAATTCTTCTGTGAGGCATGAGATAGTGGGGACAATGCCCTCATCCTTTTGAGAGCCTTTGTGCTATATTTGATTGTGTGGAAGCATTCCGAGATGCAGAAGGACACTCTCAGTTTATGATTTAAAACAAAAACAAAACAACACAAACACATGTTAGCCCCCTACCCCTCAAATCAGTCATTTATAGATGAATAATCCTATCCTGCTTAACTCTTCAATCCCACCTACAAAAGAAAGGACAACAGTTCCTCCAGCACAACCCACACTCCTTAGGCTGCCTTTGATATTTTAACATGATGGTATAGTAGCTATAATAAGGGAGAGACTTTGATTTGAGCCTAGAGGTGAAACATAATGGAATTAGGTAGTAAGTAAAATTTGTATTTAACAAATTAATGGCTTATAGTTCTTCAATAACTAAAAATTCATGGGTGGGATCAAAGATGGAATTGTTTTATGTGAAATTCCAACAAGCAGTGACATTTTATAGTATGGCTCCCAGGATGTACGTGTGTGTATTATACTTTTATGTTTTTCCATTCAATAATCAAGGTCTTATTAATTCCCTACTTTATTCCTGGCATAGTACTAGGCCCTGGGGATAGAATGGTAACAATGAAACAATCCAACTAGCTTAAATTCTCTTGGGGGAAACAGATACACTATAAAAAAAATGTACAAAATATTTGCAAAATAAATGTAAGCTAATTTTAGTGAGAAACATTAACAATGAGGGGAATCTGCCTCATGCCAGAGATAGAGTTCCAGCTGAGTTTTGTAGGAAATTAGAACAGTCCAAGTATTGGATGTGGTTAGTACAAAGGCACCAAGATGGGAAGTTGGAATATAATGGAACCAAAAGGTAAAACAGTCAATTTGACTGGATGAAGAGTGGATAAAGAAAAATCCTGTATAATAAGTCTGGAAAGATAAGTTGGAACCAGGTTATGGAGGATGTTCAATATAGATTGGCTGCTACACCATCCTCCCTTACCTTTGCATTATAGAATACCTTTATTCCCCCGAAATACACCTAAAACACATAGCCTTTCCTGACATCACCTAATATCTCCCTCCCAAACCACCTTGTATTTAATATACATACATACATGCATGCATGCATGCATGCATACACACACATATATAGTCACTTTGTGTTGTATGCATTTATATATGTACTTATCATATCCCTTATTAGAATGTAAGCTACAATTAAGAATTTTTTATTCTTAGTACTTATATCCCTTATAGCTAAAAAAGTGCCTTGGTATATAGTACATAAGTGTGTGTTGATTCATTGACAGATTTCAAGGCAATTAGAAAAAATAGCTGGGGGGGGGGGGGACAGAGCCAAGATGGCGGCGTAACAGCAGCAACATATTGTAGCCCTCACATAGCCACTCCAAAATACTCATAAAATAGGACTCTAAACCAATACTAGAACTCCAAAACGCACACAAAGATACTTCCCACTAAAGTCAGCTCGGCTACGAGGAACCATATCAGCACTATGAACCAAAACTAGCCTGGCCTGAAGCTGCGGCTGTGCCCCAGGGGCAGCTAGACAGGAGGAGCAGAGGAGCCTCTCTGGTGAGCAGATTAGCGGCAGTGGCAAGCACCGTTCAGAACTAGGTCAGTGGGAATTGCGAAATTAGAGTAAAGCAGTCCAGCTGAAAGGCCTCCAGAACGGAAAAGCAAAAGGCAGAGGTTTTGCACCCGCCTCCACATTGCTGCTTTCTGCCCGCGGCCTGCACACAGCAGGGGGACTAAGCGATTGTTCTGAGGCCAGTGCTCTCGCGTTGAGTGGCCTGGATCCGGATCGCCGTCTTGGGCCTTGGTCTTGGAGTCTTCATTATCCAGTAAGCCAGAAGTAACTAGGAAGGGTCCCAGCACCTTCCTGAGAGCTACGGAGGCTGGGAGGACCCCAGCGATTTGGGACAGAGCTTTCCCTTCTGGAAGCAGAGCCCCACAGAGATTTTTAAAAAAAATCACAGACTGAACAACCATGAGTAAGAATAAGCATAAGAAGCAAAGTAAGAACAGTACCCAAACCCTAGATTCCTTCTTTGGGGAAAAGAAAGATCATAGGAGAGAGAGGGAGGAGGAGAGCGCAGCCAGAGCACCCCCACCACGGGCCTCCAATAAACATGAAGAATGCCTTAAAGCTAGATATGAGCTGAAGAAGGATTTTGAAAACCAAATAAGGGAAGTAGAAGAAAAATTGGGAAGAGAAATAAGAATGTTGCAGGAAAATCATGAAAAGAGAGTCAGCAGTATGACTGAAGAAATC
>CM053587.1:119481456-119504472 GCA_028646515.1 Pseudochirops corinnae
TAAAGCTCCATAATCAAATGTTAAAAATATATGTGTATATATATATATATATATATGTATACATATATACATATATATGTATACATATATATATATACACACACACACACACAATTATTATTATTATTAACTACATGCAACTGGAACTTAAGATACACAGGCACTATGGTAAGGAGATCCATCCTGCCCTGCCGGAAAGTCACTGGGGTGATGGGGGAAGACATAGGAGAGAATAGATTGGGGGAGGGGTTATAGAATGGGATGGCTGTATTGGGGTGGTGGGGAGGGGAAAGATGGGGAGAAAATATGTAACTCAAAATCTCGTGGAAATGAATGATGTAAACTAAAATAAAGTATAAAAATTTTTAAAAATTTTTATCATCTCACTCCCCAATATCTGTTTACTTCCTTGTCTTAAAATTTCAAGTTTCTTTTGTTCTTCATACTATGTGAACTATTATATAGATATCTGAAGACACAAATGTTGTCTCTGGGCCTTTTGTCAGTAGTTTTCTCCTGTGAATTTTTCTTTCTTTCCCATATCGTTGTTCTGTTTTATTTTATAACTGTTTTCAATTGTAATGTATAGATGATCAATTATATCTGAGTGTTTTTACTCCTCTGCCTACATTTCCTCACAATATAAAATGATTTTTGATTAAATCATCAAGTTTGCCACTATTCCAGTGTCTTGGTATCTCTGTTTGTGTTCCATTAAACTAAATCCTATACCTTGTCAACTACATTTTCTTAGTTAGATTTCATTTTCTGTAGTCATATTTTCTTTCCAAAGCAACACCTTCCTTGGTTTGCAAATTTTTTTTTCTACAGTTTTCTACCTAAGACTCTGCAAGCCCTTTCAGGTTTAATTAGACATATTATGGTTTCCATATGAGTCATGAGATTATGAGTTATATTCATAAATTTTGACAAGAATCAGCAAGACTTTTGTCAAATTCCAGGTATACATGATAGAACTTTTCACAAAATGAAAGAAAAATCAATAGTCATGGAAACAAAATTTGTATAAAATATAAGAAGTGCAACAATTGGGAATGAAAGAGAATATAAAGAACCTTCTCCCGCACCAAAAGATTCCAAGAAACATGAAGATTGCCTAAAAGCTAGAGACCAGCTTACAAAAGATTTTGAAACCAAATGAGAGAAGTGGAAGAAAAATTGGGAAGAGAAATAAGAATGATGCAAGAAAATCATGAAAAGAGATATGTAATATTAATTGAAATTAATAAATGATTGAGTAGAATAGAATAGCATTATGTAGTCACTCCCTTACTGGATGAGATGAGACACTGAATTATATTCCTGAGGGTCATTTTCTTCTGATAGCCCCAAAGATCAAAATTATTCAATGTAGTGATTGCTATACTGAATTTTGCTATATACACAAAAAAGGACAAGCTCAACAAATCATTTGTCTTTCAATTGTCTTTACATGCACAACAAAAGAAAACTACTTTTGTCTAGTCAAATTATTAGAGTTTGGTAGAAATTATTCACTTTTAGAAGTCATTCAGTCAATAAAGACTTAATAGGTTCCTACTCAGTGTCAGGTATTATGTTACATTCTGGGGATACAAAGACAGGTAGAGACAGTGCCTGCTCTTGAAGAGCTAATACTCTAATGAAAGAGACAATACATAAACAACTATGAACAAACAAGCAATATACAGGATAAACTTGAAATAATCAACAAAAAAGATGTCATTAAGTTCAGAGGGATGGGGAAAGGCTCCCTATAGAAAGGAAAATTTTAGCTGGGACTTCCAGAAAGTCATGGAATCTAGGAGGTGGAGATGAGAAGTGAAAGGTCTACTAGGAATAAGAAGATGGATTGTTTCCTAAGAGGAACAACACAGAAGCCAGTATTATTATACCAAAGAGTATGTAGAAAGATGTAGGAAGTATAAAAAGATTGAAAAGGAAGAAAAGGGACTTTGAAAACCAGAGGATTTAATATTAGCAACTGGAGCTGATAGGGAGCCACTGCTCCTTCCTCAGCAGGAGAAATGTGTTTTAGGAATGTCACTTTGATAGCTGAATGGAGGATGGATTGGAGGGTGGGGTCGGGTTCTGGCAGGGAGACCAACAAGCACTCTCCTTCAATATCCCAGGTGTGAGATGATGAGAACTTACACCCAGGTAGTGACAGTGTCAGTGAAGAGAAGGTATCATAGGTGAGGGATATTCTGAAGGTCAAATTTTTTACGCTGTAGCATCAGATTGGATATGGTGCGTGAGAACAACAAATAGTCTATATATAATGCTAAAGACATTTCCATTTAGAAATCTAAGAACATGGATTTGAATAAAATTAATAACTATAATTATTTGTAAACACAAATCAATATCACCTTTCTGGTTTAATTATTGCTTTCATTATATTTCTACAGAAATGAAAACACACTGCTCCCCTGGGTCCTTCTATATAATAAATATATCCTTTGGTTACTCCATTTAACTTTCTGACAACTAAAACTACTCTGTTGAAGTCAGAAGACATTGCCCTTCTATTTCTGTTGGTCAATCTCCCTGATCAGTCAGTTTTCTTGACCAATGAAGACTATAAGGGCCTGTATAGCACAATCTTTTTAATGATCTGAATGTGCTTAATAGTAGAAACAGAAATTTGATTGTGATTATGAGACTAAGAAAAACACAGCTTAGTGGATTCAGAAGGGAGAGGAGTGCCTGACACTAAGTCCGAAAAGTAGTTGAGGCTTAAAGGAAATAAGTAGCAGGTGGAGCCAGCAAGTGGTCAAATGGATTTTGTTTAACTCCCTTCTTTATATTATTGTGGGAAGTCTCACATAAGTACGTATCCTTTCTATGAGTATAATGCCAGCAGTCTTGTTCTTAATTACTTTCTCTGGTCTAGATATATGAAGGAAGAAGATCAATTAAATACCCCCTTTACTAATTGCTTTCTATTACATACACAAATGATGCTTTAGCAGTGCATTGTCAAAGTGGCCTTAAAAATCAAAGAAACAAACAAAACTAGATTCTGACAGTTCTTGGACTTATGTATTTTATTTTTCTTGCTGGAATTAAGTTTCACAGAATCCTTCCAAATACTGCTAAGTCTTGGCTTTTGGGGCTCAGGCTTGAAAACTGGTTAAATTTCTTCAGACCATGCTTTTAGCATTCTGAACCCATGTTAAAATATAGGATATTAGTTTCCTGTTTCTCTAGTTCATCCACCATATAGCTACAAAATATTTTTCTAAAGCCCAAGTCTTCCCATGTCACTTCTCAAGAACATTCACCAACTACTATTACTGCTAGAGTAAAAATCCAAACAATGTTGTTCACAATCTGAACATTTCAAAACTTATTATCTTCACACTGCATATAATTCAGTCAAAGTTGACCTGCTTGTAGTTCCTCAAACTGATCATAACATTTCCTGCCTCTTTGCTTTTATATAATATTCCTCTAATGTAGATATTCACAAACTCATTTGGCCTACTACCACATTTTAAAAAAAATTACTCAGCACCTTACTGAAAATCAACTTTCTTTAGCCCTTCAACATTTTTTTTAATTTGCATCATTTCAAAAAATACATATTTCCAAATGATGAATCTTAAATTTGATAATTTTTAAATAAATTTGTGGTTTTTGCCCTGCATGAAATTTTGATGATATAATAGTATCATTGTGTATATTATCATATTGTAAACAAGTCATTACTCACACATATTCCTGCAAATGCATGCTGGACTTCCCAACAACGTACTACACACTCACCTGCCAATACTTATTCGTTAAGAACTGTTGGTCGACTTAATCACTTTTTGGTTATAACTCTCATTTTGCATGTTTATTTGGAAAATAATGTAATCCCTATAATGTTAATGGAATAGAAAGATCTTCCCCTATTAACAGGCCAGTGTGACCTGCTTAGAGTCACATGGAGTTAAGAGTGGGGGGACCATGACCAATAGAATTTTAACTTAAATGGAATGTTGGAGGAGACAGTGTAGTATGGGAGAGGTAGAGCAGGGAGTGAGACTGACAGTGCTCAGAGAGAGAAGCAGCTTGAGTGGGTGGAGGGAGGAACTTGTCTAGGGAAATTTGTAGGGAGGCCTAACAAATAAGAATGTCTTAGATGTCTGTACTCCCTTGAGTGATGATAACCACTACATTGTTAAATATGACCTCTTGGTATTCTAATTGAAATAAATACTTTGGTTTTGCATTTAATGAAGAGAGCTTACTATATTTTGTAAATTTACCCTGGAAATACATCTGCATAGTCATGGAACCTATTAAGGGTATTGCACTGGCATTACAATCACTATGACTTTAACTCTTATGCAACAGATAAAACATGTATCGGTAACTTTTAAAAATTCTCTTCTTTCCTAATGCTTCCATCACCACGTATTTTTATTCAACACTGGGGGCTATTGCACCAAAGGAACTATAGCCCCCCTGGATCATTCTAGCACCACTCAAGGGGTTGTATCACCACTTTAAGAACTTCTAAAGGTGTTTCCTCTTCCACTTTCCCTCTTAGGATGCTTGGAATCTTTCAAATCTTTTCATCCCAGATGAAGTCTTTCTCTAGCTCCACCAATGGGAGTATGCTTTGTCTCTTGCTCAAATTATCACATACATACTTTTCCCTTTACATGATCTATCACCAGAGTAAAATAAAACTGCTCTGAGGGTAAGGGCTTATTTAGTTTTGTTTTGATTTTATATTCCCTCTACTTAGTATCATTAAACTTAGTAGATGATTAACATATGTTTGATGGCTTATGTAGCATATCCCCATTTTGGTACCATAAGATTTCCTAAAGAGAAATTGTGGCTTAGACTCGTATACTACATTGCATGACATTTCTTATCTGTGTTATCCTGTCCTCAAGCAGTTCAGCCAGACTTATTGTCATTTTGTCTGTCAGCATTTAGTTCCCCATCCCATCCTCCATTGGTATCAGTGGTCCAGCTAAATCTACTATTATTAAGACTTTATTGTCTATAATAAGATCACTGCTCAACCCCACATTTTTTTCAAGTACCCAATAATATGTATAAATTTATAGTTTATTGTGAGTAGAAAGAAGCCCATGGGGCTAAGAATGACCAGGATCAAGTCCTGCCACTGACTAATATAAGGAATGTGACTATGAACAAGTCACTGAACATTTTAGTGCTCCCAAGTAACTGACTCTTTAGGAATATAAATTGCAAAGAAATTATTGATCTTCATCAGAGGTTGACCCATGCCAATACTCAGTCCACATACATTATATCATTGCTATCATCATCTTTAAATATTACAAGCTGGGTTTAAATCTGGGAATTTTCACTTGCAATTTCTTTTCCTGATACTTACTATTTGGTAATTTGACTAAGTCACTTAACCATTTTGGGTCTCATTGTTTTCATCTTCAAAATTACAATTTTGAACCAGATGACCTCTGAGTCCTCTTTCCCTCTAGCTCTGTCACCCTATGAAGGTTAGAAAAGATAAAATGGCAGATGCATCTGCATATTTTCTTTATTAAAGTATCCAGCACATATACCTATATTTCTTTATGATCAATGTAATTATCATTAGGTAGGCATATATCTTCAGAACTATACAGAATGCTATAACTAACAGCTTATTATGACTTCCATATCTGATATGTCTATTTTTATGATATGTGAAAAATGATGTAGCTGCATCTTGTTAAATTAAATTAGGTACCACATACAGCTTCAGCAATTCATGTAATTGCTCTGTAATTTTGAAAATGTGTATAATAAGAAGGCACAAATGACATAAAGCTCATTTTTATGTAAACATAGTAATTAATACAGAAATCTCAAATTCTCCCAACTGTCAAAATCAATATGCTTATAAACTTAGGAATGTCCTGGCTTACTGCCTTGAAAGACTTAGAAGAAATTAGGTAATCAGCTTTCAGTACAATAAATATATTCATAAGCCATGCAAATGAGATTCAGGAGTTATTATATAACAAATGCTCAAGGATATGATACTATGAGTCACCATTTATTTTTTTCCTCAGTATAATAAAGAAGACTAATTGTGACCATGCTCATTTGAAGAGGAGAAAAGAAAAGGCAAATGATCTCAGTATAAAAGAATAAAAGTTGATGTGGTTGTTCACATCATGTCTATTCCGTTTTCCTTTGGGCACAATTCCATTCTTATGGGCTCTTCAAACTTGAATTGCACTAAGTGTGCTTGATTCCTCTTTCAGATTCCTTGAAACTACTAGGTACCACTAGAGATGCCTAAGCAGTATTCAGACAAAACTTTTACTTACTTTTTAGTAAGCTATTTTTTAAAATTACTAACTTAATTTGCCTTCTTTTAGAGAATCTTTCTTGAACCCCATAATGTTTTAAGAAACAAATTTATTTTAATTGTCTCCTTTTCCAAGATATGTTGCTACTTAAATTCTTACTTTTATATAACAATTATAATTAAATGTAACTTTGACTCACATTTATCAATTAAATGTATACAATAGGGCCTAGGTTTGTGGGAATTTTGCACTTTTGCACTTTGTGCTGAGAGCAGACCTCTCAAACAAAATGCTAGGGTTTTTGCTTCCAATTCTATTCCAAGGAAGTCACCTACCTCTCTCTAGAGCAGCTCCTGACTTTCATCATTCTACTACACCCTGGTGTTATAGACAAAGGATACCAGGTAACTTAAAGACCAGATTTAACACCTACTATGTGTCAGCCAGTACAAAAACAGTACTAGTTCTTGCTTTTAAGTAGCTTACAACTGGGAAGATCAGTATAACACTCATGTGGGAGATCACATCTGAACTAAGCTTTCAAGAAAGAGAGATCTATAATTTGGAAATAATTTGGAATACTTTCTGGAGATGGGGGACAAAATGTTAAAGGCACAGATGGAGATGGTATGCTATATGTGAGTAAGAAGTTATTCTGCCAGATAATATTACATGTAAGATGAAGTTAATTGTTTCACTATTCCTGGGAAGGTGTCATGGAGCCAGTTTGTAAAGGACTTTACATAACAGAGTATTTTATATTTGACCCTGAAAGCAACAGAAAGGCACAAGATATTGGGATAAAAATTAATATTACTTTGGCAGCTTTCTGGAGCATGCATTGATACACAGAAGTGCAGCAAGATCTAGGAACTTTGGCACAGGGTCTTGGACCACAGGCATCATGCATTCAGACTGAGATTTAGAGAAACAAGCCCAGCACTAGCCAAACTAAGCCAATGAGAATGATACTGTTTTCAAATAACTAATCAAGCCTTCTATTTGTGGGTGACAACAATGTGGATATGGTGGAAAAAATTCTCAAAAATTAGCCCACAAAAGAACCTTTAGCTACACACACACACACCTCAACATAGTAATATTTTTAAATCCAACAATTCTTTCTTTCAGCATTATCTGTTTTAATAGACATTAATCTGAGGCATTCTTTCTAGTTTTCACATGACTCCCTGGAAAAGAACTTCCAGAAAATCTTAATAACTCAAGGAAATAAATTACTAGGGCAAAATATGAATGAGCTGAAATAGAAAAAGAATATTAAAAATTCACAAAAAAAGGATAAGAATCTCCATTTTTTTCATCAATTCAAATTCTCAGAAAGTGATTAAAAATTGCCAACCAGGTCAAAGTTTGTACCATACCCTCCTCCTGAGACACCATTCATAACTCATTATAAAACAAAAGTTGAATTTCAGAAATTCCTCAACAGGTATGTTCACTCAAAACATCTGGACTTCTTTGAACTTTAAAAAAACCTGTTAACTGTAATTAAAGTAATGGTAATTAATATAAATTTGAAGACCCCTTTTTGTTATGACAAGTAATCAGGTACTTACTCCTTAGTAACTAATCAAACCTCTGTGAAAGAAACACAAGGTGTGAACTCTGTCTCCTGTTGCTGACATAACAGGAAGGGGTTTGCTGAAACAGGATGCCAATGCTGTATGTGTGTGTATATAAGAAAAACCCCAGAGAGGCATATTCAGAATTTTCTCCTGACAAGATCCGGGTGGAAGAAGCTGTTCTGTTGAGAGATCTGGTGAAGGCTGGAGTTGTTGCCTGGAAGGCTGAGATTCCTTCTGGGTCCTAGGGCCAGCCAAACTGCTGGAGGCCTGAGGAAGCATGACTAGGATGGCAAAATTTGTTTGTGGCTTGGTTGATCCTTGAATTCCTGGGAACAGAAATTGTGAAGGTTTTGAGATGCACTGGACCCTGTGAACTTCAACGTGTAGCAGGAACTGCCCAGAGGACTGGACAAGGACCTGGGAGCTGTCTGCCTCTGAATCCAGGTGACTGTTTGGTGGATTCAAGTAGGAGCTGGGACCATGGAAGGGGGATTCAGGGAACCTGAGAAACACCCGAGTCAAGATGAAGAGAACATCTCTCCTTGGATACTGAATGCTATGATGATAACCTGGTTTATTAGTGACCTAGGAGTAGGAGGCTTGTGTATTTTCTAATGATTGTACTTAGTGATTAATGATACTTAGTAATTGTGAATCTGAATAAGTGACTGAGTTAACTGGTGGAGGGTTTGTGTATTTTCTAATGATTGTATTTAGTGATTAGCAATACTTAGTAACTGACTGCTAAGTAAGTGACTGATTAAGTTAACCTAGTTGCCCCATGAGTGGAAGACTGACTTGTATTCTGAGATGACTGAATGGCTAAGTAAGGAGGCCAACCTCCTTAGGGACACCAGATGATTGTTCTTTTGTTCTTTATTCTAAATACTGTGACTACTGTTGTAAAAACTATGTGTCCATTTTAATGATATGCTATTGTGAACACTATATTGTGATTTTCTGTGATAAGATGTAATATCATGAAAACTGTATGTTGATTTGTCCTGAATGTTTTCATTTGATTTGTTCTTGAATACACAGAGTGTTCACTATACTGTGTAATCAGAACCTTAAAAGCTGTTCACAGTAGCATTCTTTTGGGAAGCTGCTCATGCATGGCGTTACAAAACACAATTTGAGATATATTATGATGATGTTTACCAAAATTGAAAAAAAGATTTGGGATTGTTGCCCATGACTCACAGGCTGGTTCATTCCTTTAGGTCATTAGGATTATAATTTTAGCAGGTGACACAATGTGATGTATTGAATCTTCCCAAGTCAGAGCCAGCTGAGTTTCAATACACATGAAACATCCTTTCTTGTACAAATATTCTTTTTTCTACAATGATAAAACTCTTCTTTCAATACTGCAAATGTACCACAAGAAGGAAAATAAAAGACGATCAACAGCAGAAGGAAAAAAAAAATACATGAAGGAAAGAGAAACATTAGGTATCATATATTGCCTTGTTGACTGTGAAAACTTCAGTAATCTCCCAGTCCTATTAATGAAGAAGAACCAGAAAGGCCCCTGAGCTACCCTGCCAAAATAAGGCCCACAGTAATATTAGAAAATTCCATTTTCTCCTGGAGCAGAATGTGAACATGAATTAGCAGTCAATTCTCATGCTTCCCTTGGCATGAATGTGTATCAGTCCCTTAATTGTGATCTGTACTAGAAGTCTGGGGTTCCTGATCCCTCCCTCCCTCCCAAACCTGGTTTTCTTTGCCCAAGTCAAGAATCCTTGGGGTTCTTGATGCCTTTGGACAGTCTAATGCCATGCAGGACCCCAAGAGACCTGTCCTATATCCATTCTCCCTGACTGCTTCCTTCATGTTGTATTTTCCCTCAGTGAAGTTGTTGATGTAACATTGCTCCCATGTTATGCTATTTTCTCTCTTGTGATACTTGGCTTCCCAGTCAAGCTAGTTTTGTCCTTAAAAGTATGGGCTATTGGACAGAGTTTGGACTGTCCTGCCTCCTAAAAATATAGACTGAACCTTTGGGAGGACTGGACTCAGAGGTGTGCTGGTTAATGTTGAACAACTACTTCTTGGGGGTGGGGGAGAAGTATACATACATACTTTTAAGTTTACCTGGATTGTCAATATTTTCTCTATCATTTAATTAAGTCTAGACAAGCAACAAAACAACAAAACAGGTTCTGATTTGTAATGTTGACAATATGCAAAGTGTAAATGACAACACTGACAAGGTCACAATTGGCTATGGACTTGGGCCTCTCTCCTTCTCCTCAATACCAGGACTGTGACTAGACCCCTGGCCCAAACCATATCTTTGTCAGAGTTAAGTATTACTTTTATAGTTTGGTTCTGCTCTGAGAATCTCTGGTGTATTTTACTCTTGCCTTTATCAACTACTGCTTTTTAATATTCTGACCAGTGTTATCACTGCTATAGGAAACTGTCAGTGAGATAATATCTTCTATCAATGCAAGTCAGCACTTGCTCTGTAATTTATAATATGAGAGAATTGTTTGGGGGGTACTGAGAGAAAAAAAAAGACTGGCCAAGGTCACACAGCTAGCATATATCTGAGGCAGAACTTAAATACAGGTACATCCTGATTTTGAAGTCACTCTATTACACTACTCAACATCTCTCAACAATTGTTTATCTTGAATAAATAATTTGTTTTACGTAAAACTTATTTTTGCATTTTTTCAAACACTTTTTCCTTGATGTTTCTTTTCTGGAGTTAGAAAACAAGAGAAAAGACAATACTGTTCCTACTTTGCCATGGAAAATCTGATTATGTTATTCTTCTCATCTAATCATGAGTAAATAAGTTACTTACAAGGATAATTTCAATTTTATAACTTCTAAGTCCTGCAAGTAATGGTTTTCAAAGCTGTTGTTAGAAAAATCTATTGTTTAAAAATCCAGCGATATTTATTTCTAAAAGTTTTTAATTGTTTGAATGTAATTAAACAAAACTGACTTTAATTAGTGAGTTCACACTAAGGAATAATTGATAAACATGATTACTGCTAGCAGTCACACATAATAAATACTAAAAATAAGAATTTATATTTAAAAAGTAAAATTGAAGGGAATCTGCCGTCATTAATATTGCTAGAAAACCTGAAAATTTAGGTATTACCAGAATGACATAATGATTTTAAACTCAAATATAATATTTGCTCCCAGAATAAAAATAAATATCATTGATCTTTTTAGCATAATGTTAAAGAATATTTAAAATAATTTGCAGTATGTTTTGTCATGTAACTGCTCACAGTTATGATATGGTACTTAATGATACTGAACAGGTTTTGAAAATGTGGTGCTTACTTTATTTTTTAAAAGACCTTTGCTCATCTCTATGAAAAAAAATGATATTTCTCAGAAGCTAATGTGAAGACAAGTTTGTTATCTGTTGCCAAGAAAGGGATCAAAAATCTCATACCTTTCAGATGCCAATAAATTGCAAAGAAAAAGCAAAAAGCCAATAACAAGGAAAGTGACTTTTAAGAAATAATAATATAATCCAGAATTGTAAAATGAAAGAAATGCTTTTGTTCTTTTAATTGTTTCGTTTTGTCTTTTTCAGAGAGCACTCTTATTAAAAAGGTGCTAAAATACTTCTAATAAACGTAATATGCAGGAAATATGGTAAAGGTGAAGAGAAGAAAACTGATGATATTCAATCTAGAGGAACAAAAACATAATAACTTCCTCCAAAAACATAAAGTAAAGCTAGAAGGAGATCAGGGACCAATAAATGTCATTAGTCAAAGACTACCAACAAGAAGGAACAAGCTTAAGATGCAGTGGGGAAAAATTATGCTAAGTATTAAAAAAAACTTTTAAATATCATTTAAGGAATAAAACATGCTGCCCAAGGAAATTATGGAATCATTATCATCATTCAAAAATAGACATTAAAAGAGACAGTTTGGAGAATGAGGAGGAAAAATAAAACTTGTCATACTGCTGCTACTAGATAGATCATTAGAAATAACCATCTTATCTAAAGTATACACTGAGCATTTTGTTTTGAGTACAGGGACTATTAAAACTCCTGTATATGCAAGAAGATGTAATGTAACACTTTAATTTAAAAGAGAGAAAGAAAAAAAAATACTTTTAAAAGACACAATGTAAAATTAAGAAAATATGAAACTGAAAGTGCCAGATAATCCAGTTGATTCAAGAATTCTTCTCACTAAAAAAAGAAATAAAAAGCTTGATAGACCAGGATAACTGTGGGTTCAAATTTGTCACGGTAAATGAATGAACTCTGGAAATTTTTGGAACTCCTAGTACCCTGTGGGTGGTTAAATATTTTTTAATGATGCTGATGATGCTGATGATGTCTTAATGCCATTCTTACAAAAATTCAAAGTCCATTTGTTTTTATCATTTGGGATCTGAAGCTTCCAGGAAGCTGGGTGTAATGGAACAATTACTCAGATGACAGTGAGGAGAAGTGTGTTCCAATCTCTGGCCTACAACCAACATGCTGTGTGACTTGGGGGTAAAGTCATTTTGAGATTCTATGTCTGAGTTTCCTCACTTATAGATAATCATTTTCAGCTCTAATGGTGATTCTTGAAACATCCAAAAAGAAACTCAGAACATAGCAGCCATATCGCCTCTGAAATTTCAAATTTAAACTTATATAAATTGTTACTCAAATCCACTGGACTTTAGAAATCATATTTTCTTGAAAAGATTTAAATACTCATTTAACCCCTCTGTGCCAATTGTGTCTGTCATATTGTCTTTATTAATTTTTAAAAAAATCATTCACACATGTGCTTCTTTCAAGTATACACGCAAGTTAACTTGCTTCTGGAAGTAGAAAATAAAAACCTTGTTGTTTAGTCATGTCCAACTCTTCATGACCCCATTTGGGATTTTCTTGGCAAAGATCCTAGAGTGGTTTGTGCTTCCTTCTCCAGCTCATTTTACCAATAAGGGAACTGAGTCAAACAGGGATAAATGATTTGCACAGGATCACACAGCTAATAACTTTCTGATGCCAGATATGAACTCAAGAAGATGCGGCTTAGCTGATTTCAGGCCCAGGACTCCATCCATTGTGCCACATACCTACCTCACAGAAATCTTACAGGAAAAAGAAAAGAGGAGAGGAGAAAAGAAAGGAGAAGAAGGGAAGGGAGAGGAGGGGAGAGAAGAAAGGAGGAGAGGAGAAGTGAGGGAAGGAGAGGAAAGAAAGAAAGGAAGGGAGGGAAGGAGGGAGAGAGGGAAGGAATGAGGGAAGGAGGAAGTAAGGAAGAAAGAAAGAAAACCACTTAACTACAATATCAAATGGTTCCTGATTACCCTTTTAACTGTTAAAAATGTTCCAATACTGTTAAGTAACACATATTCAAAATGTTGAATATTTAACAAATCACTTCTCTCAAGTACAAAATTTAAACAAATATTTTTGTTAATTCAGTTGTAACCCTTAAATAAGTGTTGGTACCAAGGACCCAAAGGCATTAATAGGTACAAAGGGGATTAATTTACAATTGTAATTTTCCATTCTATATTTTAATTAGTCCTATTTTATTCTCTAATTTAAACAAAAAAAACAGCAAATTTTATATTTACCTTGCATGCTCTAATATATTTAATCATGACAGGTATCAAATTCATTTATTATTGAGTTACGTTGTCTGCTTTAGAGAAAATCACAATACATGGATTTTAAAAACATATCAATTAATATTTAGTGACTTTCTGCTACATGGAAAGGACAGGTAGCATTATGACAGGCATTGAAGATACAAAGCTATGATCCATGCCCCCAACAAATTTGCAATGTGTTTGGGGGGGGAGATAGGTTATATACATAAAAATATAATATGTCACTGATGTTGAGCTAGAATGGAACACAGGGATGCTTTAGTTTAAACATTCATCTAATAAATGAAAAGACTGAGGAATATAGAAAAGACTTGCCAAAGATTACATAGGTCATATTAGGTGGAGCCAGTAATCAAACCCTGTGGCTTTGACTTCCAGTCCTGCTCTTTTGCATCTATACAAATCTGCCTGCCCTTCTTAGACTATAAAACAAATGAATTCTACAAATAATAAATAGTCTTAAACTTCATCTAGCAAAATCTCTTTTGGAATCTTAGGTGAAGGTTTCACAGAACAAATAGGATCTGAGCATGTTTTTAAAGGGAGGGTAGGATTTAGATTAGTTGAAGCAGGAGGAAGGCTGCATGTATAATAACTAATTATCCTTCATTTCTGAATAATTTTGTCTCTCAGTAAAGGACAAGATTCCACCTGGAGTAAGAAAATACTCACAATTAAAAAAAATGCCAACTCATTTTATATAGAACATATAAAACCTAATTACTAACCTTTTAATGGATGATATTACACTTCCGTAGCCATTTTATTTTTGCTCAGCAGAGCATTATTGCTCTATTATCTGCATGATCAAAGTAAACCTAAATGATGCCATATAAAAAATAATACTTTGATATAAAAAAACACGGAGGGAAGAAGAACAAAATTTCACCTATTTCTTAGGAATAAAATCAAGTTATTAAAGGACAGAAAAGTGATTCCTCTTCTCCATTATCTACTTTCCTTTTTTTTCCCTAGACACTCCCTTATGATTCCTTTGGTGGAGGGAGCCTCCAGTGAGGCAACTTTGTACAGTCAATTTTAAGGGTTTATAGGGACATAACATTTCAATACATCAATTACAAAAAGGTGGTTTAACATTCAAATTAATTATTTGATATAAGCAATTTTATTGTAGGCCAGAATCTGGTTCTAACTAAATAAATTATTCCTTCTATTTGCCTCATTTTAATAGTATTTTGTTCAGGGCAGAAAAAGAGAATCATGACAAAATAAAAATAGACTTTTTTCACTTCTAAAAAAAGTACAACACCTAAACTTGGATAATTTTAACTTCATATCTAACTGGATAATTATTGACATTCATTAAAAGATAAATTGTATTAATTATTCATGCAAATTGGACAATATTGTAGATTGCAGAGGCTTTCTGTTGAAATCTGTAATCAGGGACTTATATTTATTTTATTGATTTTGACTAGGAAAAAAAAAAACACCCACAGGATCACAATTGGAGTTTTCAGTAAATGACAATTCATTACAAGCCTTCCCCCAATATGTTAAAATATCATTTCTTATAGGTTCCTGACAGCCCGAGGGCAAACAAGGTTCTTTGTCAATTTATGGCTAAGTTGATACCTATATAGGTCCTCTGAGAATACAGTAAGCTCCAAGTAATGTCCATTTCCTTTATGCTGCATTTGGGCTTTTGAGAGTGATATCCTCTTAGGTGGGTTATCTGTCTCCTAGACTCATTAACATGGATACATAAAATGAAAAGTGATGAGCTTTTTGGGTGGACTCACTATTTGCCACATTAAAAGCTAATTTATTTTAACTTAGTGTGACCTTAACTATTTTTAAAGGAAAAGACTTTCAAGGGGATAGGACAAGCTCACTTAAAATAATTTATGCAATTACAAATATCAGAAAAATACCCCATACCTACAACCTAGTAACTTTAGGTAGCCACCTATCCTATGGTCATTATGTTGTATGCCTGTGAGCCTAGTAGCCATGGACTCACCACAAGTTATATGAATGTGAAAGGAAGGTGAACTCTCAAAGGCGCATCAAACCACAACAATTACCTTACCACAGACTCAAACTCACAGGCCTGGGAGTAGGGTATAAGAATCAGGGGTGCCCAGCACCATGTATACATTTAATTGAATGTCTAAAAGACTTTTAGCATGTCACCTGGCTGAGGAAATAATATTTAGGGTTTGTAATTTCCATTCTCAAAAAAAGACTAAATTAATGGCATGACACATAGAGCATTACATTCTGAAAAGTACTTTCTTAAAACCATTTATATGCTTGTGCTTCTCTACAACTAAATCATGTTCACAAATCTCTCTATATACATCTTTTTAATTTCATATAGGATCTCATTCAGATAGCTTGAATTCTCTAAATGCAATATCCATATGTTACCAGAATTAAACATAAATTACATCTTAAAATAAGAATACAATGTAATACCTTCCAATTTCTAAGGATCGTACTAAAATTTCCATGTGGTAAGGACCAACTGGCTTGATAATTATTAAAGAACCATAGGAAAAGTAGAAATACTGCCAAAAACACAAGGGCAAATCTTACTTTCATGAAAAAGAATCATACAAGGTCTGAAATAAGTCACTGTGCCACATAACACCATTTAAGGATTACATCAAAGGAGAAAGATGAGTCCAAAGACATATCAGGGGGGAAATGAGCCTCAGAAGAATGAAGGCTACTGAGTGAAGCTGACAGAGAAAGGCTCTAGTCTCATTGCATGCTGTATCACAGCCTCTAGTTTTTTCTGCTTCATATCCCTAGACTCCCTCATATCTCCTATCTTTTGTAATCTCCTGCCTCGAAAAGTTACAAAGCTATCTTTCTTTTTACACAAACTGCTCTTACTCTTGGGGCCACAGAATATTTTTGTGATATATGGATATCTGGTTGTCCAAATCAATTCAAAATTCATTTCTTATTTAAGGTACTGTACTAGGCTCTAGGGATACAAAGAAAGCTCGCTATACAATGCAGCTTATTCTCAAGGACCTTGCTATTTACTTGGGAAGAAGGTAACAAAGAAGTTATACAAATAACCATGATACAGGGAAGAGTGTCACACATTTAAAATAGAAGCTTAAGAAAGTGTTATAAGAGTTTTGAGATGAATTTTTCACTTTCAACTGAGGATCAGGGAAGGCTTAATGTGACCATAATGTTGTACTTCTAAGAAAGGGAGGAATTTCAACATAGGGAGCTTGAGTAGTAGGGGAAGGCTACATCTCTGGCATGTAGGATAAGTATAGGTATGGAACAGGATTTGATCAATCAACTATTGAAAAATACTTGGATTCAGAAGTGGAATCAGAAGAGGTCAATTAGTTCAACACGCTTATTTTATAGATTATGAAAATGAAGTTCACAGGGGTGATAAGCGACTGTTGAGATGATAAGAAATAGAAATGGAACCCAAAGCCAAGCCCTCTGACTACAAGTTTAGACCTTTGATCTCTGCAAGATGCAAGAGATAAGGGATGGAGGAAGATTGGAATACTCTTCACCATCAATTCAATCAGAAGATGTCCATCATTATATTAACACTTTTTCCTGATGTTTCTCTTAAACTTTAGATCATAGTGCTATTGTTTCCCCAGTTACTGATATTAAAAACTTGCTGTTAACCTTGACTCATCCTTCTCTCCACATATCGTTATTCACCAAGTCCTGTCTTCACTACCTGCATAGAAACTTAAATCTCTCCTCTACTCTCCAATCCCACTCATATAGCCCAAGTACTATAGTGCTCTTATCTCTCTTCCTGACAAAGACAAAACACTAATGATTTCTACATCTATACTTTCTGTCCTCTAACTTTTTTTATACATCTTTTCCAGTTTAATTTCCCTAATATACAGGTGAAATAACATTTCCTTGTCCAAACATTTTCAATGACTCCTTATTGGCTACAAATAAAATCTTGACTCCTATGGTTAGCATTCAATTTTCACCATAATCTGACTCCCACTTATATTTCTCACTTCATTTGACAACTCTACCCTTTCATGTGCATTATGTTCCAAGCAACTCATTGTATTCATTGTTTGTTTTTTTTGCAGGGGGAGGGGAGTTGGGGTTAAGTGACTTGCCCTGGGTCACACAGCTAGTAAATGTCAAGTGTCTGAGGTCATATTTGAATTCAGGTCCTCCTGATTCCAGGGCTGGTGCTCTATACACTTGTATTCACTTTTATTGAAATGGATTCTAAGTTTTTCTCCATTTTTTTCCTTCCTTTTATTCTTACCATTTTCTCTGCCTGGACTATTCGCCCTAAAGTATCTCTGTCAGTTGAAATTTTATATATCCTTAAAGAATCAACTCAAAAGTCATCTTCTACATCTAACTTTGAAGTATGCCAATCCAGAAATGAACCCTCCCTCTATGTTATAGCACTTCAAAATTCTTATGCACTTTCACCCTCTAAATCAGTGGTTCTCAACCTGTGGGTCACAACCCAGAAAACACATATTTCTGTACTCAACACCATGTTACTCTATCCGTCTCCAGGCGGTCTGCCCACATGCAGACACGCCTATATATGAGTATTAAAGGATCGCAGTACTGGAAGGTTGAGAACCACTGCTGTAGATTATATGTATCATATTCTCTTCTCCTTCTCTTACTATATTTGAAAATTCCTTTCTCCCTCACTTCTAGCAATATATATGGTAGATATACATAAATATTAGTATTAAAAGTGTTTAATTAAAAATTGTGCAGGACCAGATCAGTATAAATGCTTGCTGTATGATTTCAACCAATCCCTCCACAATTAATGTGCGAGAATTTATGTTATGTTCTTGTTGGTTTCCAAACATATTCTCCTCAGTGTCAGTTTCATATTCCTAATTTGCCAACGCCCTGTCTCCTCTTTGATTCTCAAAAGATAACTTCAACTTCTATTGAGATGAATGTCCTGATCTAACTCATTTTTTTAGCTTTTTTTTTTGTATCATGTATCCCTTTGTAAGTCAAGCAAGTCAATTGATGCATTCTAAGAATATTTTATATTAATTAATATATTTTTAGTTTTCAACATTCATTTCCACAAAATTTTGAGTTTTAATTTTTCCCTATCTTTGCCCTACTCCCACCCCAAAATAGCAAGCCTACTGAATACCCAATCTGTTCTCCCTTATATCCTCCTCCATAACCCCTCCTCCTAACTCTCTAGTAGGGCAAGATGGCTTTCTATACCCCAGGGCCTATATATCTTATTTCCCAGTTGCATGTAGAAAGCAAATGTTTTTTTTTTTAACATTTGTTTTTAAAACTTTGAGTTCCAAAATTTTTCCCTTATTCTCTCCTCACCAGCCCCCACTGGGAATATAAGCAATTCAATATAGGTTGCACATGTGTAGTTACCCAAATCATTTCCATAACTGTCATATTGTGAAAGGCCAACTACACTTCCCTCTATCCTATCCTGCCCCCCACTTACTCTATTTTCCCCTTTGATCCCATCCCTTTTCAAAAATGTTTGCTTCTAATTACTCTCTCCCCAAATATGCCCTCCCTTCAATTATCCCTCTTCTTATCCCCTATACCTCCCTATTTTCCTGTAGGGTAAGATACCCAATTAAGTGTTTCTGTTATGCCTTCCTTAAGCCAAATTCAATGAGAGTAAGATTGTCCAATTTCCTTTCACCTTTCTGCTCTTCCCATCCATTGTAATAGTTTTCTCTTGCTTCTTTTATATGAGATAATTTACCCTAATCTATCTCTCCCTTTCTCCTTCTCCCAATAAATTCTTCTCTCACCTCTTAAATTTTATTTTTGAGATATCATCCCTTCATATTCAACTCATCCTGTGCCCTCTGTCTGTGTATACATGAACATACATATGCCTACACTCACATATATATTTCTATACACCTATACCCTTCTATAAATACATATATATGTATGTATACAGATACATACATATATATCCCCTTCAACAATCCTCATACTGAGAAAAGTCTTATTAGTTACAATTATCATTTTTCCATGTAGGAATATAAATAGTTCAACTTTTATTAAAGTTCCTTATGATTTCTTTTCCCTCTTTACCTTCTCATGCTTCTCTTGCTTCATATATTTGAAAGTCAGATTTTCTGTCCAGCTCTGCTTTTTTCATCAATAATGCTTGAAAATTCACTATTTCATTGAATGACCATATTTTGCCCTGAACCATTATACTCAGTTTTGCTGGGTAGGTGATTCTTGGTTTTAGTCCTAGCTCCTTTGACCTCCAGAATATCATATTCTAAGCCCTTTGATCCCTTAAGGTAGAAGATGCTAGGTCTTGTGTTATCCTGGTTGTGTTTCCACAATACTCAAATTGTTTCTTCCTGACTGCTTACAATATTTTCTACTTGACCTGGGAACTATGTAATTTGGCTATAATATTCCTAGCTGTTTTCTTTTGGGGATCTTTTTCAAGAGGTGATAGGTGAATTCTTTCCATTTCTATTTTGCCCTCTGGTTCTAGAATATCAGGGCAATTTTGTTTGATAATTTCTTGAAACATGGTATCTAGGCTCTTTTTTGATCATGGCTTTCAGGTAATGCAATAATTTTTAAATTCTCTCTCCAGGATCTATTTTCCAGGTCAATGCTTTTTCCAATTAGATATTTCACACTGCCTTCTATTTTTTCATTTGTTTGGATATGTTTCATAGCATCTTGATTTCTCATAAAGTAATTAGCTTCCAATTGCTCCAGTCTAATTTTGAAGGAGTTATTCTCTTCAGTGAGTTTTTGAAATTTCTTTTTCATCTGGCCAATTCAACGTTTTAATGCATTTTTCTCCTCATTGGTTTTTTGGGCCTCTTTTTCCATTTGAGTTAGTCTATTTTTTAAGGTTTTATTTTCTTCAGTGTATTTTTGGGTCTCCTTTACCAAGAAGTTGACTTGTGTTTCATTATTTTCTTGCATCATTCTCATTTCTCTTCCCAATTTTTCCTCCACTTCTCTTACTTGATTTTCATAATCCTTCTTGTGTTCCTCCATGGCCTCTACCCAGTACATATTTTTCTTGGAGGCTTTTGATTCAAGAGTTCTGACTTTCCTGTCTTCCTCTCACTCCATGCTTTGATCCTTTTTGTCCCCAAAAAATGATTTTATGGTGCTTTACCCTAATCTATCTCTCCCTTTCTCCTTCTCCCAATAAATTCTTCTCTCACCTCTTAAATTTTATTTTTTAGATATCTTCCCTTCATATTCAACTCATACTGTGCCCTCTGTCTGTGTATACATGACCATACACATCCCCACACTCACATATATATTTCTATATACTTACACCCTTCTATAAATACATATATATGTATGTATACAGATACATACATATATATGTGTGCTTTCTGTGCTTGCTCATATTACCAGTCAATTACGTGTCATTTGAGCTCTTTGCCACAGTAGAACTCTGCTTCCAGAGTGGAGAGAGCTTTGTCCCAAATCGTTGGGGTTTTCACAGCTGCTGAAGCTCTTAATAGGGCACTGTCTCTACAGCCCCCACATACTCTGGCTCACTGGTCACAAATCTAAGGATCACCACCCAAGACTGTGATCCAGATCCAAGCAGGTTAAAGCAAGAGCAATTACCCTCTGAATGACCCATTACAATCTGCAGGCCAGGAGCTCCTGAGGCAGTCACATGTCTCTGATGCTTCTTGCTCCAGGGCAGGAGCCAGACAATACTCTTCTGTCCAGCCCTGTTCCAAGAGAGTTCCACACTGACCTTTTACTTTGGCGTTTATGGGTTGAGAAGTCTGGAAGCCACCACCATTGCTGGTTATTCACTCTGCTGAAGTCTGCTCTGGCCACTGCTGGTTGGGGCCACCCTGTGGCTCCTGCGGGACTGTGTTTGCTGAGATAGACCTTTCCTGTTGGCCTGCCAGGTTGTCTTCAGTGGGAGATTTGTTTCTCTCTATCACTTTATGGGTTCTGTAGCTTTAGAATTAGAGTCTTTTTTTTTTTTTTACAGGTATTGGAATTTTTTGGAGCCGTAACCGATGCCAACTTTGTACTTCTACTCTTACATCTTGTCTCCACCCCCCAACAATATTTTTAAATGTGCAAAATGCATATGATTCAAATGCATAGAATTACAAAATTTACCATTTTTTTTAAAGATAAAAGACCTCAGGTTATAAAATCTGTTCTAGAGAGAGATTACAACCTATTGGCTTTTAATATAGTTCATTGACTTGGTCAACTTTCGTCCCTTAACACCTTATATTGAGTTACTTTCTACATTCTCTGTCATCATCACACTTCCACAATTCTAAACACAAATGCATTCATTGATAGGAAAACTGGAAATCAGCCTTGTGGAAACCAGGCATAGAAAAACACCTCATATAATATGCCAAGGTAAGCTAAAAATGTGCACATTATTTAGGTATGAAGGGTGATATTATAAGCAAATTAGAGGAGCATGGAAAAAAAATTCTTATCAGATATATTGATAAAGGAAGAGTTCATGATCAAACAAGACACTGAAAGGATCAATGGCGTTAAACTGGATAATTTTGGTTACATGAAATTAAAAAATGTTTCCAGCAAAACCAATGGAACCAAAATTAGAAGAAAAGCAGGAAACTGAGTGAAATTTTATGGTAATTTTCCTTGATGAAGGTCTCATTTCTCAAATATATAGGGAACTGAGCCAAATGTATAAAAATAAGTGTTATTCCCTGCTGATAAATGATAAAAGAATATGAACAAACAGCTTTCAGAAAAAGAAATCAATGTTATCAATAATCATATTATAAAAGCTCTAAATCAATAATAATTAGAAGAATGAAAATTAAAACAAACCTGAGGTACCACCTCATACATATTCAATTAGCTAACATGACAGAAAAGGAAAATGTCAAATACTGTGGAAGATGTAGGAGAGAGGATATGGGAAAATAAATATGCTAATACGATTTGGTGGGAACTCTGAAGTGGTCCAACCATGCCATAGAACAATTTGGAATGATCACCAAAGTGCTATAAAACTGTGCATACATTTTGATCCACAAAAATGTCTAGTAGTTCTATATCCTAAAGAGATCAAAAGAAAAAGGCCCCTGTATAAAATACACACGCAAAAATACTCATGTATCCATATGTATAAAAACATATATATCTGTGTATACACACACATACAGAAAATGAGGAGAAGCAGTAGAACATCATACCTGCAATACTATAATACTGTAAAACTGATCAACTGTGGAAGACTTGTCTGCTCTGATTACTACAATAATCCAAGATACTTCCCAGTGAAAGAACTGATGAACTTTGAGTGGAGACTGAAGCATATTTCCTTTCATTAAAAAATATATATATATATATAATTTCTTGCCTTTTTTTTTTCTTTTTGCAACACAGCTAACACGGAAATATGTTTTGCATTACTTCATGTTATATAATACATATAGTATTTCTTGCCTTTTCAATTGGTGGAGGAAGGTAAGAGGGTGGGAAAGAATTTAGAACTGAAAATAAAAAAGGGAGCA
>CM053587.1:119504972-119542198 GCA_028646515.1 Pseudochirops corinnae
AGAAATTGTGGTACATTATTGTGCTATAAGAAATGGGGAGGAGACGGTCTTCATATTCACCTGGACAGCCTTATAAAAACTGATGCTAAGTGAGAAGAGCAGAACCAGGAAAAATTTGTACACAATCACAGACACATAGTATGTTTGGACCAACTTTGATAAACTGCATTCTTCTCAGCAATGCATAGTTATAAGACAACTCTACCAGTATCAGGATGGAAGGATATATCTACATTCAGAGAAAGATCTAGAAATAACAGAGTTTAAATGGAGACTGAAGCCATCCACATGCTAGCATTCTTTTCCATGTTTGGTTTTATTTCTTTCTTGTCCTGGTTCACTCCATTGGTTACAACCCTTCTATATAACCAGACTAATGCCCAATTTGAAAATATTTGCAGATCTAATATTTGACTGCATGCCACTATGAGGGTGGGGAGAGGGAGGGGAGAAAATGTGAAACTCAAGAGATTATGGAACTGAATCTTATAAACTAAAAGTAAATAAACAAATGAAATTAAAAAAAAATACATCCTCATTCTATGTTTCTCTCTGCCTTTGGCTATCTGTCTGTCTCTTTCCTATTGCTCCCCACCCCTCTCCTCTCTGCTTTCTCTCTCTTCTCTTTCTGTCCTTTAGATTGGTTGGCAATGGTGACAGCAATAGCTAATTTCATAACTGAGTCAGCAGCTGAGAAGTATAATGAACACTATTTGTAGAAAGAAAAAGTGATTAAACCTATTAAACACTTGGTATCTTCAGCCTGCTTGAATAACACTTCCCTGAGGGAGGGAAATCCCAGAAAAGGCCATGACTGTAACCATCAGAGATGATTCTTTTTAGTTTAAGGAGATGGTGCCTGAAAATGGAATTTGGATTGTTAGAACACAACTCTAAGTATAAAAATTGTGGCCTCTTGTTCATGGTTGGGGTTCACACAAAAAGGGATGATTAAAGTATATTTTCCTATAGTCTAACAAGTAAAATCTAAATGAATTTAAATGAAAAATCATGGTGAGTGGAAGAGTAAGCAGCTTACAAAGTTTTACCAACCAAGATAGCATAAACAGAAGATTGCCCATTTGGCAATCTTGTGAAGCCTATGGATCTCTTTTCAGAGTAAAGTTTTAAAATAAAGAAAACAAAATACATGAGATTACACAGAACCAAAGGCTAATGAAAACAGAACTTCATTACCCAACCATGCATCCAACTTCTCAGGTATCCTGAGCAGGGTCTATCCACTCCAAAGAATCTCTTCCTTAGTAAGATACCTCACTATCGTCTATTTTTTTTCGAGTTCAGATAAACAGCTTCCAAAAAAGCTAACCTTCTACTGTGGGACTTTCCTTCTATACATCATCTCTGGCATTTCTGATTTTTTTTTTCACTATCTCAAATTACTTCTACTTGGGTTCTATACAACATAAAAATTACCTGTCCTAGAAAACTAAACCAGACACTGATCAACAAAACTCAGTATTAATTTGTCCTAGTTTTATCCTCAAACTATCAGTAGATTTTTCTCCATTTCATCACCAGACTTCCTGAGTCAGCCATAGATGGATAGACAGACATACACATACACACATGCATGTATTCATGTATGTATGTGTGTATGTAGTGGTGCCTCTAGTTCCCCAATCCAACTCAGAATATATACCTTAACTACTGACAATGTGTAGAATACTCAACCAGGTGCTGGTGAAAATGAAAATTTCTGGCAAACCAGGACCCAAACTTTCCTAAAAGTTACTTAAGTATTCCTCCTTCTTTGCATAATCAGTTGCCCACAACATTCCAACTTACTTTACCAAATGTCTTTATTTCACTTATTAACAAATCAATTAACCCTTTTTCTCAGTTTTCATTCATTTTGCCCTGTCAGCCCATTCAAAGTTGGTGGACAATTGCTCCCTGATATATTCTCATCTGTTGTCTCTTTTAATACTATACTACTGTTATTTTCCTGACCTTATTCTACCACTTCTCCCTTTTCCACTGATTCTTATTTTCCCACCCCTTTCTTTTCTGTATTTATCAAAGTTTATTCCCCTATACTCTTTCTTTCTCTTAGAATATTTTCCTCCTTAAAACATTTATTCTCACAGATAAATCTCTATACTTTGTTGGTGATTTCCACATTCATATCCCCAGTTCTAACTGCTTGCCATTATTTTCAAATTTCTTCCTGAAACTTCTATTTGATTTGCCGTTTCCTCAAACTCAATATGTTCAAAGCTCAAATCGTATTTTAGGAAGCTCTCTATATTTAGAGTCAGATAGTAGATTTGAATCTTGACTATGTTATTTATTTACCTTTGTGACTTTGGGAAAGTCACAGAATAACCTGTTCTTCAGTTCCCTCATCTGCAAATGAAGAGGTTTTATGTCAATTTATGTTTATGTTTACTTTTTTTTATGAATGCCACGATCTCATTATTCTCTGCCTCTTTTTTCAAACTGTTCTCTATTGCTTCCCTCTCTGTTTTGATTTCCACTGCCAAGGTAACAGCCTCCCTATTGAGTTCCTTGTTTTCAATGCCTCTTCTCTTTGCTACCAGATTGCTTTAAGTCAAAGTGAATTCATCAACATGAAGATTCCCTCCAGTGACAGAAATTTAAATTCCCTTATGCCTTAGTAAATAGTTTTTATGAGTTATTAAATTAGAAGCACTCAATACAATAACTGTAATGAGGGTTCCTTGAGTTCAAGCAATTTAAAAATGAGAATTGATCAGTTTCTCCTACTCATTTTAATCCCTTCATTTGGAAGCAAATACCTTTCCAAATGTGTAGCAGTGTGGTAACCCAAGTGTCCAAATCGGGGAGGCCAAAACGAAACTCATGCACAAAATTTACAAATCCAAAGGATGTTGATTTAAGCATATTTAGTGTAGCTATCTGAAGAGAGTAGTGGCATATTGCTAGCTCCCCAATCTGTATTTAAATCAGGGTGATGGTGTGATAGTTTGTTATTTTCATTATATCACTTCTCTTTGTATATTCTCCCTGTATTATTTTTTTTCTTTCATCCATATTACTCTTATTTTTGCATAGATGTTATAAGCTCCTTGAGGACAAGAACTATCTTTTCTATCAGGCATCTAGGTGACACAGTGGATAGAGTGCTGGGCCTGAAGTCAGGAAAACTCTTCCTCCTGAGGTCAAATTTGACCTCACATGCTTATTAGCTGTGCGACTCTAGGCAAGACACTTTACTTCATTTGCTTCAGTTTCCTCATTAGTAAAATGAGCTAGAGAAGGAAATGGCAAACCCACTCAAGTATCTTTGTCAAGAAAACTCCAAATATTGGCACAATGACTGAAAAACAAGAGCACCTCTTTTATGCCTGTTTTTAAAAAATGTGACAACATACTGCTAGGCATATATTTAATAAATAATTACATTAATCATTATTGCTGTCCCTAATACAATACAAGGTTTTTATTTTGTTTTATTTCCTGCTTAGGTCTTCAGTATAGTGTGATTGACTGAAAAGTCATTTGGTACAAAGGTTTAATCTGCTCAAACTATTGAGAAGACTTAAGGAGACTGAGGATCCCTTACCAGTCAGTGGAATGTCCTTTAAAATTATGTGATTAAGTATAGAGATAAGCAAGATGTTTCTCTTTGTGTAAACCATCAGCTTTGTCCTATGAAGCTACACATTGCTAGAGAAAGACACAAACTAGGCCAGTTGGGTGTATTATAAAGTCACATTAAATAAATTCATCAAGGCCCTCACTGACAATAATTTCATGGAACTATTATTGACCTACCACATGTTTCATATTCAAGGTAATAACCTAACCCATAACTTTCTACATACTTAGTAGGTGATTTCATTGATAAAAAGCATCTGATGTGAGTTTCCTTAACTCTTTCCCTCTATATCTCAGAACCTCTTTAGATAATCCTTTCTCCCTTTCCTATAATTTAAAGGAAGATTTGTTTCTTCATTGGCAAAGTTTCCACTACTTTTTTTTTCACCCTCCTACCTTTTAGACTCTCTTGCTCCATCAATTATCCCTACTCTCAATTGCATCATCAATCTCTTTCTCTCCACTGACTTCTCCTTGACCTAAATAAGCGTTCCTAAGTCCCCATTGTCATTAAAATATACACTTTACACTATGTTCTGCTAACCCTTTACACTAATGTTTGATTTTTCTCTTCCCTTTCATTTCCTAGGGAGTGCACTCACTATACTGCCTTATCAACCTCTCACAAATGAGGCTTTCTTATTTGGGTTCTACTACTCTACTACATAGCTTTCTGAAAGAATAACTTTTCCTAAGATGCTGATATCCTCTCAAGATCCTTTCCCATTGATTACTTACTTTCCAAATACAATGGTCTTAAGAAAAAAAATGAAAGAAAAATAATTTCATCCAGTTTCATTGTTTTAAAACAATGGATAGTGATACCTACTCCCTCTTTTCTTGATTTTTTCTAGTCTGACTGGTTAATTGAATTTTCCTGATTCTCCACCTACCTACTATTTGCTATCTGTTTTTCCACCTTTGTACACCCTTCTTTCTCCTCTTGTCACCCATATATTTCCCAAATATTTTATCTTGGATCGCTTTTCATATCTTTCTGTACTTATTCTCAAGATTCCACATATTACCTGCATTATAAATAACTTTCTAGAATTCTATCTCTACACATCACTCCAAAGGTCACTTTCCCATGTCTTTTCTGATCACCTGAATGACTGGTACTTCACTGTGACTCAAAATAAATTTTATCATTTTTCTTTAAAACTTGGAGCTCATGTGCTTACATTTGCTTACTGATATCACCATTCTTTCAATCATCCAACCTCTACTCCCCTATATATGATTTTTTTAAAAACCACTTTATCTTCTATATTCAACTTGTATCCTTTTAACTTTTTTAAAATTTTTTTGGAGGGGGGAAGGCAAAGCAATTGGGTTAAACAAGGTTACACAGCTAGTAAGTGTGTCAAGTTTCTGGGGCCGGATTTGAACTCAGGTTCTCCTGATTCCAAGGCTGGTGCTCTATTCACTGCATCCTGCCCCTTTTTTTAACTTTTTGTCCAAAATAACTCTTATATTCTTCCCTCCACCGTTAAGTTCTACAGTCATCAGCCTATGCCAGGACTGTTTCTTGTCTGGGCTACTGGAGTTGACACCTACCAAGTCCCTTCCCCTTCCCTTCTAATTCTTTCTGTGCTACTACCAGATTAATCTTCCAAATCTACAAGTATAATCACATCATTCAAAAATCTTCAATGGCTCTTTATTACCTACCATACTTGCTCGTATGACAATAAAAGGAGTCCACAAATTGGCATTAACCTATTTTTTTCATCCTTGTCATACAATATTCCCCATCCAAGGATTCTTTGCTTCAGTGAAAGTGAACAATTGCTTACTCCTAAATCCCTTTTAATGACTCTGTAATTTACCTCATGCCATTCCATTCACTTAGACATCCTTTCCTTTATCCACATCTTTTGAAATGTTACCAGACTTTTAATGACTAGCTCAAGTAACAATTCCTTCAATAAGTCTTTCTCATTCCTAAAATGTCAGAAGTGTCATACTACTTTACTTCTTAGGAAACCTCTTCAAACTTAACGTAATTGTGTATTAATATCTATTTTCATCACCATTTACATCTACTTTTACATTATAAGTTCTTCTGGGGAAGAATAGTTTCATATTAATTTTATTTCCCTCAGTACTGAATATAGCATCTTACATATCATAATAGGGAGTTAAATAAATACTGTCTTACCAACGACCCACAACTGAGAGGTTTATAATGTCTTTCACTATTGTTTTGGTTCTCTTCGCTTCACATTTCTCTGAAAAGTATCATATCCACTGTTTGTTTTGGACCCTCTATTGAAATTAAAAATACTATCTCTGCTGAGGTTTAAATGTGGTAATCATATTTTTTAATTGTCTTAAAGAACTCTTACTTATATCCATCACTTACTTATATCCATATTTTAGATGTGAAAATACCATTAATGTGAGATTATGACTTACATATAAACAAAAACAACAATAGTTAACATGTATATGGCACTATTTGCAAGCCATTGTGCTAAGTGCTTTGCAAGGATTATTTGATTTAATTGTGATAACAACAGTGGAAGGTAGATACTATTATTAAATTTATTTTACAGATGCAGAAAGTGAGGCAAATAGAGGGAAGTAGTACTTGCCCAAGTTCACACAGCTAGTATCTGAGGCCAAATTTGAATTCAGGTCGTTCTGACTCCAGATCCATCACCCTATCCCCTATGCCACATAGCTGCCCCCTTTCACACAAGTGAGAGTTTAGCATGGCATACTGGACAAGAACCTTGGGTTTGGAATCAGGTTGACGTAGATTCGAATCCTGCCTCAGTTACTTACTAGTTTTATGGCCCAGGACAAATCACTCAATCTGTCTGTTCCTCAGTTTCCTCATTTATGAAAAGAGACTAGCTGTCATAGTCTCAGAGGTCCCTCAAAGCTTTATATCTACAATTGTTTGATAAATCCAGTGAGGAAAATAGCCAATGATAAAAAAAAATACAAATGCTTTTTAAATTTTATTATTTATTTGTTTGACAGAAAGTATATTATGAATAAAATTATTTTTCTTCCTAATAAGACATATCTAAATTCAAATTGCATAACTTCAATTCAGAAGTTTAAACAGATCATTTAAAAGTCTGCTTATGATGAATAAAGCTCTAGTCTAGACCCATGTTCCTGAGTTCAAATCCTGCCTCACACACATTTTAGCTTTGTGTCCCTGGGCAAGTAACTAAACATTATTTACCTCCGTTTCCTCATCTGTAAAATGAGCTGGAGAAGGATATAGGAAAACACTTTAGTATCTTTGCCAAGAAAACCCCAAATGGAGTCATGGAGATTCAGATGTGACTAAAAAACAGAAAAAAATGATGTAAACACACACACACACACACACTCATCCTTCCTGGCTTCCTTTTTCTTTCTGATCAAGTTGCCATCCAATTTTGTTTTACTGAATAAAAGCCCAAGAAGCAATCCTTTAGAAGAACATTAATGTGTTAAAAGGCACTTAAGATTTTGCTTAAAATATGCATCTTATTAGTACTGCTATAACAGTCATACCTTGTTTTCCAAATTAAATGAAGATCATGCATCAAAGTAACAACCAGACCTTTAGCATGATATATTGTCTACTATAACACCTGTAAAAATGAACTAGTTATGAATAATTACACAGAAAGTGTGCATTTTTTGCAAAATAACGGAGCAAATGAGAAGACTATATATGAAATGTCACTGCTTCAGAATTTTGTCCGTGTGTTTTTGTCAGTATCAGGTTTTAATGATAAGACATTATTAAAAATTTAATGACAAAAAGGATTTTTCACAAGCTACAAATTTTTAAAATTAACTACTATACCTTGAGTGGTTCCTCATTTGTATTTCCAAAACAATTGACTATCATTTGCACTGCAAACTAATAGTGAATGAATTTCTGAGAATATCAAGTTATTCCTTATACATATGATAATTACACTGACTTAACCACCTCATCCCAAGTAATTTTTATTATCTTAATTGCTTCATTTTTTTTCACTTTTGTTGTTGCTCAGTAGTTCAGTTGTGTCTGACTCCTCATAAATACATTTGGGGGTCAATTGGCAGAGATATCAAAGTGATTTGCCATTTCCTTCTCCAACTCATTTTTCAGATGACGAAACTAAGGCAAACAGGGTTAAGTTACTTATCCAGGGTCACACAGCTAGTAATTATCTGAAACTGGAATTTAACTTGAGTCCTCCTTATTCCAGGCCCTACACTCCATCCACTGTACCACCTTTCTATTTGGGGGGGATGTTAAAATTTGGGTTTTGACATTACTAAAACTGTCAAAATGTTTTTTGTTTGTTTGTTTTACATTTCTTCAGTATACAAAAGACCTTCATACTTAGTTATTTTTTTCCACTCAATCTTCACATCATTTTCATCCTTCTGGTAGCTTATAGCAGAGAACAAAATGAAAGTTATAAAATATTTTGTAACTTTAACTGTTGATCACAATATATGTGGCTATTGTTATAATTACCCATGACATTCTTCACTTGTCTTTGAAGGTGCACAGATGGAAACTGTCCTTCTGTTAACTGTCTTGTTTTTCTTTTACATATGATATTTCCGCATGAAACTACACAGGTGAACAAAATGATTGTTTTATCTAATTGATAATTTGGTACATCTGTGTATATTTAAAAATCCACTCAAATATTTTGAAGGACCAGTGTTAAATTTGGGCAACCATGGGAAACAGGGAAATCTATTATTTGTCTAATTGTTCCAGTCATGTTCAACTCTTTGTGACCTCATTTGGAGTTTTCTTGGCAAAGATACTGGAGTGGTTTGATATTTCCTTCTCCAGCTCATTTTATAAACGATCAAACTAAGTCAGAGTTAAGTGACTTACAGTTACCTAACTAGTAATTGTCACAGGCTAGATTTGAACTCAGGTCTTCCTGATTTCAGGCCTGGCACTCTATTCATTGTGCCACTTAGCTTCACCTGCCTCTGATACTGTACTAATTATACCGAACACAGTTTATTTATTTAATTCCCCAGGAAATTTCTTCAGTATACAAAAGACATATTTGTGATGTAATATTGTCATCTATCTGTAAGCAAGCTTCCCAATGAATAATTCTTTCTGCTAGATTGTGTCTTAGTAAATGCTACATTTTTACAACTTTCACTGATATTGTGTAAATCTTCTATTGCATTCTTGATAATGAACATAAATAAATTCAAATTCCTTAAGTATAACTTCTTTTTATTTCTGGTGGCAATGACAGGATTCTGAATTGTCATCTTAAAAACTTGCATGTATACAAACAAATCCACATTATCAAGCTAGTAATTTGTTTCATTGAGGTTGAAAAATTACTGGTTGAGTTATACGGAAATCACTCATGGAGGGCTTTTGGATTCAGCTTTTGTATCTTTGCCATTTCATAAGCTCCTTCTGAAGGTACATTGCTCTCAGTTACATTCAACAAATCAAATGTTTTCTTTCTGTTATCAAACTTTACTACTGCTTAGTGAATTGAAGATTGCTTATTCAAGAGAATTGTTAGATTTCTGACCTATTTGACATGTGCTCTAAGAATGTTTATAAATATTACTAGTTCTTTTTCTGCTAGAAGTGGGTTCTATTTGTTTGTTTTGTTTTGTTTTTGGGGATAATAACTGCCTAAGAAAAAGGGCTCTCTAGTTTGTCTGGGTTTCTGTTACGGTATTTTCTAAAATTTTTACATTTCATTTTATAATTCTGAAGGTTTGCATAAGAATGGCATAACACATTCCCCCCTCTACAATTTTAATTTGAGGATGCCAGTTAGTCCCTTGATAGTATTATGTCACAGACCTTCTCTTTGATATATCTCTATATGCTTTACCTGGTAAAGAGCAAGATATTTTGAAGTATCTCCTTCACTCATAGATTCAATGTGACTTCCTGATCTGAGATCAAAGTTTTAATGTCTTTTTATTTCTCAAGATTTATTCACTTTTTAACTAAAAATGGCATTTCCATATCACTGGAGAAAGATTTAATGTGATGATTTGTTTATTTATTTATTTATTTTTTTAGTGAAGCCATATAACTTTGGCCTATTTTATACATTAGTAATTGATAGGATATGTCTCTATTCTTTCTTCAATTTGAGAAACATACTAATTTATATTTAGGAGATTTTTACAATAAATTTAAGGATAGGCAAATCATAATCGCTGCTAACTTTCTCCCTGGAAAAAATAAATCAACAAGCATTTATTAAATACTGTGTGCCAGGTTCTGTGCTAAATGTTGGGAATACAAAGAAGGTAAAAAAAGAAAATGTTCTTTCTATCCTCAAGGAAAACACATTCTAAAAAGGGAGACATGTAAATAATCATGTACATATATACTCATGCCAAAGGTGCTGATTGAAACTCTAGCCTCTTTGCAAAACTGGAAAATGACCATGCTGTATAATTGTAATGCTCAAGTGCAGATTAATTAATAGGAAGGCACATTCTTCTGAGCTTCTATTCTATCTTTCTAAACAGAAAGCATAGTTATCTATTTTCAATGGATGAGAACATCAATTACGCTTCCATATTTATGCCATTCACTTTAATGTACTTTATACAAAGCATTCATGAGGTAAGGATGGATAAATGAATAGACAGACTATACAGTCTATATGTAAGGTAATCTCAGATGGAAGACTTTAATAGCAGTGAGGGTCATGAAATGATTTCTATAAAGAGTAGAATTTAAACAGTCATGAAGGAAGCCAGGAAACCATACAGACGTGATGAGATAGCATTCCAAGCATAGGCTACAGACTATAAAGCTGCAGAATCAGGAGATGGAGTGTCATGTGCAAGGAACAGCAAGTAAGCTACTCTAGTTCAGTTGTAGATTGTATGGGATGGAGGAAGTTATAAGACAAGTGAAATGAAGGGGTCAGATTGTGAAGGTCTTTAAATGTGAAACAGAAGATTTTATATTTGATCTTGGAATTAATAGAATCCCCAAAGCCTACTGAGTAAAAGTATATGGGGTCAGATCTGTACTTAGTGAATTCTGTTCTAGGCATATTTAAGTTTTAGGTGCCTCTGAGATATCTAGTATGAGATGTCCAAAAACGTGATTAGTAACGTGGTCTCTCAGGAGGGCTACTAGGGCGGGAAATGTACATCTGGGAACTGCTGAAACATAAATAATAATGCCTAATTTTACATGAATTGTTCTTGATATTAATATGATAGTAGTATGCTTTAAGTGGAGAAGAGTTTTCCAGGTTGAAATTAAATATTCTACTCTTCTGATTTTATTTGATTCTATTTTATAAATTTTCAGGAAACAAATACGACATGATTGCAGACTGAAGTCAAAGGCTTCCCAGTAATCAAAAAGAGCAATATATGTTCTATGATACTTTAGGACAGTTTATTTTAAAATCATTAAATCAATAAAAATGTGCTTCTTAACAAACTGGAGGCTTTTTGCCACATCCTTTTGCTGATCCGCAATTAATCTTTTTCTTTTAAGTTTGTCCATCTATCTAATATTCCTAATTACCTATCTTCATGTTATATGTGCATATAAATATATATGTACATACATAGATACACACATATACACATGTGTTTCATGACACAAACCAGGAACATTTTTTATTAATTATACAAACAAATGTTGGCATAAAATTGAAGAACTCAGTGGCATTCTCAACCTTTGATAATAGATATTATGCCTTCTGTTAAGAAAGGCAGAATTGGACCTGTGTCTGAGAAGCTGGCAATTTGCCTTCCTGGTAATTATTATATTTCCAATATTAATAATTCTTATTTAGCACTTTTCCTTTCTAGTTCAGCCTTTTGATGAGATGTCTTCTTTTTGTAACTGTTGTTCATAGTAGTTTTTGTCATTGTTATCATCATTGTAATTTTAGTTGCTGTGGTATTAGTTATCATCATAATAGTATAGTGTAATAAGCTGAATCAACTCCCCAATATAGTACAATTATTCACTGATCATAATATCACTGAATAAGATAAATAAAACAAATGACTGGATAGATGACCAAAGCATAGCAAGTCTTGTGTGGCAAGGTGTACTGAAGAGACAAGACTGGGCTTGAGAAATACGACAATGGCAAAATGGAAGAAAAATTCAACCTATTAGAGCTAGAACAGGAGAAGGAAGGGAAATTGTAATAGTCCTTGTCTATAGCAGGTATGCATACAGCACATTTCCCCAATAGAACGCTACTTCCTTGAGGTCAATGATTATTTTAATTTTATATTTTTATCCAAAACACCTCACACAAAGCCAGGCACGTGGTAGAAGCTTAAAAAAAAATTACTGAGTGATTAAATCACACATAAACATGATTAAAGAACTAGGGTAAAAGGTTATATTCACCTGTGTGCAAAGTATAGACATAGTAACATACTGCCAAAAAGAAAACTCTCTGGAGAATGGCAACAATCATACATAACTCATTCTCTCCCTCCTTCTCCTCCTCCACCTTTTCCTTCTCTTTCTCTTTCTCTTTCTCTCTCTCCACATCCCCCCACACATACCCTCCCCATGTCCCTCACAGAAATGACATTTTTTATAAGATTTTTAACTCCTTTAGGACAGGAACTGCCTTTTGCCTCTTTTTGTTTCCCCATAGCAGGTGCTTAATAAATGTTGATTGATTAATTGATTTTATTATTGAAAGTGATTGAGATAGAAAAGGGGGAAAGTATCTCAATTTAATTCAACAAGTAGTAATTACATTTCTATTTTACTCCAAGTACTCTGCTGGATACTGCAAAGACCATGAAAGGTGAAATAGTCTCTGCTTTCAAACTGTTTTTGTGAATTCCATTTGACTTATTTTTTGATCACTCCATGCTGAAGATTTTACTGACAACTTCTATAAGAGCTAAGCTTCATAATATGCAGATACATACATACATTCATACACAGAGAGACAGCATATGTATTGCACATATGTGTCTATAGCCTTTCTAGCAGTATATAATTATACCTTAATGGCCAACATATCATTTCAATCCTTGCCACAATGCAGATAAATGAAGACAGTACATACTCTCAAAATAGCAGTAATCAGCTCAAAGGTAAGTCACACATTGATTCCCAAGAAAGCAATATAAATTCACAGTAATTATGATTCAATTACATGTTTAAAGACTAGAAAAAAAGCTAGCAGCCCACCTCCAGGTAAATCCAATAAAAGCTAATGATGTTATGGAACACAAAATCCAAACTCCAAGCAGGTAATGTATTCCAAAAGTGAAGAGAGTTCAGGACTTTTCAAAACCATGCCACAGAACTAGTCCAATGATGAGAGAGATGGAAGAAAAATACTATGAGAAAACAAAATTAATAGAGAGAATGATCCCAATTAAATGTTACTTTTGGAACAGAACAATAGGTTTCTTGAAATTAGTGCCCATCTTTATCATGTTAATTATCTCATTAACTTCAGCATGGCCTAGTACAAAGAGCATTGGAATTGAAATCAAGCAAAGGTTTATTGATTATATTTAATATTTTCTAGTCCTGCAACATTAGGCAAGTCAAAAAACATTGCTTAATCTCTATTTCATCATCTAATGTACATAATAATACTTGCAGTTCTTCACATAGTTTTTGTAGATTAAAAAAGAACTTGAAAATTTTAAGTAGTATGATAATATGAATTCTCATGATTACTATTTTATCTTCTTAAGATATTCAGTTAAATGTGAGTTATTTCCCTTTTGTTATTATCAGAGTTCTAAGTTCCTTGAATTTTATAAAGCAACCATCAAAATCACCTAATCATAATGCTGCATACAAATAAAATGGGCCTAATTATGTTTTTTTCTTGATACCTTATGCAGATTCATCATCATCATCAGGCAATGTTCCATCAATTTTCTTTTTATTAACAGTCAATTTTGAACCAAGAAAATACCTAGTCTAGAAAGAAAAATACAACCTTTAGTATAAGGATTCATAAAATGAGATCTGTTAACTTTAGTTAACCCAATGTATCATCAAGGAGCAATAGATTTACATTAATCCAAACAATGTGAACACTTCCAAGTGGCTATTTTCATTTCCTACTGAAAAATTCTACTTCATAAATTTGGCATGAATGTGCAGCTCTCAGAATTTTCTTATGCAAATATATCTATAGGGATTTTTTCTTAATATTTCAAAGGTAATTTTTATATGGAAAAGAAGTCCAGAATCCAAAACTCTTCTATGAGTTCCACAGGAGTCACTTTTTGATCATCCTGTGATAAAGATTTTCTATGGATACCTTCTAGAGCTGCTGAACTAACACCTTGAAAACTGTTTTAGCTACCATTCTAAATTGCTTTTTTTTTATTAAGAACAAAGTCTATAAACTACATCTTACATTAATTTTCAAGTTACCTTTCTTCAAGGTGATAACGTTTAAGAAATACTAATTGAATGAACGTATGACAAAAATATTTTCTTTTTGCAAGCCTTGCTTACTTCTAGACATGTATTCTACACAAAAGTTTATCTATTCTATAATGAAAGCAATATTACTTATAATATTTGACTTCATTTATGGCATTTTAAAGTTAGGGTTTTTATTTTAGTTTAGAGTTAAAAATATTCTTTCTCTTCACTGTAGTGAGAAAGTTCATATTTCGTGGATTACAAAATAGTAGCTTAATCTAGTTTAAAAATTTAACTTCGTACCACTCCAGATATGACAAAGAAAAAAAGCAGCAGCAAACACACAGTAAGCAGGAAATGACTGTTTTTTTTTAAATAATTTCGTTTTATTGTCCTAGTAAGGTGTCCTTATTCTTTATACAGAGTATGAGTGTGTGCCTTTATAAGTACGTATGTATGTATATGTGGCATCATCTTTGAAGGGAAATATGGATTTAAAAAGGTGTCCAGAGGTAGAGGGAGAGCATTTCACAAATGGATGAATGACATGGAGAGAGAACATGAAGTTTGACAGTTTGGTTGGAATACGGAGTGTGTGAGGGTGAGACATTTGAAGTAAATCTAGAATGCAATATTACAGTGAGATTGTGAAGGATTTTAAAGATAAGAGGAGTTTGTATTTTCTTCTCGAGACAATAAAGAGCCAGTCAAATTTCCTGAGCTAAAAGAAGGCATCCAACACAGATCTATTATATATAAGACTGTACATTAAATGGTAAAGAGAGCAAAGTACTATCTGACCTCAAGTAGGGTATTTTACTTGGGGGATAAAATATGCAATAATGTGACTCCCCCAACTTTACATGTTTGGTTGATTTTTTTAACTTAACCTAAGGACTTCATTTTTCTTATTAAAATTATTTTTATTAAACTCCACTTTTTTAAAGTCTGCTGATTATTGTCTCTGTTAAGATCTTTGTAGAGTCTCAAGCTATTATATAATGTAGCAGACATCTCTTCCAGGTACACATGACCTATACATTTCTTAGTTATGATAACCATTTCTTATCAAAATATTGTAAAAATGCTGACTTACTTTGAGGTGAGGATATAACGTTGGAGCACAGCACTACACATGTATTGTCAAGTTGATATAAGTCATTAATCAGCACAATTTGGGCACAATTAACCTATCAGTAATTACTGACCCAACTAGCATTGATTTCTCTGTCTTGTCTACAAGGATGTTATGAGACAGCGATTTGGTTTAGACTTTCCAAGTTTGAAAATGGAGTGAATGCACATTTGAAATGGCATTTATTAATCCTTTGCTATATGTCATTCACTAATACAAGCATAGTGATAAAAATGTGAATATATTATAATTCTCTCCGTTGAAGCATATACAAATTTAAATAGGGGTAGACAGTGTTAGTGAGTGGACTGAACAAACAATGGCACATTTCTTTTCACATCAATGGCAATGCTGATGTGATTATTGTTTCCAGAACAAAGTGAGAGGATGGGTTAAAGACATGTATACAGAAGAAAGATATCCTTTTGAAGTGTGGTGTCATATTTAGGGTGTGGAGCCAGTTATATAGAGTCAGTACTGGGAGTTTGCACTCACATGCTTCAGTTCAGAGAGAATAGCCCCAAGAGAGTTCCAAACTTGAGGGGCAACGCTGTTCTAGCACATTGTGTTGGAACATCTAAATGAAAGGGAACAGTAGCTATGGCAAGGAGATAGCCAGAGTTTAGGAGGTCTGGCTAATATAGCAACTTAAGTCACGTCTTATTTCTACAATCACTAGTGAGGATAGCACAACTGTATGTGAAAGTTGAAAAGCAGAGTGACTAAGCTAGTGCACTGAATATGCTCTGGAAGTTTATTGGTGTGTGTGTGTGTGTGTGTGTGTGTGTGTGTGTGTGTGTGTGTGAGAGAGAGAGAGAGAGAGAGAGAGAAAGAGAGAGAGAGAGAGAGAGAGAGAGAGAGAGAGAGAGAGAGAGAGAGGCGCACATGAACCCTTTTGTCACAATTACTGTTAGAACTTTCTTATTTATCATTCAATATCATGTTGAATAGGGGTGTAGTGTGCTGGGCCTGAAATCAGGAATACTCAACTATGTGGCCTAAGGTATTTACTCACAGTATGACCCCAGGGAAGTCATTTAATTTTATTTGCCTCAGTTTCCTCAAATGAGCTGAAGAAGGAAATGGCAAACCATTCTAACAACTTGGCCAAGAAAACCCAAAATGGAGTCACAGAGTCAGACACAACTGAAAAATTGACTGAATAATAACAAATCTTCATTATTATGCAGAGTTATCGCTTGAAGAATTAGTTATTTCCTTCCCAATTTCCAATTCTTATATTTTAATTCTACACAGACATTAATAGCTTCCAATTTATTAGAAGGACTTAAATTCTCATGTTAAGAAACACAGCTCATACTCATTTTCTCATTGTTTAATGTAAGTTCATATACATATTCTCAAATTGGAGTCCATACAGTGGGGTAGTATAGTTGTTAAAAGTATTGGACTTGGAGTAAAAAAGATGTTTGTACATGCGTGTGTGTATGTATACATGCACGTGTGAATAGCATTGGGGAAACATGTCACTAAAAACTTTTCTAGGGGAACACAAAGAAAAGTTAGAGTCTTTGCCCTCAAAGAGCTTAAGTTTTTAAAGAGGATTTTATTTGATTTTTTTCTTACTTTTTCTAAGTTTTTCATCCTCTAATAGTGTTTAATTTTGTTTTGTTTTTGGAGGGGAAAACGAGTTTTTCTCTATCATGACAAATTTAATAAAAGGTTTTAAAATTCATAAATGGGAACATCTATGTGGCAGATTTTTGTTTTCATTTTAGACTACACACAGGACATTCTTGGTGCAGTACCATCACTGGCATCCATGACAAGCATACGTCTTCTCTTTTAGGCCCTGCTTGCTATTGATGATCAGTGGACCACTCAACTATTATTTTAGTTGTGTGAGTAATGAGAGTCTGGTAAACACACACAGATCCTGTCAGTTGATCAGCAGATGAAACCTCTCCATGTGGTGGACCGCAAGGAGTTTGTTTCCAGAACAATGATGATGACCTACAACGCAAATTCTTTGAAAAGAATATGAAGCATTCTTAGACACTCTGTAACTTGTTCTGACTGACTAATAATGTGGTGGGAAGAAAACTTTTTCAATTAACTGAATACACAGACCTGTCATCGTTTTCAGAAACCATCATTTATTTTCATCTTTTCCCTCAGTTATTCTTAGGGGAACTCAAGTCACTCTTTTTCATAGTGAGGTATGGTGAGAAACCATATTATAAGACAAAAGACTTTGGAATTTACTGGTCTCTGAGGCCTTTTGACTTCCAAGAAATGGGCCTTGATCAATAACCTCCAGATCTGTTCTCTTTAGTTTTAGGTGAAAGGAGAAGAGCTTCTGCCACCTTGAGTTTAAGAGGTCTGGATGGGGCTTCTGGGTCCTTGAATTTTAAAGTCAACTGGGTACTTGGGTCCTGAAGGGGTAAGAAATGACATCCTGAACCTAGCCCAGCAGTAGATGAGATGAAAATTTATTTTGCAGAGATGCCTATTTTGGACATAGACATGATAGAATTAATGCTACTTAGGAAATGAACTAAATTGTGACCCTAGTTCCAAGATGGTATGGAGAATATTATGCACTCTGCCTCAGGTATTGGGGGAGGGCATATTTGCACTTTATTTTTTTTTCTAATTAATCTCTCATTTCGTTACTTAAATTCTCTATTCTAAGTGCTTATAAAATAAAAATGAAATACATTATACCCTATTATGTGAATGAGCATATAGTACAAGTATAATTTATAAACTAACATAAATTCAACTTACATTTTTTTCTATTTTTCCAAAACATTACATTTATGACTATTTCAGTAAAAGGAAGCCATGAAATAATAAAGTAAACATCTGTTTAATAACTGTAGACAAAATTCTAAGGAATCAATACAAATATTGACTAAAATGACCATCTATCAAAGCAATGCACTCATTGAATCCTGTACTTATTTGATTATTAGATGAAAGAAAAGTAGTTTTTAGACACCCAGCATTAACTTTCAATCAATAACCACTTTAAAGTTAGAAGAGGCTCACTTCTTCACCCTCTTCCACTTGCATTATTGTGGCATCACTGTTTGAATAATGATTAACAAGCTCAATATTTCAAACTTTAATTTCTACTTCCACTAAGAGATACTGAAATACATGTGCTATATCTCAGTATAGCACTTTGTGATCAATGGCAGACACTTTGAAGGACAAAAATGTGTTGATACATTATAATGGTATCTAGGACTGCTGAAATGCCTTAAGTGAGTCAAATTTTGCATTTTAAAATCATCAAAAAATTTCAGGCAATGACTTTTTCTAAATGTAAACACATTTAACATGATGTAGGAAGAATACTAATGTTATTCTAATCATAAAATTCTGCCCCAACTATTCACAACTAACATAAGCAGGATGTTTGATATAAAATTTTGGCAGTTACATGGTACAAGTGGATAAAGTACTGGGCCTGGAGAAAGGAAGACATGAATTCAAATCTAGTCCTACATGCTTATTTATCAGCAAGCACCCTAGCATACCCAGGGTGGCTGCTAACACAGGTCCTTGGATCTGCTTTTCTAAAGGAAAGCAACTCAAAATGGGTTAACAATCTTAATCTAATCAAACATATATCATTTACCCAGTTCAGGGGGAAAAGTCAGCACCCTAAACTTCAGAAAATACCAACAGAATACAAACACAAGTTACAAGCAAAGAAACAGATCAGCAGAAGGGCTTCCAATCATCTGACCATTACATCCATACCAAGTTAGTTACCAGGAAGGGAAACAACAACATCTAGGTTTTCAAAGACGGGGGGGATCAATGGCTTCCCAGAGTCTTGTCTGGCTAAATTGCACAACTCTTTAGAAAGTGAGCCCCAAAGCAAAAACTCACGTCAGGGTACATATAGCCTTCTCCTGGATGAGAGAATGTCACAAACCTCTTGACCCACTGCCCAATTACAAAGCAATAATGTGTGGGCATTCCTGAAGAACAAGCCTCCCACCACAGGCTCCATGTGACCACATTCAACCTATTGGGGGGCAGAGTATATTTTCAAATTAGGGAAGGTTCACAGAGTCACTTAATCCTATCAAAGAGCGTAGGGACAGGGAAGATCTTCAGATTCCCGTAATATAACACTCAACCCAAAAACCAAGCCAACACAGGGAGATCTTCAAATTCCATTACCATTACAGCTTATTAGCCTTGTGACCTGGGGAAGTAACTTAATCACTGTTTGCCTTAGTTTACTCATATGTAAAATGGGGATAATAACATCACCTACCTTCCAAGCATGTTGTGAGCATTAAATGAGATAATATTTGAAAAGCACTTAACACAGTGCCTGCCATACAATAGTATTACATAAATGTTAGCTATTGTTATTATCTTGATTATAGAATTCCATTAAGAATCTGATGTTTTCATTGAATCTATGATGAGAAATTTTGATAGACTGGACTCATCTCAGTAATGCAAGGGTATAAGACAACTCCAAAGGACTCATGTTGGAAAAGACTACCCACATCCAGAGAAAGATTTATGGAGTCTGAATGCAGACTGAAGTAAACTATTTGCTCTCTCTTTTTTGTTTTGTTTCTTCTTTCTAGTTGTCCATTGCATTGGTTACAGTCCTTCCTTTACAACTTGAGTAATGTTTAATGTAAAGGAACTGGTAGAACTTATATAGGATTGCATGCTGCCATGGAGAGGGGAGGGGGAGAAAATGTGGAACTCAAGAACTTCTAGAACTAAATGCTGTAAACTAAAAATAAATAAATAAATAAAATTTAGAATAAAAGAATTTTGTGTTTAGTAATTACTTTTCCAATTACATCACATTTAGTAATCTATACAAGAAAAGCAAAGTGGATGAAAAATGAGTATTAACCATGATATGCAATACAGTAGGATGGGCAGAAAGGCTGAATTGATTATATATTGGAAAAGTTATGCAGGGGAAAAGTGAGCTGATCCTAAACTTAAGTAGGAAGAGAAGAGCAGGCAAAAACACATTTAGGATACCACAGAGCACCTTCATTGTGACCATACTGTTCCCTGCCCATTCAGTTCATCTCTTTAATAGAAATATTTCCTCAATTTATGCTAAATGGTTGAGAATAATGGAACAGCATGATCTTAAAAGAGTCAAAATCATAAATAGGTCAAAGGGCACTATAAAACACATGGTGGGTGTAAATAGTCTACAGCTTATTACCAATAAATACTTGGGCAAGAAATAAATTTTAAGACATGAAACACAGTACCTAACCCACAGTATATGCCTAATAAAGATCTGTTTATTGATTTATTGGTTGCATGATGAGATATGGAAGAAGGTTGGGGGGAATAATTTAATTTGGCCTCAGAGGGCAGAAATAGGACAAATGAGTGGGTAGAAGTTACAAAGGTAAAAAGTTCAGCTTGATATAAGGAAAAAACTTTCTAATAATTGAAATTCCCAGAAAATTATCTTTTCTTCATCAAGAATTATTGTGTTCACTTTTATTGGAATCTTCAAGTAAAGGTTTGATTAATTATAGGGATTTCTTATTGTATATGAATAGGAATATTTGACCCATGGTGTCTCTTCTAACTTCACAATTAAGTGATTTTTGTGGATAAATGCCTGTTTTGCTCTGGAATGAATGACAAATGTAAAGACTCAGAATAAATTGTCTAATTCATTAGGAAATTCTGTATGAAGGATCTGTTGATGCAATTAAGGAATTAAACAGAATGAGAATGTATGGATAGCTCACACACAGTTTCATTAACAAGAGCAACTAAACCAATAAGAACAAAGGAGTTGTTAAAAATCTTTAGTTTTGAAATACTTGATTTTTTTTTCATTGTTATATTTTTTGTTTTATATTGCAAACATTTACAGATAGCTCCTGTACCATAAGAGGGCTTTTGTAATAAGTAACACAGTTGAGTAAAATTAATAATACAGTGACCTCATTCTGAAGTTTGTGCAATATCCCATTTGGACTGCCCCACTACCACTTTAAATAAAAAATAGCAGAAATTTATTTTCTCTTCTATTCTCTACCTGATTAAAAAGAAAAGAAAAAAAAACTAATTTCTGGGAACAAATTTGCATAGCCAGGCAAAACATATTCTCCAGTGGTGGCACATAAAAACATATCTTCTTCCATACCATAAATCTATCATCTTTCTGTCATGAATGGCATGTTTCATTATTGGTCATCTGGGATTGTCGATGGTTTTTAAATTGATGAAAATTATCATTTGTAATGGAATAACATATAATCCTTTCCAATGAATTTAGGAATAAAACAAGGATGACATTTTCCACTATCTCGATTTGATAGAATATTAGAAATACTGACTATAGCAATAACACAAAGACAAGAAAAAAAATATCAGCCTTAGGGTGATATGTTGATATAATTAAAAAACCTTAAAGAGTCAACTAAAATTAATTGAAATAATAATTTAAAAATTTGCAGGATATATAATTGCTTAAGATTTTTAAAGTACCTCACAATTTAATTAGGGAGACATGATGTAAAAACAAAATATATGTATGCAAACATGTAGGTACTCTCTATACTTCAACAGAAAGGCACCACCCTTTGGGAAGATGCTGAAAACTCTTCTTAAAGAAGGTGAATTTTTTTTTTCTTTGTCTTTTTGGATGGAGGAAGGCAAGGCAATGGGGGATAAGTGACTTGCCCAAGGTAATACAGCTAGTAAGTGTTAAGTATCTGAGGCTGGCTTTGAACTTAGGTCCTCCTGACTCCAGGGCCAGTGTGCCACTAGCTGCCCCAAGAAGGTGAGATTTTTAGCTGGAATCTGAAGGAAGCCAGGGAAGGAACAAAAACTTAGATCTATGTGAATTATTTTTATTTTTTTTAATTAATATTTTATTTTTCTCAAATGAATGTAATTTTTATTTTGCCTTTTAATATTTTGAGTTCCAAATTCTCTCCCTTCTTTTATCCCCTCCTTTCTCCCCAAGGAATTCCTTAAATTACAATGAAATAATGATATATTTTATGTCTGTGAGTTTTAATAGGAAAAAACCCAAAGTGATAAAAAGCAACATTAAAAATTGTAACTAGTCAAGTCTGTGAATTCTGTTATAACCAAATTATGCAGGATAATATAATTATAACAATCTAGTCATATTTTTGCTATTCAATTAATTGCTTTGGGATAAAGTAGAAACATGCTTAATAGATTATTTGCTTTACTAAATATTTCTTCAGATAACCAATGACTCCATGACTAATGATCAAAACCAAAGATAAACAAAATAACTTTCAAATCATACTTTTCCTAACAATGCAAAAATACTGAAAAATTATAGCTTCTTAGAATTCAATATTGCTATTCTATTGTAATAACCAATATCTACCCTGGATGAAGAACCATTTTTCTCCTTTTCATAAAGAACAGAATAATGAGGGGTGGGCATCACTTTGTTGGTTGATTAGTCTTTCAAAACTGTTTTTTTTTTAAATAAGAGAAGACTCATTTAAGGGTTGGTGACAGAGTAGTATTGTCAAGAAGTATATACTTTGTTACTATTATGTTAAAAATTAATCAATCAAATTTAATTTTAAAAAGAAGTAATGAAAGACCCCAAATCACACATTAATGAGTTCTTTATCAACCTCCATGACAATTGAGAGGCTATACTGATTGTGATTTTGGGCATGTGTACCAACAGAGGAAAACAAAGGAGGAGTTAACCATTAACTTTACATTACTTTATATTACTCTATATTAACTTTATATTACTCTAGAGAGAATACACTATAATTTGATCAAAAGTAGCAATTAGAATTGTTTTCATGATAGACACTTACAAAGTTGTTTTTGGTTTTTTTAAGGTCACTTATTATGGCTGGTTTTTATGTGATGGTGATTGGAAGAGGGTTTAGAACTGATTTGATCTTTAGAGATTTTATGTGTGTGTGTCTGTATTTGTGCTTGTGCTCCAGACCTGGGTATTCATTGGTGTAGGGAACTTTTGACATAGTACTTCATTCTACCTTGTAATTAATTCACTACTGTACAAATTAGAATTGATGAGATTTTTTTTATTTTGGCATTGAGACCAAAAGTGACTTGTCAAGGGCCAAACATACATTTTATGTATCAGAAAAAGGACTTGAATCCAGATGTTCCTGACTTTGAGGCTGTTTTTTTTAATCTCATATAATAACTACTCCTATTGAGGATTAATTTAATTAAAAAAACAAAGTATTTTTCTCTCCTTGAATCTTGATGCTTTATAATGATCATAATGATAAATGTAATGAGAAATCTTGAGGAAACTTATTTTTCTAATCTTTAAATATTTATTTTTAAATTATGCAAAACTATATTTTTCTTCAGTTTTTACAAGGATCTTCCATGTAATATGAAATGTGGTTAAAAAGCTAGGAATCAGACTAATTCTTGGCCACATGTAAACAAAATTATTATTGCTAACAAATTCTATAGAAAATATTATAACTGATAAATAAACATCAGTATAAGTACAGATACAAGAAAGGTGCATTTTTTAAATAAAAAAATGGTTAAGGTTGTGGAGGATAAAGTGGAGATTTAACAATTATCTGGCTAATTTGATGTGCCTATTTTGGAATGTGCATTTTCTCATTTAGCTGTCTACATTGATTAAATTCACTGGATGATTTCCATATTTCCACTTCATGTTATGCTCTGTAAATTCATCCTAATGTTCATGGATCAGTTTGACTCTGCACTTCATCTAGAGAATCTGCATTTGTAAGTATCCAAAACAAAATGAGTACTCTCAGACTGTGCCAGTCTAACATTAAGTCTGCTCTTTGAGAAAAATAAGGGTCCTCTTTCACTTTATTTATTTGCATGTACTTGTACCTTTGTTCTGAATCTCTGTTTCTACAACACTACATACTAATCTATCTGAATGGGTCAGTTTTCTCAGATCCTAAGGATTGCCCCAAGGGGTCAGGCAAAGAATAAATTCAGTTCAGTTTTTCATTCTGATTTTGTAATAGGGGGTGTTTTTTAGGAAGGAAGTCACATGGTCGCAATCTACACATTTGGACATTAAAAGTTAAAGATTTAACCCCACGTATCTTAGAAATTATAGGTTTCTCATACACCCAAGTATATAGCTTAGAATTACTTAACGACTTAAGTGAGCATTAGGTTCAGAATGAAAATATACATTTTAAAACTCCTTATAGTTCAATCTCAATTTCTGGAGAGGATCTAATGAACTTCTGTATAGAAAAGCATTTTGAGAATAATAAAAAATGAACCATATTAAATTCTTTGCTATTATGATCAATGCTGAGTGAGTTTCATAATTTTATATTTATTTATATCTACTATATAAATTATAACTACTACTATTCTGCTTCCTCCTCTTTCTTTTTCTTCCTCTTTCTTCTTTTCTATGAATTTGTCTTTATATGAAACTGAAGTCTTCCATTATTCCTACTTGAGGTGAATTTTAACATGCCTGGTGTCATTTAATCTTATCTTTGTGGGTTTGTAGATCTCACAGATGAAATATTCCCAGACCTTCATCCCCTAGTTCTTACCAGCAAACAAAGGCAGGAATGAAGTGTGAAGGTGGAGGACTGAGGGCAGGAAAGGAAGAATGCCTCAGGAGATGTCCTGTGAAACATCTGCCTGAGGAAAAGGCTAAGAAATCTTCTTAATGTACAAAGTCACCAGGCTCATTCTCTCTTCCAGAGTCATCTAAGTCTAGTGACAAGACAGAAATCAAAATAACTGGCAAGGACCCAGGATACATTGGATGAGCTTGTCATCTTTGATGTCTAACTAAACTCAAAGCACTATGCCTATTTGTGCCTATTTCTGCCACCTTCATGGCTGTTGGAACAAATTGTTCTCATCTACCCATTCCATAGTAGTAAGTCTTCACATGCTTAGGATAGACTTCTCCCTAACTTGCAAACTGGTTTGAGTTCTGTTGATTATCCTCAACCTGGTTTGAAGTGTATAGGGAGTTCAGGGAAGACTAGCATTCCTGGTGTGAGGGCATACTAAGACCTTTTCATGGATGCTTATCCCAACTTTGCAGTCCACCTTTTATCCAATTCTCACCTGTGGCTCTAAGAAACTGTAGTATGCTTAGTCACCATACCTAGTGAAATAGTCTTGGCAGATGGGCAAGACATCACCCGGACCCCTTCAGAGAAAATCAGGAGAAAAAACCTCATTTATCAGAGGTATTTTCTAATAATGTATTAACCAAGTAAAGCTTTTAGTTGCTTCATTCAACCATCCAAGATGTTTCTGCAACATTTGATTTTTAATAGTAGCCTAGGCAAAACATAGAGGAGCAGATATGCTGCTGTAATCACACTGGGATTTGAAGATCTTCCATGCCCCTTGAATTTGCTGATGTAGCAGGAAGGGGTGGAGCAAGAGAACACCAGAACCAAGCTAGTCTCCATGTGGTGCTGACTGGAAGCAGCGGCAGAGGCAGTGGCTGTGGTTGCCGGGTGAACTCCTTTTTCCTTGAGCCCGCCAGAATCTCTGCTAAGGACTCCTGCTGAGGACTGCCAGGGACAGGAACTGCAGGGGGCCAGAGCACCTAGGAGCAAGCTGCCTGGACGCTGAGCGGTTGCATGAGTGAGAAGAGGAGGATCTTTGCCTGAGGTAGCCTGTCCTGTTTTGAAGCTTGAGAATGTGGGTGTTCACTACTTTAACTACATGTGCCAACTTCATAACTACTAGTAACTACTATGTTGGTTTTGACTTCTGGTTTTGGGACTCAGTTTTCTGGTATTTAAATAAATGCTCTAGCTATATTTCTTATGTAGAGAGCCTGCTACATTTTGTGATTAATAACCATATCAGCATACTTATAGTTACTGTAGGCATTATGAATGCTGCATTGCTGATACAGCTTTATAATTATTCCTAAAATTCCAACTAAAGGCAAATACAAAAACACAGAATATTGATAATATGGTATTAGATGTTTATATTTATCTTAGCTAATACTTCCAAACAATGTAGAAGAAAGAACAATAATTTATGTTACCTGGGAGTCTAATATATTAGATCTTGAGCTACAAAACAGGTAACATTTAATAAAAGTTTCCTCAAGTCCAAGAAATAAATAATCTCCTTTCCACTCTTTGAATTGCTACTTATGATTTTATTCATTGCCCAACTCAAATGCTACCTTTCCCAGGAAGCTTTATCTTAATCCCCCCAGAGAGTAATGACTATTTTGCTTGCATCTCTTGTCACATTTTGTTTTGCCACATTTTACTGCACTTTTCTTGTAATACTGTGGACTCATTTTCTCAACCTTTATCTTATCACTATGTCTAAACTCTAAGTTACATGAAAGCCTGAGATGTATATTATGGAAACTGTATATCCCCCTAAGACTTAGCCAAATGTTATACACTTAAAAAGTTTTAAATAAATGTTGTATGAATCAATTAATCTGTTATAGAAAGAATTATTTCTTGCAAAATTTTAGTTAGCAGGAAACTTCTAGAGTAATCTAATTATTAGCCAATCAGTCTGCTGTTTCTATTTTTCACAACATAAGCATCAAATCAAGAATGGTGATATGTTTTCATTTCAAGACCATTCTTAATGCAAGGCTTCTAATGGCATAGACACACATCTACACATAAACACATACACACATATGTGTGTGTATATAGATATGATATATAGATGTTTATAAGTATATACACACATACACATATTACACATATATTCATATACATACAGATTATAAGTCAGAGGTAACTGGCAAAAGGATAACATCATTAAAGCAGACTGTAATTGGAAAAAAAAGTTTCAATTTTCCTTAAATATCTAGATAAAGTACTTATTAAAGTACTTATTAAAATTATGCAAAATAATCTGATTTACAAAGTTGCTTCATTAAATAGCATCTGGTAATCAAGTTTTAAAGGGAATATATGAAGTTTAATTGTAGTTTTGACTTAGCAATGATGCCTTCTAATTCAGTGTGATCCTTATCTCTCATAAAATTGATCTTTATTATATAGGAGACTTTGAGTATCTCAATGAACCTCATATTCCACTGTATAATTAGACATTTCACAACTACACATCATAATTAACTATTGTTCTGGTTTTTTGCAGGTACCAATGCTCCGACTCTTGCAATATCTTTAAATTCTATCATTATTTTGCTCTCCTGCTTATCGGCATTTCTTTATGATTTTACTTCTATATCATTTCTCTTATCTGCCTTTTCTAGAGTTACCCACAGCCACTACTTAGATCCAAGCCCTGATCACTATCCTTGCTGGCCTCTATGCCTATAGTCAAAATACCTCATAAACTATAATTCAGTAATGTTCTAGAATCACTTTTCTTAAGGCATCACTTTGACTGTGGCTCCAATTTTTACATTCTTATACATTCTCAATTCTTTCTGCCAAATTTAAGCTAGTGCTGATTTGTTTTAAGATTTTCTGCCAATTGCTTTCTTCCGCCTCACTGCCTTTACATCCCATTGCTTTCTGACTTGGAATCAAACTCTGCTTCAGACACAGGACCTGGTCACATCTTTAAAATTCAACATGTTCACTGCCATTTTGGGGGGTTAAAAATGTTACTCATAGTCCTAAAATTCCAACTTTCCATGAATCTTTATACTTGTCTAATTTGAAAACTGACTCTATTCATTTAAACATTTTTAACAACTCCTAGAAACTGTGTATGTGAATTGGCCACCTCCATAAGTGACAGCATATTTTATGGGGGTGGTACTCCACACATGTATGCTGTCCCCTCAAAAAGATTTAATGCAGTTCTAAGTCTAAAACTGCACTAAACCTTTTGGGACACTATGTATTTATTCTGCACATATTGTGTCAGAGTATATTTCTTTTTTCCCCTCTATGACTGTCAGTTCTAGAAACTTGTTCTGTGTTTAAGGAATACTCAGTAATAGTGTCCCCTTCCATACGCACAAAGACTAGTCTACTTGCTTGCCATCATATATACATATATATATGCATGTTTATATACATATTGTGTATATAAATATATATATATATATATTGTGTATTTAAATATATACATATATATGCATTATATATACACACATACATAAATACAAGTGTGCATGTGTATATATAGTGTTTGTGTGTGTTTATTATATATGTTGCTCTTACCCTGTCATCCCCACTCCTACTCAACAAATCTGGTGACACACTGTGAAATGGCTAGTTATGGGACAGCTTTTCTTTGTATAAAACTAAGTGGTTTATGAGGACTCATAGCTTCCCTGAATGAAGAATCAAGGGCACTCAATAAATGTTGATGACAAACTAATGAGATATTAAAAGACTGAATAAGAGTAACAAGAACTTAGCATGAGGACAGCTCAGATATTATTCTACATTAACTAATTTGATGGAGTGTCTCTCCTGTTTCCTGTGATCAAGTGTCAGATTTTTAGCCTGCCTTTTACATATTCTTGAAACCTTCTCTTTGCTTAAGAAAAGACCTTAATAAGGCTGGCACTGCTTGTGGTGAACAATTTTCTGCTAAATTAATTTGTTAGAAGAAAACTCCCACTGCCACACAGAAGTGCACTGTTTGCATGCTCCAGAAATTTCAGCACTGGGGTAAGCCATTTGAGGTGATGAAATTGGTAGTGCATCCTAGAGATAATGGGGATCACTTGAGACTTATAGCACAATTCAAACAGATAAAGGGATCTTTCATAGTTACATTGGAGGGAGAGAGAGGAGGAAAGGGCGGGGAGAGGGTGAGAGAAGGAGAGAGAGAAAGAGAGAGAGAGAGACAGAGAGACAGAGAGAGACAGAGAGAAACAGAGAGAGAGAGAGAAAGAGACAGACAGACAGAGACAGACAGAGACAGAGAGACAGAGAAAGAGAGAGAGGTTGTGCAAATTAAGATATTCATGAGATTAGCTAAAGCAAGTTAAAAGAAATGAGAAATGTATGCTCTTATTACATGTAGACAACAGTGTGAGGAAACAAATAACACCTCTTTTTTTCTAGTCTTTTTTTTTTTTATTTTCTGGTAGTAAGGGCTAGAGGTGAGATGGACAGAATATAATTGTATTTTTCAAAGACCATCTTTGTGTCCCATAATTCCCCAGCTCCCCCAACCTACCAATTTTCCCTTTAAGGTGTATAGCTGCTACAAATAAAAGCAATGCTATATTTTTCTCTTCTTCTGTCTTTCAGGGTAGATGTTAACTCTGGAAAGGTATTCTGCTATAAATTGTTACCAGGCAATTGGGAATTCATACCTAGAACAGTTGACCATCTCTGAGTGGAAATATTGACAAATACAATTGCTTTCTATTGTGTATAATGAAAGTGCTAAAAATGAATTTGGTTTGGTGCTTCTTTCCAGCCAGTAGGCTAAAAATAGAGACTCTTCATTCTACTTTTTTTTGTTTTATTTTATGCTGCTCACTATAGAGCTCCAGCAGGTTAAATAGCCTTTAGAGATTTTTTTTTTCAAAATGTTGTTCAGTTTATTTCAACTAAGGGTGGGAGATGCCAAGTTTATCGAACCTGACATATTTATCCTAACTGATAAAAGCATGGCAAAGTAAAACAGGTTTTCTATTTTTAGTTGATTTTTGAATGGAATCTGTCAACTTTTATTACTTTTATGTGACCCATGAAAACACAGTCAATCTAGCATTAGACATTTTCCTCTATTCATGCATTTTTAAGAAACCAAAATGGCCTTGACTTCTGTAGTTAGATTGCTATTTTAAATTAATACTATACATAATTATTGATGATTCTTAAGTAAAACATTCACATTGATTCTAGTTTCCTGACACCTGGCTTAGGTGGTAGACGTAGTTATTAAAACAGAGACATGACTGAAAACAATCCTGTTTTTAATTTTTTTTGTATAATTTACAAAAATCCTGAATATAAATTTAAATATGAACAGAAATTTCATTAACAATACTGAAACAAAATATCTAGAAACTAGTAAAAATTTTGAAGAAGTAACAAGCTTGCAATGTGAATTTTGTTTGGATTATAGAAGACTAAAAATATACAGAAAAATTAATAATAAAAAAAATTGTCCTTCATGAAGCTATCATTCAGATATTTCTGATTATTTAAATGCACAAGCCCTTCTCCAATACCCTATTCTCTTGTGCTTGATCTTGCGAAACTTTTCAGATGTACTATGCTATTACTTTTGGAGACTTTATTAATGTCATCTTTGCTATTTTCACTTTTTTCCCCACTTCAGATCCTACAACAAAAATGAGTTCTTCTCACATCCTGTCACCAAGTTCTAAACAAGCTTTATTTGTTTTTACTGACATAAATTCACATTGCCTATTTGGTCACATTTGGAGAGAAATTTTAGTTGAATAAGTAAAAAATCCATATTGCAGAAAGTGAGAGGAACTCAAGTATAAGTCCTGAGTGTAGACAACTTTCTCAAGGAGGTTAGCCAAGAAGGGAAGGAGAGATATAGGATGACAGCTAGTGGGGGAATCAGGATTCAGTGAGATTATTTTAACAAATAGTTGAGAGAGGGATATTGTAGATAGCAAGCAGAGGTGTGGTAGAAAGGGACAGATTATAGATAAGGGCATGAGGAGAATACCAGAGATGTGGGAAAGGATTGGATCAAGTGTACATGCAGAGATATTTGCTTCGACTAGGAGCTCTACTCTTAATTAGAAACCAAAATGAAGGAGGTAGCAGGGAAGATAACTGAAGGACTTGCTGATTAGTTTTACTTTTTCTATGAAATGTGAAGCAAGGTTTACACCTGAGATAGCCAAGGAAGAGGTGTTGTGAAAAGGTTAAGACAGATGAGAATGTCTGGAATATCCATTGTCCAGAGGACAATAACAGACCAATTAGAGTAGAATGATTTCTTTAATGTAGTGAGGGCCTAGCTGATATAAGCTAACAAAAATTTGCAGTGGACCATGCATGATTTCATTATTTCTTTCAGCTCTCTTTAGTAGTATGTTAATAGGAACAATAGAAACAAATACTGTGAGTAATTCATGGATGAGATTTGATGAGATATGACTGGAAATATGACAAGAGGCAAAGTATTCAAATACAGAGGACAGCATATATTTGGGTTGATTCAACAAGTGGTTTTGAAAGGGAAGGAAAGCCTGTGGCAGGTAGAGTCATTTTGACTTTGGAAAGAAAAGATAGTATAATGGAATAGTGGACACTTTTAGAATGAAGAACAGGTTTAGAGGTTATAAGGCATAGGTAAAGATAGAATTATTTTTTAATTAAATGTTATGTTTATTTTTAGTTTACAACATTCATTTCCACAAGATTTTGAGTTACAAATTTTCTCCCTGTTTTCTCCCTACCTACCACCCCAAAACAGTGATCCCATTGAATTCCCCCTCCCCCCCAATCTGTTCTCTCCTATATCCTCCCACATTCCCCTCCGACTTTTAGGTAGGGCAAGATGGATCTCCATACTCCAGTGCCTGTATAAGATAGAATTCTTTTTAAAAATATTATGATCAGAAAATTCTGGAATTTGGAACAAGGATCTTGTGGGAGATGGCAAGATAAATATATGACCTCAGTGTGGAATGGAAGTGAAATGGAGGAATAGGTGATTGGAAATGAATGGATTGAGGAATCAGGAAGTGATGGTATTTGAGAAAGCATCACTATGGTTGTTGAACTCCCTTATTTGAGGGGAGGAGAAGGGTGGGAGAGTAAAACTGCAGCCAGGCACTTAATGCCATGCGGAAAGAAGGGATATATCCTGAGTGTAGATCAATCACAACCAGCATCTTAGGTGATAAATTTGGATAATCTGAGTTTCAACAGAAGAGAAGTTGCTTAGTGTAGGTGGTAGAGGAAGAGGCTAGAAGTTGCAATGAGAAACAAAGATTTTTCTGAGTTCTATCATAGTCAGTGAGGGAATATGAGGGAAATGCTAGCCAGCAAAGGAAAGGGTGGTGAAAGAAGTAATATTATTGAGAAAGAATTATGTCTTTTAGAAGCCTAGAAGTCAACTGGTCAAAAAGGATTTATCAAACACTGTGTCCTAGGAACTGACTAAACACTGGGAATATACATGCTAGCAAAAATAAAAAAGGTCCCTTCCCTCAAGAAGCATTCATTGCAATTGTGGGAGATAACACATACAATGGAACTGAAAATTAGGGGAGTAGGAAGATAGACTGGTGTAGACAAGAAGAAGAAGTCTAGCATATCTGGAGTGGAGGTGGGAAAGGGGTGAAAACAAGTGAGCATAGCCAGTCTGGATAATTTCTCAAAATGGAGGCTATAGAAGGAACTCACTAATAAGATGCATCACTGAAATAGAAGACGGATCTTACTAGGTCAGAAAACTTGTGGGAATGGTGAAGAAATATGGGGAAGAAGCTATGAATGCAGAAATGAGGATGGATGAAGCTTTAAAATAAAAGGAAATGCATTGATCATCAAGCAAGGATTTCAGAATGCACAATGCAAAGGTCAGGCAGATCTGAAGTAGGACAATTGAGGGGTAAAACTGAGGTTCATAGGCATGAAGGAAGAGTGAATTGAAGATGAGGAGAAGGGGTTGTAAATTAATGTCTTAAAATCAACAGCTAGGGGTTCATAATTATTAGGATAAGGGAATGGGCATATACTAACCATTTAGAAGAGAATACAGAGTATCAATGTATGGAGAGAGTCATTAAGGAAGGCAAAAGATTAGACTGTTAGAGGGCTTCTTGAGTTCCACTTTCCCACTAGGTGATAACAGTTGTGTGGTGTAAAGTCCCTAGAGGCCTGATTTATAGCAGGTAGGAACAAATAACATTATTGGTTTCTGGTAGGGATGGGGGCAGGGGGTGACTTGACTGATGGAGAAAAGGTTTTGGTAAGTGGGTAGAAGATGGAAAAGGTTTTGTCTTACAGATAAGATCTAGAGAAGCTTAACCAACATGGACAAGTGACCATATCAATGAAGCAAAAAATGCTTTATCTGAGAAAAAAGCAATCTCTTTGTCAAATGGAGATACAGCAGTTAAAGTTTACCTTAGCCTATAGTGAGTGTTTAAAAAAATATTAGGTGAATGAAAGATTATGAACTATATCTCTACATAAAATATCAAAAAATCTTGAGGGGAAAACAAGCTTAAAGAAAGCTTGATGAAGGCACCAGAGGAGCCATCTAATTCTTTAAAGGCTTTGTAGCTGAAATAAGAAAAGTCACCCCCCCATCTCAAAATAGAATGCATATACTGTTGTTTTTTTACAGAGAATCTTTTCTCATTGGTAGCAATAATAGAACCACCACATTTGTATTTTACTCCCTATGAATGCAAAGAAAATGCAAAGAAAAGAAGTAGCTCTATGAGGTGACAATTATCAGCTTACCTAAATAAAACAACAAACTTTAAGTTGAAAAATATGGGGTAGAAAAAAATTATAAAAATGTAACTTATTGGACTTTATTTCCATTTTCTAGAGAAAAAATAATTACTACAAAACAATAACCTCATAATCTCTTGAGTTAGTGGAGAACTAAAGTCCAGAAAAAATTTTGGAATTAATCAAGTATACAAATGAGAAAAAAATACTTATGCTAGAGGCAGGACCATTTTAATGCCACTTGGCTACTGTAGCTTGTCAGAATATTTTCAAAAGGGGATGACTACTAAAGAATGAAAAACAGCATGATCTGTGTTTTAACAACCACACACAAAAAAATGTGACTGAGAAGTTATTTGCGACTACCTCCTCAAATGCCCACTTTCTAACAAAAGCATCCTACATGAAAACAGCAAGAGCAATTTTCCAAGTAATTTTCTACAGAAGATCCCTTCATTGTCTTCATAAAACTGGCTGAGCATTTTAGATGACACAAGATTTAGCTTTATATTTTATTTATTGACATTTTAAAAAGAAGTATATGAGATAGCAAGGCCTTGAAATATCTTCTGAGAGAAGGTTTTTTTCTCATACATATGCCAAGTTCACGCAAAACATCATGGCAGATGTGACAAAGAGTTAACTGTAGAGTCTATATGGCAGCATATTAAATACACTGAATCACTGTTGAGCAACCTCAGTGAACATTCAAAACAAAATACAAAAAGGTCCGTTAAAACCATTATACTATGGGAAAGGAGTAGAAAAGTAGATAAGAGATCAAGAGTAACTGGACTATGAGGGACCTTGGACAGACAGGCCTGAAATTATTCAATTAAAGTGCTTGTCCTGCGATAGACATATAATAAAATGTGCCAGAAATCAATGAGGAGGAAGAAAAGATTAGATTGTTTTGCATTTGGGAAATCGCACAGCGTTTTCAATGTTCTCAAAAGATATTCACGCTAAAAAAGTCCATCTCTCTAACTTTAATACTTATCCAGCAATATTATATGGTTGTGTGTCATGTAAAATCATGATCTCAAAAGAATTCAAATAGAAAATAACCTAAGAAGTGACAGACAGATATAAAGTCAATATAAGTTGTAGAACTAGCCTGGTCTTCTGTTGACTATCATGACATCATAAAAGGGATTTTGACTCCTTCCACCAGGCAAAGTGAGTGTCCCATTTTCTTTTCCCTATTTTCCTGATCTCGTTCCATGAAGATCTTATCAGCCATTTAGCCCTTAAAATGGAAACTTGCTCTTGGAACCATAGTACAATCCACTGCCTTTCACTTGAACTTTCTTAATTTTTGGAATTTTGGCTTTGGTATCAGAATTAAATATATACTTAGATGACAATGTGGACAATACTTTTTTGATATCCACTCTCTTTTATTCTGTTTGGACCTATTGGTCTCCCACTGACTCCAGTATATGCTATCACCATACACAGAGATTAAAAAATATGACTTACTTGAATGTCAGCATACTGTTCAAAATGACATGAGAAGTGTTATGAAAGTCATTGCAGAGGTCTCATACGACTTAAACAGGAAGTCGCTAAATAAATAATTTAAAATGGAGAATAGATACACAAAACAAATGCTACATTGGTATTGCTAAACATGAAAAAATGGAAGATAATTTTCAATATGCTGACTACATACCTTGTGGAAGATTTATGGGAAACATGGACAAGAATAATACATTGGAAGAAAGCATAGAGGATTCAATTTGCATCAGTGGAGAGAATATCCACAATAAATAAATCAACCAAAAATCTAGAAGCATTTGTTAATTGTCTAACGTGTTAGATACTCTGAGTGTTACTGGCTGGGGACACAAAGGCAAAAATGAAACAGTCACTGTCCTCAAAAAGGTGCATTTCATCATGCTAGTCCACATGTACAAGTACTAAAATATATACAGAATAAATACAAGATGATTTGGAGATGTCAGGCACTAGTAGCTATAGAGATCAAGAAAGTGTCGATACAGAAGGCTGAACTTGAGCTGAGTTCAAGGAAATAAGGAATACTAATATTCAGGGATGGGAAGACAGTGCACTAAAGCCATGGGTGAGAGTTGTAGCAAATACATGGAGGTGAGAGATAAAATGCTATAAGTCAAAATAAAGAAGAAATCTAGTTTGGTTTCTATACTCTATGTAAAAGTAATGTTTAGTAAAGTTGTAAAGGTAAGTTGGAACCATGTAGTTATAGACTTTAAAAGCCAACCAGAGTTATGTTTCCTTGATTCTAATGGGTAATAGGGAATAATGAGAGTTTATCGAGAAGTCCTGAAATAGACTACCTTTTAGGAAAATAACTTTGGCACAACTGTGGAAGGAAGGTGTTGGAAGCAGTTGGTGGGAGTGGGAGGGATTAATTGAATAGCTACTACAATAATCCAGGTGATAAGAGATAGCAAACATCTTAACTAGGTTAAACAGAGAGAAGGGGGGGCAATTTTAAGATTTGTTATGAAGGTAGAATAAAAAAAATAACAACTAAAGTCCTCTGTAAGGTGGGAGAGCATGAGGTATTGAGGATAATGACAAGGCTGAATTTTTTGAATGAGATTTATGTTGGTATCTTTGACAAAAAGAACAAAGTTTGGAAGAAGTAGGGAGGGGCTGGAGAAAAGAGAGTGACTTCAGGTTTGTACATTTGGGGTAAAAAATACCCACAAGGAAAATAGTTTAAAATATTCAACAGATAGTTGGTTGAATGGGTCTGGTGCTCAGGAGAGAGTCTAGGGCCAGATATATAAATCTGTGAGTCATGTGCACAGTGATGGGAATTTAACCTTTAGAAGCCAATTATATATGTGGGGTTTGGGGGAAGGAAGGCTGAGGAAAGAAAGAGACAGAAAGACAGAGTGGCAATCACAGAGCAGAGCCTTAGAATAGACCCATAGTTCTGGCCAGTATATGGATAAGGATTAAGGAAAGGAGACTAAGAAAAAATGGTAAGACAGGAATGAAGAAAATCAAGAGAGAATAAATAATGTCAGAGAAATTCAATACCTACAAGTTATTCAACTGTCAGATGCTACAGAGAGGTCAAGAAGAATTAAGACACAAAAATGTCACCAAATTTTGCAACTGAGATAGGAATTTAAATTTTATAGGAGGCAGTTGTGGTTGATAAGAGAAACTAGAAAGATTTTTGACTAAGGTTTGAGAATAGGGTCAGAATATAGAAAGTAGAAGCAAGTAAAGTAGAAAGTCTACTTTGTATAGAAAATTATGGTAGTCACTTGGTGGAGTAAGTAATAATCTACTATTTTATACACAAAAACACACACTTTATGGGAAAAAGGGGGCACTTCTCAGGGACATTCCAATCTAAAACTTAAATTGAAATATATAAAATATAGCTCCATATAAAATTAGATGAAAATGACTATGGTGTTCTCTGCATACTATGGTAACATACTGATTGGAAATTTATTGAAACTTTCAAACTGAGTGAAGGAGAGAAATCAGAGGTGGACTTTGAGATTTAAGAAGTTATCTATGTGTGAATGAAGGGAAGAATAATAAAGAGAAGCAGTCTCCCAGCCAAAGTTCTGACATGAGGTTCAAGAAGAAAGGCTTAGCAAATGACTTCATGAGAAATTAAGATACTATCAAACAGATCCAAACAAATGAAAAAATAGAGGGCAATGTGAAATATCTCCTTGAAAAAAACCACTGACCTGGAAAACAGATCCAGGAGAGACAACTTAAAAATTATTGG
>CM053587.1:119542698-119556599 GCA_028646515.1 Pseudochirops corinnae
AGACATTTGAGCTTCATGAGCCTAAATTCCACTAACTGGGTCATTATGATGAGTTTAAAATATAATATATATATATATATATATATATATATATGTATATATGTTTAAACTTATAAATATATATGTATGCATGTGTGTATCTATATGTATTTATATATGTGTATGTACATGTGTGTATACATACATACACACATATATGTATATATGTGTTTTTCAGAACAATATAAATGTCATCAATGGATATTATAAACCAGGTTGAAATAGTTATACAAAACACAGTCTCTCAGTATTTCAGTTTTTTAAACATTAGAGTCTTTCCCTTTAATACAAGTGTCTGTTGATTTCTCCAATTTATTCTTTATGCATCTTATTTGTACTTAGTTCTTTGTACTCTACCTCCCTTCACTACATTAAGCACTATGAAGACAGATACTATTTTTGTCTTTATATGCCCATTGATTAGCCCAGTGCCTGACATTTAGTAGGAGCTTCATAAAAACTTGCTGACTTGATTTGACTAAACCAATATCTCAGGTTTCTTAAAGCTCTAAAATTATAGAATTTTACCAAATAGTTTAAAAGTATTTTATGATAGCGAAACAGTCTAAATGGAGAAGAGGATTGGCTTGTTTGAATTATTTAACATCTCTGGTCCTCAGTTTCCTTATGCATTAAATGATAATAATATGCCTATAAGAGTCAAGTTTGTGTTGTAAACTACTAAAATAAAATATTAGTAGCTTACAATTCTATGATTTATGATATATTCTCAAGATCTGTACAAATTCATTACAATTTAGCAGGTTTCATAAAAGGATCATCTCTCCTCTATGAGTAATGCACTTTTGCACAGAATTTTTTATTAATTTAAAAGTTATCCTAAAGAAAGAATTTGTCCTTTAAATTGTAAATTTACATGTGATCATATTATTCATGTGGAATGCAAACTCCTTCTAAGGTGTTATTTCATTTATTGGATTTAAATTCCTAGTATCAATGGCAATATCTGGCATACAGAAATCATCTAATAAATATTCATTAATTGATTGCTTGATCAGAGAAAATAGATCAGTTGATATGTTATGATGTAAACCATAAAAAGGCAAATTATTAAACCACTCCCAAAGGGCAATTGAGCTGTACATACCCTTTGACCCAGAAATGCTACTAGTAGTTCTGTATCCCAAAGAGATTTAAAAAAAAGAGTGGGTGAAGGACCTATTTGTACCAAAAATATTTATAGTGGCTTTTTTCAGGGGTGGGGGGTGGCAAGAATTAGAAAATTGAGGGGATGATCCTGAATTGGGAAATGGCTAAGCAAGTTGTGGTATATGATAGTAATGAAATACTATTGTGCTATTGGAAACGAGGAGCAGGATGATTTTAGAAAAACCATGACTTGAATTAACTGATTTAAAGTGAAGTCAATAGAATGAAGAGAACATTGTATATAGTGATGACAATATTGTACAAATGACCAACTGCAAATGACTTAACTGTTCTCAGTAATAGTGTTCCAAGACAGTCCCAAAGGACTCATTATGAAAAATGCCATCCACATCCACAGAAAGAACTGATGGAGTCTGAATGTAGATCAAAGCACGTACTTTTTCACTTTATTTTTTTCCATTTTTTTCTTCTCCTGTGCTTCTTTTTTCACAACATGACTATATGGAAATATATTTTACATGATTGCACACATGTAACCTATATGAAATTATTTACCATCTTAGGGAGGCAGAAGTTTAGGGAGATACGGAGAAAATTTAGAATGCAGAATTATAAAAAACTGAATGTTAAAAAATAATTTTACATGTAATTTGAAAAAAAAAATTTAAGATTTAAATTTTTTAACAAAAGAAAAAAGACAAATTATTAGCCATGATGAAACCATAAATAATAATACAATATTCTTTAAAAACAACTTGTGAAACAGTGTTATGATTAATATTCAGTTGAAAAATGACCCTGAGCATATTATTTTTAAAAAGATATAAATAAAACAATTTTTGAAAATAATCTCAAATAAATCAAATTGACAAAAAGAAAAAAAAAATAAAACCAGGGAGAAAAGGTTATCACGGTTGATGAGAAAAAGGTATACCCATCCATTGCTAGTACAATTGCAAAAATATAAATTAATTTTGGAGAAAAAATTTGGCAGTATGGAATAAAAGTTACAAAAATAATCACTTATTTTTACCTTATCATTCCAGTGTTGAGAATATATTATGGGTACATTGTTGTTATAGTATTTGTTGCTATTTAAGAAACCCAATATCTTCAAAAACAATGATATAATTATATGCAATACATTTTGTAATAAAAACAATCCAAATGCTAATATTAGTTTAATATTTTAACACATTTTGGTGCATTAATTTTAAAAATACTATTATACAATGAAGATTGACATGAATAAGGAAATAGAGAAAGATACTTAGTAAATAAAATGGAGCAAAACTGCAGAATTCACACACATGAAAACTTAACTGGGAATGAATAGATAATGATGCCTTGTGGAGATATGATGGAAGTAAATGAAAAGTTACAGCATTTGGGGCAACTTTTTTTTTTTAATTTAAGTGAAAGTTTTGCAAAATAAGTTTAATCACTTTTTCTGGCGCTCAATGTTGTTAATAACAAGTATTTAAGAAAAAATAAAGCCATGCTCTAATTGATTGTCAGTAGGACATGGAACGAAATAAATGGGAAGAAAATAAGAAAATCTTTCAGCAAACCCTGTTGCTCTGAAAATGGATTTTAATTACATGGAAAGGCTGCCTAAATGTAACATCCATGAATTAAAATACATGTATCTGTGTCTGCATATGCATATGTATCTTTATATATTAACATTCAAGATATAACAGATGGTAGTAAAAGATGTCATATCATGGGAAGATTAGGAAAAAGAGCATGAAAATGAAATGAATGGCAATAAAAATAGCAGCTATGATAAATATTTAAGAATTTATTTGAATTGAAAGCATATCTAAAACTAGATGTACATAAATAAATTTAATAGCATAATTATGAGTTATTTTAGTGTATTTCTATCAGTTTATTTTCTTTAAAAAAGATTCTATTTTAGCAGGTTAGGGTATACTCTGAAGAGCAGGGAAAATTTAATTAAATTTCAGGATATATTATTTCAAAACATTCAAATTTAATCAAAATATCTACGAGATATTTGTCAGAGCATTATGCCTTACTATAGGAACCAATTAATATGAATGCAAGTATTACGTGGTTAATCTTGAGTGATATTATGTGAAAACACACAGGGGATCCCTGATTTTTATCAATGTGGTCAGACTCTGGGGTCGATAATTATTCCATCAAGCAGATCTGAACTATTCTATAACTGAATATATACAAGTACCAGAGTTATGTCAGGCAAAAAAGAGTTTAAATGATTTGCTTTCAAAAGCCATTGAGTTTTTTAAGCATGAGAGGCAAGATTTGAACCTTGCAGCAATCTATCTGCTATGCACCATAGCATCTCCCAGTTAGTTAATATTATATTGAAATTTATGAACGGAAGGGGATGGAGCCAAGATGGTGGCACTGAAGCTGGAAAATACCTATAAAATAAGACTCTAAACAAAATTTTAGAACCCACAAGAACCCACAGAACCCACAAAGTGACAGAGAGAAACAAATCTCCTGCTGAAGACAGCCTGGCAAATGGACAGGAAGGGTCCATCAGAGCATGCTTTGAGCCAAGCCCAGCCACAATGTGAGCCCACAGTTTTAGCCCCAGGGTGGCCTGGACATGCCACATAGCTGAAGCTTTCAGGAGAGTGGATCCCCATCTGCTGTGGTAGTTTCCAGAAATATCAATCGATAAATACCAAAGACAAAGTAAAAGGTCAGTGGAAATCTGTGGGATCTCGGGTGTGGGGGAAAAGGAGTTGTGGTCTGGCCTCTGCACCCAGAGCCAGAAGCTGTGGAAGGAGAGGCCCTGCAGCTGCCTCCACATGGCTGCTTCAGAGTTCCTGGCTGCCAATCAGAGGGGGGAAAAGTTATCATTCAGAGGCTAAGTACTCTTGCCTTAAACTGCCTGGAACTGGATCATGGTCTTGTTTGGTGGTCCTGAGGTGTGCGACCAATAAGCCAAAGCTGGTGGGGGCTGTAGAGACGGTGCCCTTATAATATCTCCAACAGCTGTGAAAACCCCTGAGACTTGGGACAGAGCTCTACCCTCTGGAAGCAGAGTTCTACTGTGACAAAGAGCTCAAAAGGCAAGTAGCTAAGTGGCAACATGAGCAAGAAAAGGAAACCAAGCAAGCAAAACCATCAAACTTTAGATTCTTTTTTTTAGGACAAAAAGGATCAACAACCTGACTGAAGAAAATAATACCTTAAAAAACAGACTAACTGAAATGGCAAAAGAGGCCCAAAAAGCCAATGAAGAGAGGAATGCTTTAAAAAAGCCAAATTTACCAGATGGAAAAATTAATTTCAAAAGCTCACTGAAGAGAATAATTCCTTCAGAATTAGATTGCAGCAAATGGAAGCTAATGACTGTATGTGAAATCAAGATACTATTAAACAGATCCAAACAAATGAAAAAATAAAAGGCAATGTGAAATATCTCATTGAAAAACCACTGACCTGGAAAATAGATCCAGGAGAGACAATTTAAAAATTATTGGACTGCCTGAAAGCCATGATAACAAAAAAAAAAAACAAAAAACAAAAAAAAAAACACCTTAGAAATCATCCTTCAAAAACTCTCAAAGAAAATTTTCCTGATATTTTGAACCAGAGGGCAAAATAGAAATTGAAAGAATTTACCAGTTGCCTCTTGAAAAAGATCCCAAAAAGAAAACTTCTAGGAATGTTATAGCCCGGTTCCAGAGTTCCCAGATCAAGGAGAAAATATCACAAGCAGCCAAGAAGAAACAATTTGAATATTGTCAAAACACAATCAGGATAACACAGGATCTAGCAGTTTCTACATTAAGGGGATGAAGGGCTTGGAATATGATATTCTGGAGATCAAAGGAGCTAGGATTAAAACCAAGAATCATCTACCCAGCAAAACTGAGTTGTGTTTTTTTTTTTTCCAGGGGAAAATATGGTCATTCAATGAGGTTGAGGACTTTCAAGGATTTTTGATGAAAAAACCAGAATTGAATAGAAAATTTGACATTCAAATACCAGAAGCATGAGAAGGTAAACATGGAAAAGAAATCATAAGGAACTTATCATAGCTGAACTAGTTACATGTCTACATGGAAAAATGATAATTGTAACTTACGAAACTTTTCTCAGTATGAAGAATGTTGAAGGGAATATAATTGTATATATACATATGTGTACATGCCTATTTATGTCTATATACAATGGTATATACGTGTATGAATACATATATGAGTGTGTGTATATATGTGTACAGGTATACATAGACAGAGGGCACAGGATCAATTGAATAGGAAGGGATGATATTTAAAAGGTGAAATTGAGAGGTGAGAGAGGAATATAATGAGAGGAGATGGGGAGAGAGAGAATGGGGTAAAGTATCTCATATAGAAGATGCAAGGGAAAACTTGCAATGGAGTGGAAGAACAGGAAGGCAAAAGGGAATGGGTCAACCTTGCTCTCATTGAATTTGGCTTAAGGAAGGAATGACATACACTCTAAATTGAGTATCCTGCACTAAAGGAGAGTAGCGGGGAAGGAGATAAGAAGGGGAATGATGGTTGGGAAGGCAGGTTGTAGGGGAGGGTAGTTAGAAGTATATACTTTTGTAAAAGGCCAGGGTCAAAGTAGAGAACAGAACAAGTGGGGGGTGGGATAGGATGGAGGGAAATATAGTCAGTCTTTCACAATATATCCACTATGGAAATGTTTTGTGGAACTACACATGTACAACCTATATTGAATTGCTTATCTTCCCAGTATGGTTGGGTGATGAGGGAGAAACAGAAAGAATCTGGAACTCAAAGTTTTAAAATCAAATGTTTAAAAAATATTATTATCATTATCATTATTATTATTACTATTATTGTTTACATGCAACAGGGAAATAAGATATACAGGCACTGGGATACGGAGATCCATCTTACCCTACCAGAAAGTCAGAGATTAGATAGGGGAGAATACAGGAGAGAGCATTGGGGTAGGGGGTACACAGTGGCATCACTATTTTGTGGTGGTTAGGGGAAAGACAGGGAGAAAATTTGTAAACCAAAATCTCATGGAAATAAATGATGTAAAGTAAAAATAAACACAAAAGTTAATTTAAAAAAGAAATTTAAGAACAAACTACATGCTACTAGATTTCATGACATTTTCTATAGGATCCAACAGAAGAATAAATGCTGGGTAATAATAAATTAGAAATATATTCAGTAAAATTTTTAAAATGTTTTTGTGATATACTATTCGACAGTATGGTAACATGGAGGATCCAGAATTTGAAGTCAGGAAAATTTGCTTTCAACTTTCAACTCTCATATAAACGGCTCTGTGACCATAGGCCTATCATAACTTTTCTAAGCCTCAGTTAACTTTTAAGATTTTAAATTATAGATAGCTTCAATGTAGGTAGAATGAGTTCCCATTTCTGGAATTCCCAAAACAAACAAAATAAAAGGAAATTGCAATTCTTTCATATACTATACAGATTTTTATAAATATTACATCACTGATAATATTCTGCATACAATGAGATGACTCATGGTCATAGTAGGATTAATTTTTAATGAGAATGACAATTGGAATGGTAAACAAATAAGCACTGACAAGAGATGGCATTTTCAAGGGAATAAAATGTTTGAATTTTGAATTTGTATGATAATAATTTGTATGTAGCGTCAAGCTTTTGAACCAATCAAGCAAGAACCTAATGTGAAGAAGGTTTTGTAGAGGAAAGAAAGCAACAATGAGTCATATAGATGATACAAACACACAGAGAAACACACACATACACACACATGCACATCACACATTTTTTTTTAAACAGGAAGAAATGCCTTTAAAAATTAACTAAATTTGTAAATGTTTATAAAATCCAACAAAATATTAATCATATGAGATTAGATGTTCCATTACGCTTGGTATAGTGCTTAGAATATTAGCAGTAAACATGATTAACAATAAATATTCATTGATATTCATCTGTTCTTCCCTGCCAGTTCCACGGGGTAGAAAATTCTCCATCTACCACCTCATTGGAGGTAAAAGGCTTCAACTGATCTAACACCTTTCATGTTACTTTGGTTTGTAGGTTGGAAGATCAGGTTTTATTTCTTCTAATAAAATAAACTTTCTCCTATGATGTTCATTTTCTACATGGAATTTAGGCAAAAAAAAAAGACAAGAAAAAAAGCCATTTACTTTAGTCTAAAAGATTTATGTACTGAAGTAGTCATAAATATAGAGGTAAATTTTCTAATTGAGTTTTTTTATTAAACCTTTTGGAACTGTATTTACACTCTAAGCACAGTCCTTCCATTTTCAGGCTTAGAAGTTGATCTAGGGTAAACTCTTTTTGAATTTCTCTTTCTAAATTGTGAAGACATCCCCCAAACACAATGGTATTTGAAAGGATATATGTCAAACAAAATACATGAGATTTTGAGTGGAAAATGGACAGTTAGAGAAAAAAAAAATTAAAGCAATATTGAAAGACTGTACAATTCAGGTAAATCAGTCTTAGCTTCTAATTTTGTCATCTGCACACTATCTTGGCTCTCCTAATGTTTATTAGTGATTCCAAATAAGAAAAGATTAAGAAAGAACAATACTAAGTTTACAAATACACAATATGCTAGCATAGAATATCCTAAATATTCTTTCTCTGAAGAGTGGGTAGTGATTGTGGCACATTATTTTTAAGAAAGCAATATATAAATGTGTTCGTTCCTTCATTTCAGAAGTGATACGTAATTTGTTTTACCCTTGTTCTCCCCAATATATCATAGCTATTTCTTTCCTTTTATGTTTTTTATGAATATATGCTATCATTTAAAAAGAATTAAGATAACAAGTGATTATGTTAAGGCACTACAATGCATTAAACAATTCCTATTTTTGTTATGGAAAAACATTTTCCCACCAAAACACTGAAATACTTAAAAGCATCTAATAAATATTTATTGTCATTATTATTTTAAATGACTGTGTACCTGCACTTGATTCGGGGAAAAATTTAAACTCAAAGTCAAATTATTAATCTATTTGATAGCAAGCTGGCTATTATAGGTACCTTGCAGGTTTCTTCAAAAAAGTTTGGTTAATTTCTTGTATGGAATCTGAAAAACAGATTTATTTACATTAACTATCCAGGCCTAGTTGAGTGTGGAATAACTTAAGAAGTGGCCAATAGCAAAGGGAATAAATGCAAGTATGATTCTCTTCTTCAGCTCAATTAAGAAAGGAGTGTTGAAATGAAGTGTATAGAAAGTAACCCTGATAGACTTTTTCCTTGCATTCCTTTCCACAGTTTTTATTATGTATAATATATCTTTTGTTGTTGTAGGCTTCTGTGTCCACATATATCATGATCGTAGACAATAGTGATGTTTCCTGTTACTGTAAAGGCTGAAGTATATATGCATATATCTTCAGGAAATATGTATAATTCCTAAAAAGGAAATTATCATTAGAGTAACATTCCTATGTACCACTTAATTTAACCTCTCGTAGTTTTGTTTTTGTTTTTTGCCTCTTAAGCATTTCCTGGGAATTCCCTTGATAAGCTTATTTTCTTAACATTTGGTGTTCCAGTTATTTACCCAGCTTTTAGAAACTGGTTACAGATCATAACCTTTAAATCTAAGACCTTACTAAAAGATCTCAAAATGATCAAATAAAGAACAACTGTCATTTCTCCTTGCCCCCATCACAATAGCAGCACTGAGGCTTATCAAATTAAAAATCAACAGAAAACTCAACAGAAGACTGGTATATCACTAGTTTCACCTTTTTAAAACAAATAAAAATGTAATCAGTTCCTTTATAGATATAATAAAGGTACTGACACACTCCATGAGGGAAGGTACTGAAGCAGTAAGGAGACTGACTTTCTATACAACTGCCAATAAATGTCTTTGAGGAACAAATGTGAATAGGCTGGCCCTTATTTCTTATATAGCAAGTTATTTCACTGAATGAAATCTTTCATTGAAAAGTTGTGTTTCAAGATGGTATGTTCTGATTTTCTGACTTTCTTAGAGGGGATTTTCAACAACAACAACAACAAAAAAAATTAGGACTAAGTATCAATGGATCACCTGAATCAGCCTCTTATCTTCTCTCATTTTTAATGATCTTTATTTCTCATAATGAGCAAGTAGTTGATGCAAAGGATAGAAAGAAACCGAGTCTGGAGTGAATAAAACTCACTTTCCTGAGTTCAAAACTGGCCTCAGATATGTATAACCCTGGGCAAGTCACTTAACCTTGTTTGCCTGAGTACTCATCTGTAAAATGAACTGGAAAAGGAAATGACAACCCACTCCACAATCTTTGCCAGGAAAATCCCAAATAGGGTCACAAAGAGTTAGATGTGACTGAAGCACCTTAACAACAAAAGTTTCATTACAGAAAAAAAAAATAAATGATTTGTTTATCCTAGGTTTATATAGTCAGGACACATTCACCATTGGACAGAAATGACTTAGAGAATTCTTTTTAAAAAATGTTCCCTTCTTGGGGAAGCTAGGCGATGCAGTAAATAGAGCACTGGCCCTGGAGTTAGGAGGATTTAAGTTCAAATCCCCCCTCAGATACTTAACACTAACTGTGGGACTTTGGGCAAATCATTTAACCCCAATTTCCTTACCCTCCCTCCTCCAAAAAGACAAAAAGAAATGTTCCTTCAGGACAAAGGTTATCTCCTATTTGTCTTAGTATTTTACCCAGGGATGAACACAAAGCTTTGCACATACTAAGTACTTACATTGCTTTTCAATGAATGACAATAATAAGGACATACATTTGTCTTCTTCTGATTCCTCATGATAGAGTAGAGGTAAACCTGACTCCTTATCTCTGCCTGTTACCTTCCATGGCTTCCTTCAAATCCTACATTCTACAAGAAGCCTCTCATTTTTCCTTGTCCTCTTTCCATGATTACCCACCAATTATATACATATAAATGTATAAATACATACATCAACATATATACCTATAGATTTATTTATATGTACGTAATTTTCCGTATATTGGTTTTACACAATTTTTTATATACTCTTTCCCAATAGATTGTAACTGGGAGGGCTTTTTGTAATGTGGGCACTTAATGACTTGCACATAGTACTTGACCAATTGACATAGTTAATGACTAGAGAGAAGGAATAAGTGAATGAATGAACATTTGTTAAGCCCTTGCTAAGTGCCAGACACTTTGGCACTATCTAAATCAGTAAAATCCAAGCTCTGGAAACTGTTGAAAAGGCTCTGGGTATGAGCCCAGCGGATGGGTTATGAATCTAGTATTTGGCTCTTACCAAAGAGCTGAAAATTACCTGATGGCATATTTTTTCAGTCACAGAAGGTCATAAAAAATATCTAAAAAGCATGAAGGAAAGTGCGGGCTATATTTAGGGAAGGCGTGCTCACGTAGACTCTTTAATGTAATATTTTAAATGTTTTAGACCTTTGAGCTTGCTAAAATACTGGAAAACACACAAAATCAATTTAAATCAAAAAGAAATAAAAAGATAAATTACAGACTGTACACCATATTTTTTAGAATGTAATAATATATCAAGTTGCGACACCATGACAAAAACAATCATTAAATAACATCATTAATGAACAAAAATTATTTCTTAAGCATCTCCTCACTAGACAATGGTATCCCTCCTCATTCAAAAACCAAGTCTGGAAGGAATTTAACCCTTTTGTCCCTGGCAATTCTGTCATAGAAACCTTCTGTCCTGATTGGTCATTGCCTCATTCATCTATTACATGCAGTCTCATCTACCTGTAAGCCATGACTGACTTGACTACCTGGTCATTACCTTATATTAGCTGCCTTGCTCACTCTCACTCCTTGACTTTGAGTTCTACAAGTATAATAAAATAAATTCTGTTAGATATAGAAAAGCTGTATCATCCTGTTATGACTTGACTCTATATCCTCTCATGTTGCAAATCAAAATGTCCTTCTTGTACCAGCACAGCCTTATTTCTCCCTGAGATAAGGTAAGATCTTTGAGGGCAGGGACTATCTTTCCTTTTCTATTTGTATTCTCACAGTAGTTGGCTTATAGCAAGAGTTTAATAATTTTTTTACCATTCATTTATTCATTCATTCATTCTTATTGTGGTTCCTTGAACATACTTGTTTCTGTCCATATTCACATATTTCAAAATTTAAGGCAAATTCTAGAAATTAAAAAGGGACTTTTTAATTTGCAATTACTTTTTAATAGTGTACTTAAAATGGTAATAATTGACCTGAGGGTTGTTGGTTATTTTTCTATTCATATTTCTTTAGCCTTGGGTAGTTTTTTAAGGCCAATGAATATATGCAGTACACTCTAAATTCCCAGAGGGAAGGCAATCTTGTTTCTCTTTGTATCTCACCTGGTACCAAGCATAGTACATTGTATGGGTGCCTATTAAATGATTTTTTTAATGAAAGGGGCAATAATGAATACATGGATGAACCAAGATAAACATGGTGAGGTGCAATATTCTTGTGAGTGAAGATGCATGGCATATTATCAATTATACATTTGTACCTAATTCAATGATATGAACATAAACTTAAGAATTGTGATTAATTCTAAATTATTGTACTATTCTTTTTAAGTTATACTATGAAAGGAAGAAACAAGGAACCAATTTATATTGATAAAAGAAAATAAAGCATTTCTAACCTAAATTACCATTTTTATTATTTACACAGGTGGCAGAAAACAGCTGGTACCCAGGCTGGTCCCAGATGAGAGGGTATAAATTTCCTCTTTGTGACTTGAAAGGATTGGCTCAAGCAATTAATACTGTGACATGGCAATACTGGGACACATCTGGTCTTGGCTATCATTGACTGAAAAATAACAGGTTACAACATTTGAGCATACAGACTGGAACTGTGATTTCATGGATGGAGGGAACTCCTGTGAAGAAAGTCTCCTTCCCAATACAAGCCAATAAATTATCTGAACCCTATGATCTCAGAGAGTTTCTGAGAGTTTAACTGACTTGTACAGGTTCACAAAGGATGTCAGCTGATATTTGCACCTATACCTTTTTGGCTCTGAAGTAAGCTTGCTATTCACTGTACCATGGGGTCTCTCATGTTATTCATATTAATGCCTTTTTTAGTTGATATCTATATCACAAGAATTCTTGTTAATTTCAGTGGAAGTCCTAAGGTTTTGAAAAACAGTTGATAAAAGTAAACATATGTTATTTAAATTACTGGTTTTCTTTTTTCAAAGTAGAGATAGCATATGGAATTGCTACCATTTGTTTTTTATCTAAACGAATCACCAGAATTAACAGAGAAATTGAGGAATATATTTATACCAGTAGGTTCAAATAATGTTATCCACATCTGACCAATTTGCACACTCATATTCTCAAAAAGTGAACCAAGTATAGTTGAAGATATGGGACATTATCTAAAATCAGTAAAGCTTTAAATATGTTATTTAAACTGTTTATCTCCCTAAACAGGAAGATGATACTTATAACTCTTGAGAACTTCATCTCCATTAGGGCAGTTAAGTGGAGTATACCTAGAGAGAGAGTGCAGGTTTAAGATGAATTTGATGAGATAGTATTAAAAAAAAAATCTTAAGGGGTGAAAAAAGGATGGCACTGAGAGACAAAGAGAGGGGGAGGCAGAAAAGGTTAAACTGCATCATATGAAGACCTATTACATTAGAGGGAAAGAAAGAAGGAGATGAACTTTGTTTGAACCTTACTCTCTTTGGATTTGCCTCAAAGAGAGAATAACGTATACACTCATTTGGATATAGAAATGTATCTTACTATATGTAAGCAGGAGGGGAAAGATGAAAGAAAAGGGAAGGAGAAGATCGATAGAAGGGAAGGCAGAAGTAGGAAGGAAAAGGGGAAATATGGAGGGTAAAAGAAGCAAGGGCATATTGAGGGGAGTGGTGGTCAGAAATAAAACACTGGTGAGGAGGAAGAGGGTGAAAGCAGAGAGAAAAAGTATAACTGGGGGGGGATAGGATGGAGTGAAATACACAGTAATCATAACTGAAAATGTGAAGGGCATGAACTGTCCCATAAAACAGAAGCAGGTAGCAGAGTGGATTAAAACCCAGAATCCTACAATATGTTGATTACCAGAAACACATTTGACTCTGGGGAGCGTAGCCAAAATGGTGGCAAAGAAGCAACAAGGTTCCACAGCTGCCACATACCTACCTCAAATACCTATAAAATATGATTCTAAACAAATTTTAGCCTCCCCAACTCACAAAAATACTGAAAAACACATCTCTCACTGAAGCCAGTTTGGCAGGAAGGGCACATTGCAGCACACTGAGAGCCAAAACCAGCCCAGGCTGAACGCATGGCTTGGCCCTGGCGTGGCCAGGACAAGCTGAAGCTGGAGCCTTCAGAAGAGTGGATCAGTGGCAGCTGTGGAAGTTTCCAGAATTATCAAGCCATAAGAAACAAGGACAAACTGAAAGGCAGTGGAACTCAGCTAAATTTGGGGGAGAAAAATGGTCCAGCTAAACTGCCTTAAGGGCAAGGAAGCCCGGCAACTGCCTCCATGTGGCTGCTTCAGAACTCCAGGCCTGCAGACTGAGGGGGGCCAAGCAATCGTTAAGAGGCTAAGTGCTCTTGCATTGAGCAGCCAGGATCTGGATCGTGGTCTTGGGGTATGTTTTTAGTGAACCAAAGTTGGTGGGGGCTACAAAAAAAATGGCAGCCTCCCAATAGCTCCAGCAGCT
>CM053587.1:119556699-119582548 GCA_028646515.1 Pseudochirops corinnae
GAGAATAATTCCTTCAGAATTAGAGTGGAGCAAATGGAAGCCAATGACTTTATGAGAAAGCAAGATACTGTTAAACAGATCCAAAGAAATGAGAAAATAGAAGGCAATGTGAAATATCTCCTTGATAAAAACCACAGACCTAGAAAATAGATCCAGGGAGACAATTTAAAAATTATTGGACTACCAGAAAGCCATGATCAAAAAAAGAACTTAGAAAGCATCCTCTAAGAAATTCTCAAAGAAAATTGCCCTGATATTTTAGAACCAGAGGGCAAAACAGAACTTGAAAGAATTCACTAATCACCTATTGAAAAAGATCTCCAAAAGAAAACTTCTAGGACTGTTATAATTAGGTTCTGAAGTCCCCAGATCAAGGAGAAAATATTTCAAGCTGCAAAGAAGAAACAATTTGAATACTGTGGAAACATCATTAAGATAAGTCAGGATCTAGCAGCTTCTACATTAAGGGATCAAAGGGCCTAGAATATGATATTCCAGAGATCAAAGGAGCTAGGATTAAAACCAAGAATCACCTCCTCAGCAAAATTAAGCATAATATTCCAGGGGACTATATGGTCATTCAATGAGGTGGAAGACTTTCAAACATCCTTGCTGAAAAAACAAGAACTGGAAAGAAAATTTGACACTCAAGTTCAAGAAGCATGAGAAGGCAAACATGGAAAAGAAATCATAAGGAACTTATCAAAGGTGAACTATATACATGCCAACATGGAAAAACGATAGTCGTAACTTATGAAACTTTTCTCAGAATGAGGATAAGTGAAGGGAATACAAATGTATATATATGAATTCATACACATATGTCTATATAGGAGGATTTATATATGTGTATGAACACATATCTGAATATGTGTACATATGAGTACATAGAAGGCACAAGATAAATTGAATAGGAAGGGACGATACTCTAAAAGGTGAAATTCAGAGGTGGGAGAGGATTAAAATAAGAGGAGACAGGGAGAGACAAAACAGGGTTAATCATCTCATGTAGAAGAGGCAAGGGATAATTGCTACAATGGAGGGGAAGCTCAGGAAGGCAAAAGGGAAAGGGTCAGTCTTACTCTCATTGAATTTGGCTTAGGGAATGAATGACAAAACTCTAACCTAGTTATCTTGCCACACGGGAGAGAAGGGGGGTATGGGGATGACAGGTGGCATGACAGAGGGGAGGGCTGCTAGAAGTACACACTTCTGTAAAGGCACAGGGGGAGCAACAGGGTAGAGAATAGAACAAGGGGTATGGGATAGGAAGGAGGGACATGTAATCAGTCTCTCACAATATGCCCACTGTAGAGATGTTCTGCGTAATTACACACGTACAGCCTGTATTTTATTGCTTGTCCTTCCAGTGGGGGTGGGTGATGAGGGAGGAAGAGAAAGAATCTAGAATTTAAAGTTCTATAATAAAATATTAAAATATATATATATGCACATATATTATTATTATTAATACCATTATCATTAGTAACTACATCCAACTGGGAATTAAGATATACAGACACTGTGGTAGGGAGATCCATCCTGCCCTACTGGAAAGTCAGAGAAGTGAGGGGAATGACATAGGAGAGGGCAGATTGGCGGGGGGGGCGGGGGGTTATACAGTGGGAGGGCTGTTTTGAGGTGTTGGGTAGGGGAAAGATGGGGAGAAAATTTGTAACTCAAAATCTCATGGAAATGAATGATGTAAACAAGAAAACAAGTAAATTGATTTATTAAAAAAAACACCTTTGAAGCAGAAATATACACATAAAGTCAAACTAAAAGGCGGGAGCAGAATATATTATGCTTAAGGTGAAGTTAAAAAAAAAAACAGGAGCTGTGGAGCAGCTAGGTGGCGCAGTGAATAGAGCACTGGCCCTGGAGTCAGCAGGACCTGAGTTCAAATCCAGCCCCAGACACTTGACATAACTTACTAGCCATGTGACTTTGCATAAGTCAGTGAACTCCAATTGCACTCCAAAAAGCCAAAAAAGAAAAAAAAAATAGGGGTAGCAATCCTGATCTCAGACAAAGCAAAAGCAAAATTAGACATAATTAAAAGAGATAAGAAAGGAAACTGCATCTAAAGGTACCATAGAAAATGAAGTAATATCACCACTAAACATATCTACACTAATAGGTATTTGCATCCAGATTTTTAGAGAAGTTAAATGAGTTACTCTAAGAAATAGACAGCAAAACTATACTAATGGGGACCTCAACTTCCTCCTCTCAGTTCTAGATAACTCTAAACACAAAATTAAAAAAAAGAAAGAAATTAAAGAGGTGGAGAGAATGTTAGAAAAATTTGGATATGACAAATACCTGGAGAAAACTGAATGAAGATAGAAAGAAATATAGTTTGTTTTTTGTTGTTTTTTTTTTTCTCAGTGGCATATGGCACCTACAAAAAAAAATGACTATGTTTTAGGGTATTAAAAACCTCACAATCCAGTGCAGAAAGGCAGAAACATTCAATGCATTCTTTTCAGATCATGACGCAACAAAATTTGCATATGATAAAGAACCATGGAAATACAGACTAAAAACTAATTGAAAATTAAGTAATCTAGTCCTACAGAGTCAGAGTGTCAAACAACAAATTAGAGAAACAATAAAAAAATTCAATCAAGAGGATGACAATAATGTGATACCATATCAAAACTTATGGGATGCAAGCAAAACAGTTTGTAGGAGAAATTTTATATCTCAAAATGTTTATATGAATAAAACAGTGAAAGTGATGAAGGATTTGAGCATGCAACTAAAAAAGCTAGAAAAATTTAAAACACCCAATTAAATACCTAATTAGAAATTATGAAAAATCAAAGGAGAGATTAATACAATTCAAAATAAGAAAATTATTGAACTAATAAAACTAATAGATGGCTTTATGAAAAAAAAACAATGAAATACATAAACTTTTGGTTAATTTGATTAGAAAAAAGAAAGAAGAAAACCAAATTACCAAAATAAAAAATGGATAGGGTAAATTTAACATAAGTAAAGGGGATATTAATACAAGAATTAGGAGCTCTTGCCCAACTGTATTCCAGTAACTAAAAATCTTAGTAAAATAGATCAATATTTACAAAAATGTAAATTGCCCAGATTAGCAGAAGAGAAAATACAACAGTTCAATAACACAATTTTGTAAAAAGAAACTGAACAAGCTATCAATAAACTCCCTAAGAAAAAACTCTCCAGGTTCAGATCAAATTACAAATGAATTCTGCCAAACCTTTAAAGAGCAATTAATTATGATATTTATAAATTATTAGGAAAAAATTCCTTTTATGACACATAGATTTATACTATAACCAGGTGGCATTAATACCAGGAATGCAGGACTGGTTCAATATTAGGAAAACTATCAGCATAATTGATGATATCAATAACCAGATTTACAGAAATCATGTGATTTTCTCAATAGATGATGAGAAAGCCTTTGACAAAATACAGCACCCGGTACAAATAAAGACACTAGAAATCATAGGAACAAATGGACTTTACCTTAAAATGATAAGCAGTATCTAGCTAAAACAATCAGTATATACTGCATGTAATGGCGAGAAATTTGAAGTCTTTCCAGTAGGAGCAAGGATGCAAGGATGCCCATTATTACCACTATTATTCAATACTGTACTAGAAAAACTAGCATTAGCAACAAGAGAAGAAAAAGAATTTGAAAGAATTAGAATAGGCAATAAAGAAACAAAGCAATAACTCTTTGAACATATGATAGTATACTTATAGAATTCTGGAAAAACACTAAATAACTACCTAAAACAATGAACAACTTCAGCAAAGTTGCAAGATATAAAATAAATCCACATAAATCATCAGAACTTCTATATATTGCCAACAAAGCCAAGTAGAAGGAGATAGAAAGAGAAATTCTATTTAAAATAACTATAGTCAATATAAACTATTTGGGAGTCTATCAACCAATACAAATCTAGAACTATAAACATAATTACAAAACATTTTTCACACAAATAAAGTCAGATCTAAAGTGGAAAAATATAAATTGTTCATGGGTAGGCAGAGCCAATATAATAAAAATGACTATTCTACCTAAATTATTTTACTTATTCTATGCCTTACTGATTACATCACCAAAAATTATTTTATTGAACAAGGAAAAATAAAAACAAAATTCTTCTAGGAGAGCAAAAGCTCAAGAACACCAAGGGAATTAATGGGGAAAAATGTAAATGAAGGTTACCTAGCTATACCAGATCTAAAATTATATTATAAAGTGGCAATCATCAAAATTGTTTGGTCATGGCTAAGAAATTGAGTGGTGGATCAGTGGAATAGGTGAGGTACACAAGACATAGTAATAAATGATTATAGCAAAGTACTGTTTGATTAACCCAAAGACTTCAAGGATAAAAACTCACTATCTAACAAAGACTGCTGGGAAAACTGGAAAATAGTATGACAGAAACAAGGCATATACCAACATCTCACAACCTATGCCAAGATAAAGTTGAAATGGGTATGTGATTTGGACATAAAGGATGGTACCATAAGCAAATCAGGAGAACAAGTAGTAGTTTGCCTATCAAAATATAAGGAGAAGGGAAGAATTTATCACTCAATAAGAAATAAAGAACTCTATGAAATACAAAATTCTGATTATATTAAATTTAAAAAGTTTTACAGACACACAAATGCAACCAAGGTTAGAAGAAAAACAGAAAGCTGGAAAACTATTCTTAGAGCCTTTGTCTCTGATAAAGACCTCATTTCTCAATATGTGGAGAACTGAGTCAAATATATAAGAATACAAGTTATTCCCCAATTGATACATGGTCAAAGAGTATGAACAGGCAGTTTTCAGATAAAGAAATTAAAGCTATCTATAGTCATATGAAAAAAAGTGCTCTAAATTACTTTTGATTAGAGAAATGCAAATTAAAATAACTCTGAGGTTATCACCTCACACTTGTTAGATTGGCTAATATGAAAGAAAAGGAAAATGATAACTGTTGGAGAAGATGTAGGGAAATTGGAATGATTAAATTAATTAAAATTAATCAAATGATTAGTCAAATTGATGATTGCTGGTGGAGTTGTGAACTGATCCAACCATTTTGGAGAGTAATTTGGAACTATTCACAAAGGGCTATAAAACTTGCATACCCTTTGATCCAGAAATACCACCACTAGGTCTACATCCTAAACATATAATATAAAAGGGAAAAGGACTCACATGCACAAAAATATTTATAGCAGCTCTTTTTGTGATGGCAAAAAATCAGAAATTGAGGGGATACTCATGAATTTGGGAATGGCTGAACAAGTTGTGATTATACACATGCATGTGCACACACATATATGTATGTATGTAATCAAATACTAGTATTCTATAGGAAATGATGAGCATACAGACATCAGAAAAACCTGGAAAGATATAACATGAAGTAATGATAAGAAAAGTGAGCAGAACCAGGAAAACATTTTATACAGTAATAGCCACAGTGTAAGGTGATCAACTATGATAGATTTAGCTCTTCTCAGAAATCCAAGAGAGTTCTAAGAGACTAGGGTAGAAAATCTAGACAATATCCAAGAAAGAACTGTGAAGTCTAAATGCAGATCAAAACCTACTATTTTCACTTTTTTTTCTTTACTATGGTTTTTCTCTTTTGTTCTGAGTCTTCATTTACAACATGACTAATGTGGAAATATATTTGACATGATTGTATGTGTGTGTAATCTATATCCGATTGCTTTCCATCTTGGGGAGATGGGAAGGGAAAGGAGAGAGAAAAAAATTGGAGCACAAAATCTTACAAAGATGAATGCTGAAAACTATCATTACAAGTAATAGGAAAAAATATTACTAAGTAAAAAAAAAAAAACATGTTTTTTCTCCCTTAGTTTCTTCCTATTACTTTGTTTAACAAAATATTCAATCACATTTTACACCCTGGGAAGAGTTCAAATAGAATAGCCTTTGGTATGCCCCTCATTCTCCAAAGCCTTTCAGACCACTAACAGTGACTCAGGAATCACATGAGGGAAAAGCAAGGGAAAAAACCAAACATTTATTAAGTGTATACTATGTATCAAGTATATGTGCTAAGTACTTTTACAAATATAATTTCATTTAATTCTTACAATAATTCTTGGATGTAGGTGTCATTATTTTCCCCATTTTACAGTAGAGAAAATTTAGGCAGATAGGTTAGGTGACTTGGCTAGGGTCACAAAGCTAGTAAATGTCTAAGGCTGAATTTGAAGTCTTCCATGACTCAAAGTCCAGTGCTTAATCCATTGTTCCACCTGCAGTGCCAATGCAATATTTACAGTGCCCAAGATCACAATAAAGACTATGACTTTAAATATCATATGATATTTGATGGCAAAATATAACAAACTCTCCATATATAGGACAGAACCACAGCATTTATTTAGACAGCAGAAAACTGAATCCCAAAACCAGTAAGCTGATTCCATCAAAGTAGCAAAACAACGCAGAGAGCCACAATATCCTTTAGCCTTCCCACAAACCAATATAACATTAATAATTACTCATGAACCTCTCTATCTCCTTGCTTGAGCTCCTGTTTCTCCCGCTGTCTCACTAGTGGCTCTGCTCTATCCTTCAGCAAACTCTTCCCATCAAAGGCTCCATGTGACTGCATTCAGCCGATTTGGGGGCAGTTTACTTTCAAAGCAGGGAAGGTTTTCAAATTCCCCCCCCTCCCTATTAAGGGGCAGGGAAGATCTTCAAATTCCCATTCCCATTACACCACCTAGCTGTCTAAGTTCTTTCAGAACCAATGAAGTTAGTTTATCTAGGTCTACTGACTTGAATTCATTAAAGAAAGATAGGTATTCTCTTACTATCTCACTACTTATACTGATTATCAACTCCTTATTAGATTTTTTTATTCTGATCTTTCCAATACAAAAATCACTATTTCTTATTAGAGAAAATGCAAGCAAGAGAAAGAATTATTAGGCCACTCTTTCCTTTGTTGTCAGTCATTATTCTATCCAACTTGAACAATAATGTTATCCCTTTTTGGATCCTTTTCTTTTTCTCCAATTCTGGTTTTTCTATTTCTTAAGTTTCTTTTCCATTTCAGCTCATTCTGAGTTTTAGTATGCCTGACATCCTCATGGGACTATGCCAAGCTACAAATTGTATTCATTGACCATTCTGTAGCTGTAGGTAGAGTACTGTGAAGTTTAGTTAATGATGTATAGACATTTCTTTCACCATTGTTTCTATTTCATTTATGCTTTCACTCTTGTCTCCTTGTTTAAAAAGAACAACAACAACAAAAAAAAACTTTTAATGGTTTGTTTATTTTGTTATTTTTAACCTTAAAGGTATCTTTGTATTTCTGTTCCCCTCTTTTTTTCTGAGGCAAATAATTTCATTAAATCTGGCTTCCTTGTTTGCTATATTAGCCTACCTTTCTTGTATCCTTGTTGTTTGGGGGGTATTTTCAAGACAATTCATCCAGCACTTCTTCTATTTTAGAAATACTCTCAATGCCTCTTTTTTATTGAATACCTAATATTGTTAATTAATGCTTAGACTCAGATTTGCAAGGTATGTCATCTTGACTAAAATCTTGATCTCCTTTACTTTTTGGAAAAGTGGAATATTCAGCAGAGTGGAAAATTAACATTTATTAAGCACCTACTATGTGCTAGGAACTGTGCTAAATGTTTAAAATACAAGGAAAGCCAAAAGACAGTTCCTGCTCTCCAGGTGCTCCGACTCTCCTTGAGTTAAAAAAAAAAAAAAAAACTATGTACAAATAAGGTATATGCAAGATAAACTGGAGTTAAAGAATTAGTTAAACAAAGAGAAAACACTAGAATTAAGGTGGACATTGCCTCTGTAGTTTGTAGTTGCTAAATAATAGTACTGTGTTATTCCAATTTTCTTTTCTTTATATTTAAAGGTGTTTATATCACCTGAAGTTTGTTTTTGTCATTTTGATTCTTAAATTTAACCACCATATGTCTTGGAATTTGCATCAAGGACTTTTATTGTGGAGGTCATCTATGAATTCTTCAAACTGACACTTTATTTTCTTCATTCAGAAGTTCTTGGAAACTTTCTTTTACTATTTCTTGTCTTGTCATTTTCTGGTTTTTCGATTTATGATATTTTTTTTCTGTGAAACCTATGACCTTTAAGTTGTTTCTATTCATCCTGGCTTGGAGATAAATGCTTTACTTATAAAGAAATCATGTTTTCTTTAAACATTATTTTTTCTCTCATCTGCCTAATTGTCTTTCACTCCTGTATGGGACAGAACTGGATGCTCTCTCTTTTGTTTCCTTGGTGATATCTACCATGGTGGATTAAAGTTTTTCTATTCTGTTTATTATTTATGCTTTGCAGGCTATAACCTCTGCTTTCACGATTTTCAATTCACTCTTGGAACGTTCAGGGACATCCTGCTGTGGTTAGATATTCTCATAATTATCCATGGGGTCCTCTGCCTCCTCAGGTATATAATAGTTTGACTTTATCTTGTAATAATAATAACAATAATGACATTTACATAGCATCCATTACGTTCTAGGCCCTGAGCTAAGTGCTTTACAAATATAACCTCATTTTATCCTCATAATAACTTGGAAGCTAGGTGCTATTATTATCTCTATTTTACATATGAGGAAACTGAGAAAAACAGTTAAAATAACTTGCCAAGTACATAGGCCTAGCAAATGTTTGAGGTTACATTTAAAGTCAAGTTTTCCTGACTCCAGACCCCACTATTCAGTGTATTACCTCACTATCTGTATTTCTTCATCAATGTCTGTAATCATTTCAATGATCTGAAAACCATATTTCCTTCCATTATCAATTTCTTTTATATTGGTTTGTTTGCTTGTGATCAAAGTATTTAAGTTTTCTTCTTCCTGAGATATTTGGTTATTTTAGTCTTTTCCCTCCTTATAATTTTTTAACATTTACTTTCTGACTCCTTCCCCTTTTATGGTGATTTCCCAAGGGGTTGGTTCTCAAAACTATTCAATTTTCTTTTCTGCTTGTGAATTCACTTTTTACTGGTTTCAATCTCTGCCCCAAGAGAACTGCCCAGGGTGGGGTGGAAGGGGAGAGATAAAGAACTAGCATTAACTGGCTTCTAGTCTTCTTTTTTTCAGACTTCATACAGTTCGCCTCTTTCCCTCTTACTACATTCCTATAGGATCCTCTCCCTGTTCCCCTCTGATCCTCAGTTATCTTGCTGAGCATCATAAAAAGCAAAACGAGCTGCTATTCTTTCTTACCAGGTAGAGTGATATTGTTGCCGTGGGCTTTTCCTGTCAGGAGTGTTAAGTGGGAACACAGAAAAAGTTGTATTCTGCTACAAATTTGCATGTAAACATGTACAGTACATGATGGTGTGGGAGGGGGATACTGAATGAACATGAGGATTAATAATTAAACTTTCCCATCCATAGTTCATTGAGTTATTATTTAGGTAGTGTCTTTGGTGTAAGACCATGGAGATCCTGAAATTACTCTATGTCTTGTGTATAGTTCATAATGTGTAGAAGTTTGAAAGAATTTGAGAATTAGAGAACATGCCTTTATAAAAGTTTTTCAACCTTGATTTCTTGAGTGTCCAAAAAGAATCTCACTTTTATCAGGTCTCTGGAATTCTGCGGTTAAATAAAATTAATATTAAAATTCAAAATTAAAGAAATTTATTGTTAAATTAAGGAAGAATACTCGGGCTAGTAGCAACAACATCTTCTTGATTTTTATTTGTTTTTCGTAGTTTTTAGAATTAATTACAGTATACTTACAATCACTGGTATTCTGTGAATTAAAAAAAAATGGAAGCAGTATGAATGGCATGGGATCAAAGCAGTTGCTTAAGGTAAAGTTTTTCCTGAGGATGGAGGGAAATGCACAGTTAGTAATCATAACTGTAAGTGTAAAAGGGATGAACTCACCCATAAAATGGAAGCATAAAATGGTAGCAGAATGGATTAGAAACAAGAACTCAAAACACTGAAGGAACAATGGATCCAAATACTATATAAGCTATTTTTTTAAACAGGTGAAAAAGGAGTTCTACCAAATTTCATTTATGAAAAATATATTGTCTCAATACAAAAACTGAGATTAAAAACAGAGAAAGAAAATTATAGACCATTTCTTAATGAATATTCATGCAAAATTTTTAAAATAAAATACTAGTAAGGAGATTACGGCCATTTCTCACAAAGATAATACACTATGAGCAGGTGGGATTTATACCGAGAACACAGGACTAATTTGGTATTAGGAAAGTTGTTAGCATAATTAACTCTATAAATAAAAATAACAAGAAAACCATGTTATCATCTCAATAGAGGTATAAAAAGTTTTTTGACAAAATATGACACTCAATCCTATTTCAAAAAAATACTAGGAAGCACAGGAATCAATGGAGCCTTTCTTAAAATAAGTAGCAACCACCTAAATCCAAAAGCAAGCATTATCTGTAATGGGGATAAACTTAAAGCCTTCCCAATAAGATTAGGAGTGAAGAAAGCATGCCCATTATTACCACTATTATTTAATACCATACTAGAAATACTTGCTATAGCAATAAAATAAGAAAAAAGAAACTAAATGAATAAAAATAGGCAAAAAGGGAACAAAACTATCATACTTTGAAGATGATATGATGGTGTATGTAGAGAACACTAGAAAATCAACCAAAAATTAGTTGAAACAACTAACTTGAGCAAAGTTGCAGAATATAAAACACAGTAACATAAATCATGAGTATTTTTAGAAATTATCTACAAAACTGAGCAGAAAGAGGAATTCCATTTAAAATAAGTACAGACAAAACAAAAAATCTGGGGGGGGTCTACGTACTAATATAAACCTAGGGATTATAGGAACATAGTTACAAAACATTTTTTACACAAACAATGATATCTAAACAATTGAAGAAACACTAATTGCTCATGGAAAGGCCAAGCCAATAAAATAAAAATGACAATTTTACCTAAGTTAATTTATGTACTTATTGTCATGCCAATCAAACTACTAAATAATTATTTATTAATATAATAGTAAAATATTAAATAGTCATATTTATAATTTTATACAGCTAGAAAAAAGTGGTGACAAAATTCATCTGAGAATAAAAAATGTTCTAGAATATCAAGAGTATCAGTGAAAAATAATTGAAGGAAGATGGCTTAGAAGTACCAGATTTCACTACTTGACAAAAATAGTAATGTTGGGGAAAGTGGAAAATAGTTGGCAAAAATCAGGTATACAACATCTCACATTGTACACCAAGTTAAGGTCAAAATGGGTATATAATTTAGATGTAAATGAGGATAGCATAAGCATATTAGGGTAGCATGGAATAGTTGATCTTCTAAATCTATAGACAAGGGAAGAATTTATAACCAAAGAAGAGAGAGAGGATTATGAAATGTAAAGTGGATAATTATAATTATTAAATTAAAGTTTTTACACAAACAAAACTAATGCAACTAAGATTAGAAAGAAAGCAGAAACCTGTGGGAGGGAGGGAGGAAGGAGGAATTACAGAAAATTTCTCTTATGAAGTCCTCATTTTTCAAATGTATAGAGAACTAAGTCACATTTATAAGCATGCACATTATTCCACAACTGATAAATGTTCAAGTGATATGGAGATGCAGTTTTCAGATGAAGAAATTAAAGTTAACTTTAGTGACATCAGTGCTCTAAGTCACTTTTGAGTAGAGAATTGCAAATTAAAACAATTCTGATGTGCCATCTCACACCTATCATGTTGACTAACATAACAAAAAAGGAAAAAGAAAATCATAAGTGTTGGAGAGAATGTTGGAAAATTGGGACACATGTGCATAGCTGATGGGAGTTGTGAACTGATCCAACCATCCTACAGATCAACTTGGAACTATGCCAAAAGGACAGCTACAAAGTGTGTATCCCAAACAGATGATTAAAAAAGGGAAAAGGACCTACATGTATAAAAATATTAATATCAGCCCTTTTCATGTTTGAAAAATATTGCAAATTAAGGGGATTCTCATCAATTGGGAAATAGATGAACAAGTCATGGTATATGAATATGCAATAAGAAATGATGAACAGGTAGATTTAAGAAATACCTAGAAAGACTTGTACAAACTGATGCAAAGTGAAATGAGTAGAACCAGGAAAACCTTCTTCCACAGTATCAGCAACATCATATGATGATCAAAACTCAACTCTTCTCAGCAACACAATTATTCCAGATAAATATGAAGGACTCGGGAATAAAAGTGCTGTCTATATCTAGATAAAGAACTGATGGACTCTGAACGCAGATTGAAACATACTTTTTTTCAGTTTATTCTTTTTCATGTTTTTTTTTCCCCTTCTGATCCCTTTCTTTTTTTTATAACTGTGACTAATATGGAAATATGCTTTACATGATAACACAGTAACACCTATATCAAATTGTCTTATATCTTAGAAAGAGAAGAGGTGAGGAAGGGAGAAAAATTTGGAACTCAAAATCTTGTAAAAATGAGTACTAAATATTACATGTAATTGGAAATAAATGAAATATCATTAAAATGTTTGGCATTAAGAGGAAGCGCGGAGAGACAGAGTTTTCTCAACTTTAACATCACCATTTTTGGTAGCTTTTATTTTTTAGTACTTGTTCTGTCCTATAAGGTGAGACAGAACAATTCAATCTATAAAGAGTAAGTGTTTATGGAACCATAGGAACTTAGAGTGAGAAGATAACCCAGAGGCTATCTTGTCCAACTTAAACTGAAATAGAAGGAATTGTTTCATTTTTTGGAATAGTACACCTAGTGCCTAAAGGCTTATTCACTAATTGAACATGACACTGAATGACCTCTAGTGAAGGAAATCTACCTTTCAAGATAACCCATTCTAGGTTTGAAAAGTTCTGATCTTTAATCAGTTTCTCCTTATAACAAATTATACCACCCAAGGACATATTGCTTCTAAGTCCATCCTTGTGGCTCTGATTCTGCCATGTAAGATTGTCAGATACAAGAAGACAGTAATCATCTTTTCACATAGTATTGTATTCTTCAGCTAAAATATCCCAGGTTCAATATGAAAAACAATTTTAAATGCCTAGAACACATAGTGTATTTTGCTAATTGCTAGCAATAGGTACAAACACCTACCACCACTAAAGAGTATGTTCCTTTAATCAGTTCTCACATGGCATTTCCTGTTCCCTCACCATTCTAACTGTAGTTCTCTCAAAATGAGACACTGAGAACTCAAGAGTTCAGATGTAATTTAACCTGTAAGATAAAAACCTCTTTCATTTTGGACTACATTTTTTAAAGCTATCTATACTCATTGTCACTATTTCCTTTTTTCTCACTTCTCAAACTTCTGTTATCTGGTTCTATCACTACAAATTATCTCTTAATTTACATAATATGATTGCTTTTCCTTAATATTCATTTTTTTTGTCTTTTCTGCAGAACTTGATATTTCTATATCTCTAATGAAGTAACACAAAACTTAACATATTAATTAGTCCCTAATATATCCACCACCTTTAGAAATAATAGAAATTAATATATAGATTTAATACCGGTCAAATTTTCAGAGGATTTGGGGTGGCTAGGTGACACAGTGAATAGAGCACCAGCCCTGGAGTCAGGAGGACCTGAGTTCAAATCCGGCCTTGGATACTTGACACAATTACTAGCCGTGTGACCTTGGGAAAGTCACCTAACCCCAACTGCCCTTCCTCTCCCTCCAAAAAGAAAAAAAAATTTCAGAGGAAAAAAACTATCAGATCTTTTTATTGCCATATCCAATTTATTCTCCCCCAAAGATCTACATTATAATTGTTTTCAAGTAACTACTCTTAGTTTATGAAAGCTATAGGAGAGTGAGCAAAACAATGGTGAGGAATAAAAGTAAACTTTACTTAAAACATACATAATCCAGAGTGAAGATTGAAACATGTTTGTTTTTTCTTTTTCCTACTTTATTTTTCTTGGTATTTTTTCTTGTTTTGTGTTTTCTTTTCTTTTGACACATGGCTAATATGGAGATATATTTTATATGACTTCACTTGTATAATCAATACTATATTCCTTGCCTTCTCAAGGAGTGGAAGAGGGGTTGAAGGGAGAGAGAATATTTGGAAATTTTTAAATGCATGTTAAAAAGTTTTTTAAACGTTTTGGGTAAATATGTAATGAAATTAAATTACATATTTTAAAAAGTATATCACTCCTGCCCAAATCTGATTGCTCAATCCCTAAAGGAATAAGTCATATCTCATCATACCATTAATGTCATATATAAGAAATAGCACCGTCAGTACCTTATTCAAAAAATACAGACTCTGGGCCATGATATCTCACCTCTATCATCTTTGCATATATGTTCTTTCAGCCTTCCTGATTATCCTTTCCAAGGTTGTTGAAATCTGTAGCAAGCATGGAAGGATTCTTATTTGCAGCAACAGTTATATATTGACTTAAGTTAAATGAAATGAAATTTAAAATTTTTAAATTCTAAGAAATCATTTCATTTTTATAATATAAAAGTATATAAACTAGGGACAAACTATTCAATGGGGATAGTATTACAAATGATCTTTTTAAGTGAAATAAAATTTTTTGGAAGTTGCTCAAATGTCCTTTGATCTATTGTTCCTGGTTGTATCAGCAAGCACCCTAGCAGCTGCTAGCACAGGTTCTTAGATCTGCTTTTCTAAAGGAAAGCAACTCAAAATGGGTTAACAATCTCACTTTAATCAATCAAATGTATATCATTTACCTAGTTCAGGGGGAAAAGTCAGCACCCTGAACTTCAGAGAATGCAAACAGAATACAAACACAAGTTATAAGCACAAGTTACAAGCAGACAGAGAAACAGATCAGCAGACGGGCTTGCAAACCATCTGACCATTACATCAGTTACCTATTCAGTTACCAGAGAGGGAAGCAGGAACATCTGGGTTTTTTCAAAGCTGGGGGGCTCAATGGCTTCCCAGAGTCTCATCTGGCCAAATCACACAACTGTTCTCAAAGTGAGCCCCAAACCAAAACCTCACATCAGGGTGTGTATATATAGCCTTCTGCTGGCAAGGAGAATGTCACAGCCCTCTTGACCCACTGCCCAATCACAAAGCTGCAAGGCACGGGCATTCCTGAAAAATCACATTCAGCCTATTAAGGGGCAGAGTATACTTTCAAATCATGGAAGGTTCTCAGAGTCACATAGCCACTTTAGCAAAGGGCCTAGGGGCAGGGAAGATCTTCATATTCTCATAACATTGGTTTACGGTCAAAAGTAAAAATATCAAACATCACATAACGACTCAAATAACTAGAAATAGCATTTTTCTATCTTCATACTACCTTTTGTCTTATCAACCTAGTTTCTTGCCCTTTTCCTTAAATGAGAATATACCTCATTTTTCCAAGCAGATCATACACTGCTATAGGATAGAGATTGTATCTGCTGATTCTTTTGATTTCCCACTTAAAAATACATATAGTGAAAAGAATGCAAGAATTGGAATCAGAGGATCTGTTCTCAAACCCTAGTTCCATTATATTATTTCTCTGATTTTGATCAATGATTTTACTTCTCCTGTCCTCCCTTCTGCCACAACCCTGTGATGAAAGTATGACACTTACTCAATGACTGTCCAAGGTCAAACAACTAGTAAATGGAAAATCTGCATTCTAAACACCCAGATATCAGCAATCTTTTGAATTTCACTATATCATGCTTAAATATTTATTTGATTAGTCAAGCATGATTTTTAGTTTTAATAAAGCATCTGATATCTCAAAGTATGATTATAAAAAAATGAGTGTCCATTTGCCATTCTGAATATATCATTTTGTTATTTAATGGGGAATAATTGAACATCAATTTTAGAGTCCATTACAATTCCTAAGTGGGATGCAATGTAAGCAGACAGCTATTATTAAAAAGTCATTGAAGATAATACTTATATCCTTTCTTTAAAAATTTCAGAGTTATTGAGCAAGAAGTTAGAGTTAGGTCTTTATTGTAATCATTAGAAATATAAAAGTCTTATTAAATCACTAGCTCCATCCATGTTTTAGGGTGAGATATAATTCTCATGGAGACAGAGTAACAAATTTCCCCAGTATTATGGTTGCATTATAAAATTCCCTATTTAATTATGAATTTGACATGGTTATTTTGCATGTCAATCATCTTGTAGGCTGTGACAACACTCCAAGTTCTTTCCTACTCAGGAATGGGTATCTAAATCTGATTTCCTTTACTTTAGAGAGAACTGGTCTTTCTACCTTCCTTCCCTACCTATTTCAGCACATCCTTCATATCATGTCTACGTTAATTTCTCATATACAAAGATTTTATTTGTCACTCCTCTGTTCAGTCTCTTTTGTGGATTACTATTGTCTACAAAAAAAAAAATCAACCTTTTAAACCTCAAAGTAGTCAAAAACAAACCTTTCTTACCTTCTACTATACTAACCCTTCCTATATCTACTAAGCTGCAGTTAAACTGAAGTACTTTCCCTCATCACACTGTCTCAATTTCCTATGCCTGGATGCGTTTCTTCCTCCTTCCTTAGACCATTTTAATATGCCGAATTTCTATACATTATGTAAGATCTATCTCAAATGCCACCTCTCCCATGAATCCTTCCCTGATCTTCTTAGGCAGTAAAAATCCTTTGCTTCTTCTGTTCTCATATAATATGAATACAGACACACACATGTTTAATGGTCACTTATCACATATCATTTGTATGATAATTATTTTCTTATGTATGGTGTCCTCCTATAAGATTGTGAATGCCACGATAAAAAACAAACAAAAACAAAAACCCAACATTTACACACTTATTCCGTTGGCTATTTCCAGAGCGTGATTTGTATATGGGACTCTCTGCTTAGGAAAGACATAGAACACTTTGAAGAATCTCTTCAATTTTCTTTATAATGGAGTTGATATTCTGCCAGGAGGGAAGAATAGACTTTGTATTATAAAACCTCTGAGATAATTATCCTATAAAATTTTATGAAATGTAATATAATGACAACAATGAAAACAGCATATGAAGATTTAAAAAGTGCTATACATATATTGTCTGATTTGATACAATAACTAGTGAGGTAGGTTATTATTATTATCATCTCCATTTTATATATGCTGAAACTGAGCCTAGAAGAGCTTAAAAGCCTTGTCCAGTGTCACATCACCAGAGACTGACTGAAGGAAGATTTGAATACAGGTCACACTAAATCCAAGTTTATCCAGCTAGGTTATATATTTCAGATACAATGGATCACTAAGAGACTGAGGCTGCAAACAAAGTCATTTTGGTGTAATCATATTATAATACCTTCAGATAAAAAAAGAGCTTTCAAGGTAGTTAAAAAGCAGTTTATAAAGATAGAAACAAATGGTAATGGCTGACAAGATGATTAAAATCAGTCAGAAGGAGGTCTCTAGGGCTCTCAGGAGCTTTCCATAAGTTTTAAAAGTATTACTTTTTTATACATTTACTCAAAGGATCCATGGCTGGGTCCTAGATCAATCTAACGAGAGCCAAAGTTAATTCCAACTTCCTCATATCTATACCACAATATCCTAGCTTGCAATGTGTTTTTCCATTATTTGTATCCCCTGTGTTTAACACTATACCCAATATACAGTAGGTGCCTAGCAAATGCTACTTCCTTAGCTGACTGCTATTGTGGGGCATCTAGATAAGTTACCTCACATCACCACAATTTCACCTACATCTTGACCCATAGCAGATTCTAGTCATCCACTCTACTATGTCAAGAAGGCAGCTGAGGGGTCAGAGCTAGCAAATGGAATTTTCAGTGTGTCACAGACTTGCATCCTATCTGTAATACAATGTAGTTTTTAAAAGTTATGTATGACATCATAGTATTTAGAGTTGGAAGAGACCTTCAAACTCTAAACCAGTGGTTCTCAACCTTCCTAATGCCACGAACCTTTAATACTCTTACATGAGAGTATCTGCATGTGAGTGGACCACCCTGGAGACAGATGGAGGAGCGGTGTCTTGTTTCCTAAGACCTTCAGAAATATGTGTTTTCCTCTTCTTTTAGGTGATCCTTGTGACCCCTGTGAAAGGGTCATTTGACCCCCAAAGGGGTCATGACCCACAGGTTGAGAACTGCTGCTCTAAACTAACTCTCATTTGCTATGAAAAAAAAAGTCTTTAAAATGGATGTACAATAGTTTAACTAGTATTACAGGATTCAGCAGTATGAGTACTATTAATTGACTTTAGAGAGGTTCTACTGAAATAATAATTCTGAGTAGACCTAGGATTCTGAGGTGATACATTTGGGCATTAGCAGTAGACCTTTGATAGCAAGAGTTTTATTGGGAGACAAGGGAGTTGGGTGATTGGACTTGGAGGAGAGTTAATGGAAGGAAGAATAAAGAGATAAATTATACTATTCTTCTTGGTTTATGTTATGGTTGGAGGTTGGTAAGAAGCTATCCTGCTACAGGACAGAATGAAAATTGCCCTCCAGTTGACCTGCTAAGTTTAGATTCTCTGAAATTCTGGTAGCAGCTCCATCTAGTTCTATAGGGATTCTGAGTCATCATTTGGCCTTTAATTCCTGATGTGGAGTGTCCTCTGAGAAAGAGGATTAAATATTAATGTCAGGAAAACAGGTTCATCAATGCACATGAAATGAAGGTAATAGGCACTCTATAAATCACTAGGCAAACAGAACAGATGACATAGCAAAGTAGCCCCTATCTCTAGGTAATTTATTTGTTTCCCAATAGATTTATCACCTGAAATTCAGAGTCAGCAAGTATGGTTTCAGTGTTTACATTATCATTTGTTATTTGAACTAGCATCTGCCAATGATATTTCATCATAGAATAACCATCACCAAGGATGGGTATAGTATGTAATCTAATTCTAATGTGCTCATGCAGAACGACCTTGGAAACTCAGTATGCTACTTATGCTGGAATGTAATATTTTATGCTTCAATTGGACCTTGAAGAAATATATTATTTGAAAATTCAGGGTTGCTTTTAAAAATATATCTTTTGATGTAAATTGGATTAAATGAGTTAGTGTTAGGAGTAGCCCTGGCCGGCTAATTGTTGACAACAAATACAATGTGTTCACTTTCTGACACCTCGATGATTTTGTTGAAATTATTTACCTAATTTTGAATGAATTATTTTCTCATTTCTGTCCATTTAAGCCCTATCCATTCTTCTAATCCCAGGTGAAACAGAATTTAGTCCATGAAGCCTATCCTGTTTTCTCCTGCCTTCAAGGAACCACTCCTTTGAACAATTACTGCACTTAGAGTCTATATTACAGTCTGTATTTGTTTATTTGTTTTTTTGTTTTTTACATTGTCATGTCTGCCAATTTTACTGACCTTTTCCTTCTGTTGATTGTTTGAGTGTGTTTTCTCTGTTTATATAGTGATTAGCACAGTCTCAAAAAGACAGTAGAAATTCATGACTTCATGAATTGTGTGACTAGAAGAAATCATTTTTTAGTGGACAGCTCTGGACTTATAAATATGGGAGTTTTATTTATTCATGATTATGTGTAAGAACTAAGATCTAGCATAATTATATAATGTGAAATAAATCCCCTTAAAAAATTTCAACTCTGCTATCATTTTCTGAGAAGTGTAATTTTTTTTGCTATCCTTTATAATCACAAAACTTATATAATTTCCTTGCTTAGGCCTTTATACCATTTTAAGATATTGAGTTCAGAACAAGGCAAATATAGGAAGTCCATCAATAACTGCTATATGCCTGACAGATCCAGTCTGTCCTTTCCTGACAATGGTTGGATATTTTTTTAGTTCAAAGGGTTTTCATTAGTTTTAACAGCAAAGGGAAACTAGGATTGGCTTAAAATTCCAATTCCCTAGCTCGTTCTTTACTTCCAAGAAAGTCTCAGGTCAAGGAAACAAATGCTAGACTTTGGAGCAGTGGGATAAATGTAATAAATATTAAATCATATATTTCACAGTCATAATTTAAAAACATATGACGCAATGCTTGATTTAACAAGACTGCTTTCTCAATGGCTTGTCTTACTGTCTATGAACTTTCCTTTCCCTAGTAGAGAAAAGGAAAGATCCATTTCAAGTGATGAATGGATTTTTGGATGGAGTCCCAGATGCTAGGAGTATAATCATGACCCTACTGCCATGAGTTGTTGTAAGTCTTTGTTTCATGAAAGCTAGTATAATCATATTAATCCCTTGCTTCCCAAATTAGTAGAATTTCAAAATTAACTACTTTTATTTTTAATGTTGTACAATTCACTGTCTTTTACTCTACTTTTAATTACATTTATTTTAATAACCAGAATTAAAATTAAGCCTGTAGAGAATAATTTTTTAAATATTTTCTTCTTCTGTCTCAACTTGATGAACAGCTAAATGTTAAGAAATTTATCTTTCTTAAACGCATTTCTTTTAAAAAAATACTGTCTTTCATGTACAATGATTAGGTGCATTTATCTATCGGCAATGTAAAATAAGTTGGAATGACTGCAATGAGATCATTAACTCTATTGACATAATTACTGCAAGAGGTTAAACTGCACCCTCAGCAATAGAATTAAATGGATAACTGCTCCAGGATGTCTCTCTCAAGCTTTTCATGGAGATATAGTTATTTGCTTTTTAAAAAAAAGAATTAAATTACTCTTACTTCAGTTGTGTCCTCTCACTTAAAAAAAAAATCTTTCTCTAATTAAAGCATAGGAAAAATTTCCTCTGGCTAACCCATTATCTATCCATTGATATAAGAAGGAAATGGAAACAAATTTCTAGAAAACAGAATATTTTAAGGTATTTTCAATAGCCATGGATCTGAATTTCAAAGAAGTAATTTGTTAGTTGTTTAAAATGCCAATGCCAGCTCTGGTTCTCTTCACATTTTAATAAGTAAGAAAAGATGAAGAATGTCTCACCATTGTGCTTTATGTATTTATGGACTATCCAAATACTAAAGAATATTTGGATGACTCAGTTTCTTAATCCCCCTCACCAAAAGAATGCTAAGAGACGTATGTTTTAAGTACAATAATAAACCAAAGAAAACATTGTATGTCCTCTACTTAACCAGTAAAATTGTCATCATGGCAGAGACATATGATGTCGATAAACATCAAGCCAGAGATTACCTCAGTGCTTATCTGCAAAAGAATGGCTTTTTACCCTTGAAAAAACTAGAGAATGATAAGGATGGAAACAAAGGAAAGAGCTCTCCCTGGCATAAGATAGGAATATGTGAAAATATGTGGAATATAGTATCATAGGTTCATAAATTATTATCTGGAACAGATCTCTGAGATTATAAAGTCTAACTTTGTTTTCCAGAAGGGGAAACTAAGGCCCAGAAAGGCTAAGTGATATATGCCCAGAGCCCATAGCTAGTAGGTGTCTAAGGTGACCTATGTTTTCCTGATTCCATATCCAGGGTAATATGTACTATAATATAAATTTCATACTTCTTTTCACATATGTCAGCTACTATGTATCTTCTCATTTTTATCTAACTTGCTCAATGGAGGGAATTGACAATTTTAATTCAGTTTGTTAAAACTGATATAAAAGTAGAAATGTAATATAGAGAGCTGAATTGAAATATTAATTCAAATAAATAGTTTAAATTTTTGCATAAGCTATAGTTTATATTATGCCATGTTTTAGTCTTTATATACCCATGTATACATAAGCGCTAGGACGCTCTGAATTAGATACTTTTTTCCCTACAGATTACTGTAGTTTGGAATGGAGAAGATTTTTTTTCCTACTTCCCTTCTCATCATCTTCTAGCTTACTGGAGGGGAGAGTAATTATCTTTCTACTGATTATCAACATAACTGCCAGATTTGCAACTCTCTGTGACAGGGATATCTCTTCACTGTGAGTACTTCAGGTTGTGCTGCTCAGATATATGGAGCACAGCTAGATTCTCCGAGAAGGAAGAACCCAATATCCTTCATAGGGTTTAGAAATGGGAGAAAGAAACAGAAATTGTAAAACCATCATGTACAGAAATTGCCATTTCAGGCATTAAGATCATATCTCCAAAAAGTGTGGGAAAAAATGCAAATTGGACACAAGCTGAACAAAAATTCCTGTGAGAATTAAGAAAAGAGGTGAATGGTAGAGGAAAAAATTGAGGGGTGGAGGCAGAGGAATGAGAGTGATTCAAAAAAATTTGAAAAGAAAAAAAGTCACAAAAATAGTGAAGAAAATAGCACCTTCAAAACAGAATTGGACAAATAGCAAATGAGACACAAAAATTTACAGATCAGAAAGAGATTACAAGGACTCTGAGCTATCATTGGGTGCAACATCAGGTGCTGTTTGGCAACATAGCCAACAAATCTCCAAAGGTATGCCCTTGGAGAAGGAAGAAGGGAGAGAGAGAATGGGAAAATTTATCTCACTTTTATGTGAGGTACATAATAAAGAACTTTTGCAGTGAAGGATTATAAAGTAGGAGGGTAGTCAAAAATTGAAGCTCATTCTCATTTAAATTGATTCAAGGACAGAAGAAGATACATATGCATGGGCATACACACACACAAATACACAGTTTGATATGGACATCTAAATTACACAACAGGGAAGGAAGGAGGGGAAGGGAATAAGAGAAGAGGTGGGGTGATAAAAGGGAGGGTGGGTAGGAGGAGGCAATGGTCAGAAAACATCCTGTTGAGGAGGGAAGGGTAAAAACAGGAAGATAAGCAGAAAAGAGGAGGGAGGGAAATTCACAAATAGTAGTCATAACTGTGAATATCAATGGCATGAATCCACTCATAAAATGGACAGAAGAATATATTATAAAACAGAATACAACAACATGCTGTGTCCAAGAAATACACTTGAAACTGAAACGGACACTAAATAGGAAGAAACGGAGAAAGCCAATTTGAACGAATTAAGGAGCATTTATTAGCCGGCCGGGCAACAACCCCAGAGTCTAGCCCTGGGATCTGCCCTGAGCGGCAGTGTAAGCAGAGTATTTAAAGGAAAAAACCACAAACATCTCAGGAAACCACAAACATATCAGGAAGGAAAAATCAGGGTACAGACTTGCATAAACATCCTGCACCTGGTGTTTAGTTAGGGGTCCCAGGTCCTTCCTGTTCCTTTTGTGGGGGTGCAGTTTCTTGGAACTTGGGCCAAGTTGGCCCCTTCACTTCAAAACAAACAAACAAAAAAAAGAGATACACACAGTTAAAATACAGCCATTGAGCAGAAGATATTATGCTTCAGCTGAGTCAAAAAAAAAAAGGAGTAGCAATCATGACATCAGACAAAGAAAAAGAAAAAAAAAACAGGCCTATTTAAAAGAGATAATTAAGGAAACTACATTTTCCTAAAAGACAATGGACTTATCTTGTTTTTTTTTTTATTAAAGCATATATTTTTATATTTAGTAGGCACAGTAGATTTCTTCCCCCACTCTTTTACTCGCTCATTAATTTCTTCCCCCCCCCCCCCCAACAGTTAAAAGAAACATATAACTGGAGTACCTAGTTGGAGAACAAAGGTTATAGTCCTAAGCATTTTCTTTGACAGGAAACGTAGGAATTCCTTATTGTGCCATTTCAAAGAGAAACATCTAATTCTCTTCTGCCAGCACCCTAGAATTAGTCATTCTTTAAAATATTGCAGTTTTTCATCTTTTCCATTTGACATGGACAAGCTGAGTCAGTGTGCCTTTTGGGTTATGGGAGGGAGAATCTGAGGATAGGAGAATGAAAACAGCTGGGCAATACCAGAAAAGGTGAATAGATCAAAGATGATGTACAGCATTGTACCCTGGCATCTTTTGTCAAGATGAATAATTGATGAACACTGGAGAACACAGGCAGCCGCTTCCAAGCATCCAGCCCAGATTCAGTACTCCATATCAATCTCAATTTTTGCAAGAAATTTTTTTGTTACATGTAAGTTTCTCAGAGGTTCAAAATCATATATGTCCTTAAGTTATAATCTTCTGCAATATTCTTTCAAGATAAAAGAAGCCCTAGGGCTTATGGCCCTCCTGTCTTGCCTTAATTTTGAGTAGTCTGCATTTCTTATATTGGAGGCTTTGAAACCCTGATTTTTTTTTCGTCCTAAAATATATTTTATGTGCATAAAGTAGATGCAATTACTCTTTTTCTTCATTTGTTTGATATGAATTAGAACAGTATACTCCAGAGATGTAAAACCAGTGGGAGTGACACTGAAATTTTCACACATATAACACACATTCAGAGAAATAAATTTAGGCCATTTGTTCCTTCAGTCATAAAGGTCCATGAAAAAAAAAATTCTTTATCAGTTCTGAAAAACAGATCTGAAGTTATGAGGAGGGGGAAAAAAATCTACAAAATTGCTTTGTTCATATCTCTGGGCTATAAACTATAAGGGTTGAAAAGGAGCAAACATAAGTTGTAAAAATATACAATGAGTCCTGCAGAGTCTCAAGAAAATATGACATAAATAAGCCTGATAAGGACTTATATGTCATTTGCTACTGTAAATTCATGTCATTTCCCATTGATCTAACCAGTACATCTCAGAAAACCAACAAATACTGGTCTCATATTTTCCTGATAAAATTTTTTTGGAGGGAAGATTATGACTACATTATAATAAAACAATACTGAAAAAAAAGGAAAATATCATTTAATTATCTGAACATTTCTTCTGTACAATATCCAGATGCCTGAGAAATCTTTTTTCATTTGTCTATATGGATTTTTTTTATCTTAACAGTATGATTTAACTTATAGGGCTATTTTATATGTGATAATTATTTGGCATTTCTCCAATAAGAATATGCTGCTGACATTATTTATTACACTGTTGTAGTAAAGAAAATGAAATTCTCTATGTACATGTAAACATACACACACAGACACACACAACATGGTGCCTTAAGGTTTCAGTTCACTGATTTTTTTTTTTTCAGGAGTGCTCAGACACAAATCTAGTGAGTTGAAAATTTTAATGATAATAATAATAATAATAATAATAATAATAATGTTTTTCCCTTTAAATGTAGCCCCAGAAATTACCTAACCTAAATATTACCTAGATTGAATTCTCAGAGATAACTATTTGTTATCCCTCATATATAAAGATGGTGAAAATGAGTCATCTTCAAAATGGCATGCTTATGCAATTTTTCAGTATTTATGACAGGATCATTTTGCTCCATCCATACATTCTTTCTTGGTCCTGCTGAAAACTAACAGTAACCTATTTTGAGACAAACATGGTGTGAGTTCAATCTGAGATTACATGGAATCGTAAGAGACATTAGGTGACATGTCTAATGAATGTCAACTCCCTTCTTTAGGATGGTTTGCACTTCAGTCCTTTGAAGCTGCTGGATACATAACTTATTTTTTTTTAATTTTTTTTATTTACTCATTTACTTTTAATTTACAAGATTCAGTTCCACAATCATCTGAGTTTCATATTTTCTCCCCTCCCTTTCCCCCCCCCCATGGTGGCGTGCAATCATGTATAGGATCTGCAAATACTTTCACATTGTACAATAGTTGGGTCATATAGAAGGGTTGTAACCAATGAGTGATCACTGGGAAAAGAAAAAAAAAAAAGCAAAACTAGACATGAAAGAGAATGATAGCGTGTTTTGCTTCAGTCTCCATTTAAACTATAGTCTTTCTATATCTTTCTCTGAGCTTAGGTATCTCCTTCCATCCTGAGGCTTGTAGAGTTGTCTTTAGCTGTGTGTTGTTGAGGATAGTCCAGTTTATCAAGGTTGGTCATCATATGTACGATGTGTCTGTGATTGTG